>NC_061158.1:50619411-50694411 GCF_022113875.1 Hydra vulgaris | reverse complement strand
AAGATACAAATACAGGTACAAAACTCAATGACCCCACATGGTACCCAAATGAGAGAAAATCTAAACAACAAGAGTCAATAAAGCTGGACCTACCATTCAAGACCTTCTGAGAAAGCACATCAAAGTTTGCCTCCTGATTGCAGCTCAGTCTCAATGCTGAACTTTCAATATTCTCTCAAATGATATTAGCTGGTTCTGGAAACCTAAACAATGTTGTACTTAGCCACTCAACCATAAGATGCCAAAGAACCAATGGTAAGAAAAAGGATGCAGCAAAGATAAGAGCAGAGTTTGATCCTGATACGATTTTCCTTTTAAATATTATTCAATAAAGACCTTATTTCACTTTATATAAATTCTTCAATAAAGACCTAAATTCACTTTGCATGATTCTGTACTTTCCTAAAACTGCACTTTTTTTGTCTTTTAGTAATAGCAAATACTTTTTATATTGAAAGCTTACTTTAGCAGGGTGGCCACTCAAATTTGAAAATGAAACTCCATGACTTTTCCATGACTCTTCAAAAACTTTTATTATAAATCACTACAGTAAAATAATCAGTATTTGCCATGCACTAAGCATTTGGAACTTAGTCATTATAAAACATACAAACCAAAAACTAAATGGTAGAAAGTTCTGAATTCATGTCTGAAAAAAACTCTTTTTCTTTTATTTCTCTGATAACTTACACTGCAAAAATATATTTTTCATAAAAGACTTAGACTAGACATACTAATACTTTTCTTTGTATCCTAAAAATATCACAATTAGAAAAAAATAAAGATCATTTTAAAAATTTCATGAATTTTCCATGATTTTCAATAAAAATTTAAGAATTCCATGCCTTTTTCGATGACTTAATAAAATTATTGACATCTCCATGATTTCCATGACTAGTGGCCACCCTGTCTAGAAACAACTTAGTAATGTCACTCTCTAAAATATTTTACTGAATAAGTTTCTAGAATCAGTTAAAAAATTCATTGAATATTTAGAATAAACAATATTATCCACCCAAAGAATTTCAACTTTAATTTTGGATGTATTTATTAGTATTTTATCTATTTTTTTTTAGGTAATTGATTTAAACATTCTGACAAATGCTCAAAAACAGAAATAGGTTGGGATCATTGATTTGAAACTGTTGCTATATGTGTTTTTTACCTATCATAAGTAATTATTATTATTACGAGTCTCACAAGTGTATGTTTTTTTTCTTAATTGATGTTGCTTCATTAAAGCCATTTTACTTAAAAAAATATTAACAGTTTAGAATTTAAAATTTTTCAACCTTCTTATATTTTACACTTTTTATTACATATAAATAAAATAAATATGCAAGCAACATTTAAAAAAAAAATTAAACCGCAACAATGATAATACTTGATTTTAATAAAAACAGTATAACAAAAAATAAAAAACATGCAATAACTAAATATTATTTTTAAAAAATTATAAAAAAAAAGGTGGGATATACTTGAAACAAGCAACAATAAATTGACATATATGCAAATTATTAGGATTTTTCCGGGAGTTTTTAAAATAAAAGAAAAATTTCAGGGCTTTTAAGGACTTTCTGGGACTGGTGGGAACCCTGAAGATATGATTTAAACACTAAAAATTTAAAATAACGTTCTAAGAATATAATTTTCTATGAAGATATTTTTATTTTCCACCAAGATAAGAAAATGTATACAATAATCTAATTTTTAAAAAGTCTCAAAAAAACTCACTGTATCTCAAATATAATCTTCTAAGTGTACAGCAATTAATTTCTAAGTAGAAGCAGAAAATTAACTTAATTATTCTTTTTTATTAACTTTTTGTTTTGCAAACGTCTAAAAAAAACGTTCGATTCCGATATCTTCCGTTGTGAAATGAATGTTGTTTTATATAGATAAGGATAGTTTTTAAAACATTTTTATAAAAATAATAAGATAAACTCGTACTATGCTTTCTCGCCGTCTGATAAAACAACAACTAGCCGTTGTTATTGATTGATTGACGGTTTTCGATAAACGTACTCAAATCGTCGGGAATTGTATACCCGTATGGCATGGATAATTTCGCGTATATGCGCTCCAGATTTTTCACTGGAGAAGAATAAAACTTTTGGTCTCATTTTAGCAAACTGATAATTGTTCATATTTATTAATGTCAACAATAGATATTTGGTGTTAAAGTTAATTACACCCAATTAGAGTCAGGGCCGTCCCGAAGGGGTTTTAATAGGGGGTTGTGGGGGAAGGGGTGACGTATCTGTTTTTGCCGACTTAAGCCAAACAAATTTTTTGCCAACTAACTATTCTTAAAAAAGAAAAAAAAAAGGTTCTCGTTGACCGACATTTGCCAACTGCCAACTTTAGGTTCAATTTTGCCGACTCCAGTGTCCGATTTGCCAACTAACAAAATTCAAAGGGGGGCGAGACACCTTACGCCCCTATGACTATAGTAGTCAATCTTAACAACGTAGATTTGCACTATCTATGATAAAATATCCTAAAATATTAAAGATTTAATTTTTATTTAAAGTTTTTTTTTTTTTTTTAAACTGTTTCCATGCAAAATCATGAAATGATTTTGCATGAAACTGAGATATCTTTCAGCTGAATGAAACTGACACATCTTTCATGAAAATGAAACTGACATATCTTTCAGCGGCGGGTACAAAACTATGTTTGCATAAAAATAAAATTTGTAGTCATAGTTTTTGATTATCTTTAACTTAACTTACTGAGTTTTTGATCGACTAATTGCATTCCACCATTAGGGTGGAATGCAAAAAGCAAACTTGAGTCAAGTTCGACTTGAACTTTATTTTGTAACCAATGGGAGAAAATCCATACTCTGTCGCTATTGGTTATAATGTAAAGTTCAAGTCGAGCTTGACTCAAGTTCGCTTCTTGCATTCCACCCTAAATTTTTAACTTACAGCAGCGGTGATGTAGTGATTAAGTCCATGGTTCGAAGCCGGTTCGAAGCCAGTTCTAGTCTTATATGCACATTTTTAGGTCATTTGACTGAAATAGGTTGGCGGCAATACACCAGCATAAATTAAAAACAAGGCTTTAGTGAGACAATATTAAGCTAAATTTAGCAAATTTGAAAAAAAATGAAAAATAACCATTTAAGGCTACTTACTGGTACAAGACTTGTACAAGACAGCGAATGTCAAATTAACGTTAAATTAACGCTGTACCAACATTGCAATGTTGAGTTAACGTTATTTTAATGTTAGATTGACGTTTTGTTAGATTGACATGCATACATACATACATACATACATACATACATACATACATACATACATACATACATACATACATACATACATACATACATACATACATACATACATACATACATACATACATACATACATACATACATACATACATACATACATACATACATACATACATACGTACATACATACATACATACATACATACATACATGCATGCATTTCCGTTTATCTCGAACTGTTTTAATTTGGTCCCATGAAACCTTCTAACTGGTTACTATTAAAGTTCTCCGGTTAAGTCAAACCTCGGGTAACTGCAACCCTTTTAAGTCGAACCATTTTTTCATCCCTCTCACAGAAATTTTTTTTTGGTTAACTCAAATTTTCCGTAATCAAAATAAATTCAATAAATTTGTTTTACATTTTATTCAATATAAATCATATATAAATATATATATATTTTTTTTTTATTTAGGTGCCCCAAGAAGAACTAACGGTCTTGTCACAGAGCACCGCGGAAATTCATTTAAACAGGAAGTTCACGCCTCCTTCCTTACCGTGACCTGAAAATATGTGCAGAGCTCGTTTTGAACTTAGATCTCCTGCTTATAAAGCAAGCGCTCTAACCACTGCGCCACGGCCGCATATATACAAATATTATAACATTATAACTTATATTGATATACCTCCATGTTATACATATATATATATATATATATATATATATATATATATATATATATATATATATATATATATATATATATATATATATATATATATATATATATAATTTTTACAAGCTGATGATGTTGGTAACCATAATCCAGCGAAAATTTCTAATAATAGATTATTATTTGTATTAAGAGAATTCGTATTAATTGATGTTTTCTGACTAATATAACATATACTCTTATACACAATGTCAACACTAAAGATATATATATATATATATATATATATATATATATATATATATATATATATATATACATATATACATATATATATATAGGGCCGGTGCGAGTAGGTGTCACGTGGTGGGGGGGGGGGGGGTGCCATTACAAAAAAAGGTCCTCGTTTTCCAAAATTTGCCGACTGCCATTACGACATTTGCCGACTGTCTAACCTATATCGAAAGGGTCAACATTTGCCGACTAACTAGTCTAAAAAGGTCCGATTTGCCGACTAAAAATCATTGATGGGGGGGGGGGGGGGTGTCACACCCACAATGATTTTTAGTCGTATTGTATATATATATATATATATATATATATATATATATATATATATATATATATATATATATATATATATATATATATATATATATATATATATATATATATAATACTACATTTGCTTTTTTCTTCTAATCTTGCATAATATCTATTATACAATCATATATCAAGCATGTTATAAAAAGCTTTCAATTTGACATTAAAATGTTTATTTCTTCTAGTTCTTAATATTTTATTTAAATTGAACTTTTGTTTCGTTTGTTAGAAATGTGATTTTTACACCGTCCATTTTCAATTTCTGTAGTAACATCGGTAATATTCATGAGCTGAACTTGACTCATTGCCTTAAGCAACGTCATTTCTGCGCTTATTAAAGCAATAATTTACATCATTTTTTTTGTTGGTTCAAAATTTCTAACTGCAATGCAGTTGGAAAAATAGAACCTTGCCCAAATGTTAAGTTGTCATGACATTAATACTGCAGTATTAATGCGAGTATAAAATGCTGCTATGTTATAATGACTTATTTAAAAAAATATATATATACATTATATTAGATATTAGTTATAATGTTATACAGGACCACCAAAAAGAAAGGGTTACTGATAAACTTTACCTCGGCACACAGATAAAGGGAGAACAAAGACGGATTATTTATACATTTACTTTTATATAAACACAGACAAAATGTAAGCGGTGCTCGGTGATTAGACAGTTTAAGTCTTCTTCTCACTCCGGTCTAAATTTATATTTGTAGTATGTGTTTATTGTAAATTTATCAAGCGGCAAACTTTAAAACAGGCAAATTATCCAACAGTAAAAAAAAAAAAAAAATTGCATAATTTTAAGCAAAAAATTTAAGACAAAATAAAAGGTTTTATTTTCTTTCTGAAACATATTTTCTAAGGTTTTTAAAATTCTATAACATGAAATTAAATTGAAATTTATTTTAAGTTAAATTCAATCATTTGAATTCATTGTTTTGACTTCTTTCTGGTTCAAGGCTCTCCTGTGCGTCAATTAATGTCTGCCTCCTTCTTCGATCAAAAAACATTTCTTTGGATAACGAGACAAAGTTTTTAAAGACTCTAATCAAAGATTTTGACTAACTACGTTCTTGTTGGCCCGAAGTCATCCAAAAAGCTAAACTGGTTGTATCTGGGTTAGCTTTGTTTAGGTTTCAAAATGATTTTGTTAAGAAGAGGACAAGGAAAAGGAAAACACTTCACGTCGAATCGATAAAAACATAGTCCACTTCCACGAAAACGAATCAAAGGGTTTTGAGGTGAACGTATTTAATGTTGCTCTTGACACGCTACTCCAGCAGATAAGATAGAAAAGGATACAGTTCAAAAGACGACTAACATGTTTCGTTCATATGGTGTTCTCCATCTCCTTCTAGTGATAAAGAAAAACTCAGAAAGAAAAATGCAAATTCTTGGCGAATCTCTACGTAAATGATGAAAAAGAAGAAAAGTTGATAGAAGAAACCCGTCATTTTTTTTTTTTTTTTTTTTATATATAAACTTTTACTTTGCTAATTAAACAGTTACAATTACAATTTTCAAATA
Organism: Hydra vulgaris; assembly: GCF_022113875.1. Taxonomy (NCBI): domain Eukaryota; kingdom Metazoa; phylum Cnidaria; class Hydrozoa; order Anthoathecata; family Hydridae; genus Hydra; species Hydra vulgaris. Next base: position 50,688,354 of record NC_061158.1, on the reverse strand, counting down.
ATCATGTAAAAAATACATAGCGGCGTAAACATAAACATGATAAACGTTTTTTATAATTTTTTATATTTTTTTATTTTATAATATGTATTTACTGTTCTTATCAGTCAGGGACTCAAAGAAGGTAAGGATGATGTGTTTAACATCACAACGTTTTCATAGAGCCCCTATAGTCACTCATTATAAAAACACTTTAATTTTTAAAAATAAAATAAAAATTCAATAAAAACAATGCTCATATTTTTTAGTGTAACAGATTAAAAAACAAAAAGTATTATAAACAACAAAAATAAGAAGAAAAAATAAATAAATAAATAAAATAATCTAGATGCTCTGAGGCGATCAAATACTTTTAGACAAATAGAATCTCTTTTTTCTATCAAGTTGCTTAACAAAACACCTAACAGAAAGGTCTTTAGTCAATATTTCTTTCAATCTGCATTTTGATTCGCTTTTTAATACAATTCCGGTTTAAGTGGCTGAAGGAGAGCGCTCTTATAGTAATCTTGCTCTCATCATGACTGAAGAACGCCATAGTAACCTTATGGTGATTTCAATTAAAACGACCTTGCCAAGACTTTATCGTACAAAAATCTCATCTCTAGTTTTGCAAAGAAGAAAGCTCAAAAAGTGAAATTAGTGTAATCTGACTAGTCTTCATAATTAAAACTTTATTGATGAAATATATAATTCTTTTCATTTTAAATTGTATTTAATTTTCGTTTTATCATATATAATTAAGTTCAAATATAAAGTGTTTATGCTCAGCAATAGTTAATACAAAAATAATTATTGTTTTCATTAAATTGTAATGCGATAATAGACATACGAACGATAAGCAGTAAAATTTATCTTAACTCAATATACCCAGGAATCCAAAGTTTGGAGCACCGAAAAAATTTTTCTGGGCACCACAAAGTCTCTGCGCGGGCCATTGTGCTTATACATTTTGTTAGGTACATTTATTAAATATTATAATTCTATTAGCAAATATAGACGCTAAAATGCATAAAATAAAATAGTATTAAGAATTTACTGTAACTTGTTCAAATTGTTTTAATGCATCTTAAATTTTGTAATAGCGAGGTCAGATTAATATAGGATAATAATTCAGATAGTAATTCAAATTAATATATAATATACTAAAATTATAAAAATGACAAAAACACTTATAAAATTTTCTAAAAAATACAATAACTTTTAAGAAGTTGAAAAACATGTACAAAAAAAAACTATTATTGTAATTTATTAGAAATTTATTGCGGTTACACCAAAATAACATGAGGCATAATAAAAGAGATAACAGGGGAAAAAAAGACACCACTAAAGTGTTCTCGTAATACTTAAAAGCAGATGAGAATGATACTGTAGCCTATAAGAAAATATATATTTCAGGAAAATTAATAGTTATTTTATAAAAACTAGTTTGTGGGAAAACGCCTTACAATAATTGATAATTACTTTCTAGATGGCTGAAAGAAATGTGAAAAGCGAAAAAGTATAAAAACTGATAAGACCAAATAAATGAAACATTAAACTTGTTTTATTGTTAGCTGCAAATAAAAAAAAATACTAAATTGCGTTTTAAAGTAATAAAACTAACGTTAAAATGTTCTGATGATATTTTTTATATCATCTAATATGCTGTGTTGGACCCAGTGAATGTGTTGGACAGACCCAGTGAATGTGTTGGACAGACCCAGTGAATGTGTTGGACAGACCCAGTGAATGTGTTGGACAGACCCAGTGAATGTGTTGTTGCGCACTCTATTTGTTAAATTATTACAGCAGTTATGTTTGATTGAAAATTAATTGAAAGCTGTTTTTGCTGTTACAACTTCAATTGAAAGTGAGTTTCATTTCGCTAAAATTCTATTAAAAAGTAAATGCTCCCTCCTAATAGTTTTTAAGAAGTGGAAAATATTTTCCAATATTTGTCTTGTCAATGCAATGCCTAAGTTTGTATAATTGGACCAAACCTCTCTTTTTTATCCTCTCAAAATAGTCAAGTCTAAGGCATTGAGTTTATTTGATTTGAACAAAAGTTTTATAAAGCACTCCTAAGAATTATTAAATCAGTGAAATTTTAAAACATGAACCATTTAAAAAGTTGCAAAAGTAGAAAGAGAGCACAAATGATTCAGCAATAAAAGTAGATAGAGAGCACAAATGATTCAACAATAAAAATTAATAAATACTTATTGTAACCAGAGACAATTTTACAGGGGAGGGTGTGGGGGGGGGGTGATTAAAAATCACTTAAAGAGGGTGATTTTCAAGTTATAGTCGGGTTTTTTTACGAACTTAGTCTGCTAGTCGGGTAAATTTTCGTTTTAAGGACCTTTTTTTTTATTAAGTAATCAGTTGGTACTTTCTAGTGGCGAATAGCGAATCCATAAGGGGTGATGGGGGCGATTGCCCCCCCCCCTCTACAATAGTAGTTTTTTTTGTTTTTTTTTCACTCTTTATTAAAAACTATAATTAAAAGTTATTGATATACAATTTATTTTAATGCTGCAGAGTTTAGTTTGTTAGACTAGTATTAGTTTGTTAGACTAGTATTAGTTTGTTAGGCTAGTTGTTCTAGTAAATGTAAAACAATTTGTATCACAAAATCTAGTTTACGATTTCCGATTTAGCAAAACGTTCAATTACATTTTACTAGAATGTCTCTGTATACATTAAGTAGTGCAAATCCGACTAGTCTGTTTTCCGTCATTCGTGTTCTCAGCCAGGCTTTAATTTTTTGCAGAGTTGAGAAATTACGTTCAGCACTGGCAACACTAACAGGACATGTTTTAACAATTTGAAGCAATTTGTGACTAATTGGATATTGCACCTGGTCACACAAATCAAAAACATTATAAAGTTCAGTAGGTAATGATTTGACTCTTCCTTCCAAAAATAAATGAAAGCCCTAATCATTTACCAAATTAATATCTATGCTAATATATTGTTCATCCTAAAATACAAATTAGAATTAGTTCCAAACCGATTTGCAGAAAATTTCTTTCAATCTAATATCAACAAATTTAACACAAGAGCAACTGGTAACTTTGTTGTACACCGGAAAAGACAAAAAAATTCTCAATTTTCTATTTTTGATCGCGGCCCTTATTTATATAACAAATTAATTTCGAATTATACCTCAATTTCTCTTGCTGACAATATAACCTTTTTAAATTCAAAACTAAAAAATCATGTTCTCAATACAGATAATTACTTAGAAAAGTTTTAGTTCTAATGATAAATTAATATTTACGCTCACATTCAAACAATCAGCAATCAATTAAAAATGAAAATGTATTTTTTTAATTAAAAAATAAAGCTAATATTATTATTATAAACCACAACACTAACACTATACATAGTATAATAAAAAGAAAAAAAAAGTCTACATCAATAACATTTGAAATATTTGTTTTAAGAGAATCATAATATTTATATGTGTACTTTACGCAATACCCCAAGGTTCTCGATGAAAAGACTAATCTCAGTCTTATACGAGTTCCCTACAATCCTTATCAAGTCATAGCATATTTAATTATTGTTTCCTATTTTTATCCTAATGGTATTTTGTAAAATATTATTTTTTTTTGTATTAGAAGTATATTTTGTTTATGTTATTGCAGTGTAAAAATATTTGTAATAAATATGTAGTTGTGAAAATTTAAAGAAAAAAAAAAAAATAAAATATATATATATATATATATATATATATATATATATATATATATATATATATATATATATATATATATATATATATATATATATATATATATATATATATATATATATATATATATATATATATAACTGATGGTAAGTGTTGGTCTGTTTTTATATTAGCGTATTTTCATTTATTTAAATTTTATTTCAAGTTTATAGCATTAGTTATTATTAATATCATATCATAATTGGTATCCGAACGGATATCTTGTTGATACCTTGTAAATCTGATATTGATACCTATGATTGTTCGTACAAGCTCAACCCAAAAAATAATTTTATAGCATTGCAAGGATACATGATATAAATTAAATTGCCCCCCTCCTTTACGAGATGACCTGGATCCGCCCCGGGTACTTTCAATAGATTCACCCCACCCCCTTTTCATTTTATTTGTAGAATCACCTCTGATTGTAACTATGTTGAAAATGCAGAATTTGAAATTTCTTGTTGCGTAAATAACAATTGGGGTTTTAGTTGTTTATACAGAGAGGACTTAATAGGACTGAAATCTAAAAATGTAGCAGAAAGAATTTAAGAACTTATCATCGATAGTAAAAGCAGTAATGATAAAAATGATAAAGATATTTTGCTGACATTGACAGAAGACCGAGCTGATGGACTGTTATATGTTCAGCATTCTACCACATTGTAATCACTTTTGTGTAGATCTTCCAGAAAGAATTACGACGCTAGTAAATAGCTTTTGTGTAGATCTTCCAGAACGAGTTATGACGCTATTGTAAATGGAAACTCAGGTATTACTTTAAAGTCAGGTTTGTAAATATTTCATAATATTTTATTTGTTAGATTTATTTAAAAGTTTAGTTTTTTGTCTTGGATACTTTGATATTTTTCTGCAGTTATCTTATTTTTAATTAGTTGCTATTTTATATTTTTCTTTATTGTATTCAGTTGCATAATTACTTCTTTATTGATGAGTATACCTACTTTAGGATAAAAGATAATATTTTGATAAAAGATGGTTATAAAAAAAGATTAAAGATGTATTTTGATATCTAAGTAATGATATAGGCTTCGTGGAGTTAGTCTTCAACATCAGAACTTTTCTTTTATGCTGTTGGCGAGTGGTTTAGAAATATATACAAAGCAAAGAAAAATGCACCCATTTTTTAAATGTTAGTTTAAGTGTAGCTATTTGTCTACTGTACAGAAACAATTGACTCAAAAAGATTATGCTTATAGACTTCTTTTTTACTTTGAGCACAAAGCCAGGCTACTCTGATCATCTATCAATTTATAACTTTCATTTTTAAATCATTTAGCTTTTGTCAGTTATAAAAAGAATGAAACAATATTCTTCTCAAGTAGTAATTCAGAATACTCAACGACTTAATGAAATTATCAAAAATAGTAGTTTTTTAAAAAAGTTTAATGCTAAGAATAATGAAAGCTGTTGTCTCAAGAGTGAATGACTTTGTTTAACTTCTGTTTAATTTTGTTTTTATGTATGAGTGTTGATTTTGTTAATATCTAAAATCATAAGAATGCGATTATATCTTTTAGAGCCCTCATTATCTGTTATGTGTGTGTGTGTGTGTGTGTTTGTGTGTGTGTGTGTGTAAGTGTATGTGTGTGTATATATATATATATATATATATATATATATATATATATATATATATATATATATATATATATATATATATATATATATATATATATATATATATTTATACATATATATATATATATTTATATATATATATATATATATATATATATATATATATATATATATATATATATATATATATATATATATATATATATATATATATATATATATATATATATATATATATATATATATATTATACTTATTCCTTATTTACTTAATATTTTTTAGTCAACGCTACAAGGACTATTCATTAAAAAAATACTTTAGGAGCACATAAAATTTACATACGTATCTATTCCGCATGCATAGAGCTTATAAGAGATTTAAAAAATTGTTTGTTTTCCTCTTACACGCATAATTTCAATCGTTCAGTTGTTAGATCATCAGTCCGCCCCTTAACACAATACATTTTTTAATTTTTTTAATCTGGCCAAATTTATATAGAAAAAGATTAAGTATTCAAAACAAAAACTGCCGATTCGCAGGGCCCTATTAATAACATAATTTTCTATCATGACACATGCGCAACAAATTTCTACCGTAATTTTGATGTTTTTATAAATTTTAAGTTTTTTTAAAAACCTCTACTTTTCGTTTGTTCTATATAATATCTTTATACATATTATGTATATAATATCTATAAAACTTCAAAAGTATTTTATTTTGTTTTTTAAAAAATCGAAAAAAAAGGTGCGAGTTGTGAGATTTAAACCACAGCGATAAACTTTAAAATGCTGTGAGCTAACTACTACGGCCACATAGAGGTGTTATTTGTAGAAAATATTAAATGCAGTTAATAAACAAAAAGCTTTATAAAAAGGCAAACAAGCTATTTTAAAAATCTACTGCCTTTTGTTTGTTTTAGTATATAATATCTTTATGTATGTTATATATAATATAAAAAAAAAGTTTAAAAGTATTTTACTTTATACTTTAAAAAATCCAAAAAGATTTAAAAAAAAAAAAAAAAAAAAAGGTGTCAGTAGTATAATATGAACCGCAGCAATGCACTTCAGAACTCAGTGAGCCAACCACTTCGGTCACATGTTACATGTTTAAAATATCTATAAAACTTCAAAAGTATTTTATATTGTAATTTAAAAAATCAAAAAAACTTAAATAAAAAAATGGTGCCAGTGGTAGGATTGGAACGATGGCAATGTCATTAAGAATGCTGCAAGCTAAACACATTCGCCACTATAACGTATTGGTCAAGAATAATTTAAACACTATTTAACAAACATAAAAAATTTTTATAACGGCAAATAAATTAAATAATTCAAATTTAAGGAGATGCTGCCACAATACATTTTTTAAGTAAAAGTAAAACTGTAAAACTTGATGTATATTTTAACATTATAGTTTGAAGTTTACATAAGTTAGGTATTTGCATACACTTTCGTTCATACTTTCTTATAAAAAAGTGCTGCAACTCTTTCTTGTTATTAACTCGAGAGCAATGGCTGCCGTGAGTTCCGTCTCAATTACTCTAAATGGGTAACAGCGTTGAATTGAATATTATTATTTAATAGATTGGGGAAAAACTAGCTGATAAAGTTACTCCTGGAAAAAAATGTTATAAATTGTTTCTAGAAAAAGAGGACTTAGAATGGGCAAGCTTCAAATAACTTCGGAACAGCTTAAAAATGCTTTTAATACCATATAACACAAAAAAAATCTAGGACCTGATGACATTGGCGCAATCGTCGTAAAAATATCTAGAATATAATTGAATATCCCTTTCTGCATATCTGTAATCTGTCTTTAATAGATGGGGAAAATATTAGAGCGCATAATGCACAATAGATTTTACGACTATCTAATAAATCACCAACTATTAAACAATTCAAAAATATAGTTTTTAAAACATTCAACAGAACGCGCTGTAGACGAACTTATCAACGAAATTTTAAATGGGTTTGGTAATAATGGACTTTAAAGGTATTCATTGATCTTTCGATAGTGTTTAACACAGTTGACTACAATATAAGCTGTATATTGATTGAATTAGAAATTAAAATTTATAATGGCTTAGCTGTAATCATAACTACGTAAGGCAATTTTTGACCGTTCTGGACGTTCTCTTCCAACCTTCCCCCCCCCCCCCCATCCCCATCCTTGCCACATCGTAACTTTTTAGTAACAAATCCCCAACGAGTCGTCACATAATCACAACTCTTCCTCCCATTCCTTCCTTGAGTGTGACGTAATTTATGGACGTCCTCTTATGTATAAAAAAAAACATCTCCTGAACACATATTGTTTAAAAATACTTATTTTGCACTTATTCACAGCAACATCAGCTGCTGTAACATAATAGGGCCAATTATTGATCCTTAAAAATTAAATACAATCTACAAAATACAAAAACGAAAAATTCGTTTGATATTAAATACAAACAAATACGTTAATGCCAGACCACTACTGGAGATACCAATGAAATAAATATTCTTAACAAACTACTTTTTCTGTTTAAGTTAAAAAATGCTACCAAGCATTTTTCAAACATGCTTTTATTCTTCAAACCACAAATACCAAACGAAATACTCAATAAATAACTTTATACCAAACTTTTTATCAAAACAAGCTGTTTTTTTGATATCTTGTAAAGAGTTGTGGTTGCAAAACTTGTTTCTAACAAGTAATATAAAAAATTTACCTTCAACTGATAGCAGCCGTGGCGCAGTGGTAGCGCACTTGCCTAAGAAACGTAAGATCCGTGGTTCAAACCCACCTCTGGGCAAGTTTTGCGACATCGGTTAGGAAGGAGGCGTGAACTTCCTATTAAATGCTCTTCCGCGGTGCTCTGTGATAAGACCGTAAGGACTTCTTGGGGCACCTAAATCAACATTGAAAAAAAAAAAAAAAAAAAAACAACATTTTAAATGTGCAACAAAACAAAATTTATTTGATTTTGATACAAAGCAATTACAATTCTATTATTAAAATACTAAATATGTTAATCTTAGTTATTGAATATCTTATAAATTGACGCTATATCTTTATTTATTTTATATAGTTCTTAAATATATATATATATATATATATATATATATATATATATATATATATATATATATATATATATATATATATATATATATATATATATATATATATATATATATATATATATATATATATATATATATACCCAGGAAAAAATGTTCTATAGAATTTTCTATAAACTTTTGAAACATATGGCCAATAGAAACTGTATAGAATTTCTATAAAATGTCTATTAATTTCTATAAGAAGTGCTATAAAACTTTTTTTTCTATATAAAAAAAAGTAGATAAAAAAATTTCAATAGGAATTTTTATAGAAGTTAACAGAAACTCTAAAGAAATTCTATAAATTTCTATAAACTTCTATAGAATTTCTATAGGCCATATGTTTCAAAAGTTTATATACAATTCTATAGAACTTCCTTTCTTGGGTATATATATATATATATATATATATATATATATATATATATATATATATATATATATATATATATATATATATATATATATATATATATATTATTTATTTATTTATATATATGTATATATTAAATAGTATATAGTAAATCAAATAGTACATACTAATATTTAGTAAATGAAGTGAAACAGCGTTAAAAGGTATGCGGAATAGCCCATTCGGGTGCAGAATCATTCCTTTAAATTTTTCATGTTGGTGTATTTTTGTTAGATGCACTTTTGCTGTATTTCGAGATCTCGCGTGATGACTAAAACTAGTTAATATTAGTCATGAATTTTATCAAAAATTAAAATAGCTTTTAAAATAATATAATAAATTAATTTTTTTTAAAATTAATAATTTTAATAAAATGGTATACTACTTTAAAGAGATAAATTAGGCGTTGCGTAATTTATGAACATTCCTATTGTAAAGAAAAAAATAATAATAATAAAAATGAGAGGGAACGCTTGCAAAGAAATATTGAGTAAAGCGGAACAATTTCTTGATTTTTCGGATAAGGAGGGGAACGGCGTTCGATTATTTATTTGGGGGAATGCAGGGGGACGGCGTTCCCCTGCGTGACCCCCAAATAAATAATCGAACCTCTGTATATATAACTAAAAACCCTAAAAAATTAGTAGTACATAAATTAAATTGTGAAGAGATTTAGATATAAAAAATTAACAAAAGTGTTTTTTTTTACAAAATTTGTGGTGTATAGTGTAACCTCTAGGTGTGGGTGTAATTTTTTTTCATATATAGTATAAATTTATATGTATATATATATATATATATATCAGGGGCGGATGCAGGATTTTTTGAAGTTTGAGATAACTAACTTCCAAACATGGAGCGAAATCAAAACTTTTATATGTTTATAGTTATATCAAATAAGGATACTTTGCATAAAATTGAGATGATAGGAGCCTGGGAACAAAAAAGCCCCAAAATTTTTGCTACACCTGCCCCAAACGTGAGAGCAACAAGTTGATAAAATAATTTTTTTACTATTCTTAACTAAATCTATATTCATTGAGAAATTTTAAAATTCATACAATAATCTCTCAATGTTCAAAAGTTATAGCCACATAAAGTTTGAATCCCCCTCAATTTGAGGGGGTTACAAATTTTATAAGACCATTATTAATGAACGCTAAAAGATTGTTTTACAAAATTAAAAATTTCTCGATGAATATAGATTTAGTTGAGAAAAGTAAAAAACTTATTTTATCAACTTGTTGCTCTCACGTTTGGGGCAGGTGTAGCAAAAATTTTGGGGCTTTTTTGTTCCCAGGCTCCTATCATCTCAATTTTTTGCAAAGTATCCATATTTGATATAACTATAAACATGTAAAAGTTTCGAGTTCGCTCCATGTCTGGAAGTTAGTTATTTCAAACTTCAAAAAATCCTGTATCCGCCCCTGTATATATATATATATATATATATATATATATATATATATATATATATATATATATATATACATACATGTGTGAAGAATATCCGGACCAACGCCATAATTTTATTTTTAGCTTTTAATAAAACTATTGTGTGAAAACATAAACATTGTCTAATATAAATAAACATTTCTAAAATGTTGAAAATCCAAAAGAAAGAACAAGGAATGTTTTCAATAGCATTTTAGTATACAGTCATTTTGCTAAATATAAATGATACTTATGTATAATGTTCATTTCAAAATAAGATTCGAATGTTGAACATCTTTTGTTTTCTCTTTTTAAATCTTTTTCATCTTATACACCAGCTAATATGTGGGATATCACTGTCGAATCCTTACTTATAAAAAGTAAAACAAAATTCTATTAACTAATAGAAATTTTCTTTTATAAATATTGCTCTCGCAACTTTAATCTTTCATATTAAAAATCTGAAATCAAGTTTGTAATTAACAGCCGTAGATTTATATAAACACCCAGACATGAACAAACTAATATTTTTTGATTTTAAAAAAAGTATCAAGAAATAATTTCAGTAAAACGTAAAAATTAGGAATTTTTTTACATTTTCTCACTCTGAGTCTGAGGTTTACCCTAGTTCTGATTTCTGACCCATTGGGTTATCAAATGGCAATTGATCAAAGATTAGCATTTTTTTTAAATAATAAATTGTTTTAACTTCAATAAGTCTTTGAACTTTATAGGAGGAAATTGCAATCAGGTACGCTTGCAATCAGGTATACCTGATTATGAAGCAAGCGTACATAGCGTATACGCTATGTACGCTTGCTTCATTTTATAATATACTATAAACAGTTTTTCTATTTTTTTTTTTTTTTAATCTTTACTAATTAATTTAAAATTTCAACTATATATATTTTTTTGCTATTTTAGTAAGATAAGAAAATAAGACTTAAAAGTCTAAATACGTTATTCGGCTTATTCTTAACCGAAAACGCGGTTTTATTCTATTAATTACAACAGAAAGCGCGGGTTTATGCTATTATTTTCCTACAAAAAGCGCGGGTTTATTTTATTAATTTGCAATAAAATGCACAATTTTACTTTATTTAAGCATAAATTGAGTGAAGGCGTGAATTGTTGTTGTTTTGTAAACAAACTCTTAAAAAAAATTTTTTTAATCCAGTTTATTTTGTTTGTTCTATTAAAATTTCAAATCTGTTTAAAATATAAATTGTTATATTTTTACAAAACTACTGTTTAAAATAAGGTATTTTTATTTTATAAAAAAAAAATATAAAAAGTTAATAATTATTATCTTGTTAGATATAACAATGGTATGATCATGCGGAAGAGCGATTGTTTGACAACCGAAAGTATGTTTGGCTAGAAAAGTGCACACCACATGGTCGATTTGCCTATTCATCCACGAATTTATGAAAAAATACAGCTTTTTAATAGCTAACTCACAGCGAGCACCATTTCAGAGAATGTTGATGAACTTATAAATAGACTTGAGACCGAATTGTCCGCCGGTCATTTTATCACTTTATTTTATTTTTAAGTAATAAAACCTTTTATTGATATAAGAATCATATGATGATTCTTTTTAATGTGAAATATATTTTTATCTTGCAACTTTTTTGCCATGGTAAGTTTAAATTGATTTTTTTTTAATCTATTTTTACTTTATATCTATAATACTCAAATAAATTTATCTTTCAAATAAGTCATTACGAATTATATTTCAAATAAGCACCTCTATTTGTATTATTATTATATTTTTATGGGCTAATACCAGTATATTGAAAGTAGTTATGAATAATAACGGCTAACTTGTAACATTCACTTACATTCATCTTCATTTTTGTTAAAAAAATGAATATAAATGTTAACATAGTAAACTCAAATTAAAGGTTTCTTACCACAGGTGTACCTAATAGATATTGTGAAAGTTTATTAATTATATATATATATATATATATATATATATATATATATATATATATATATATATATATATATATAAATATATATATATATATATATATAAACTTTTACTAAAGGTATTACGTAAAAGTAGCCGAGGTTTTGTCTTTTAAATTAATTAGTAAATTGACCTTAAGCTTGAGTTCAGGGCTAACGAAACGGGTTTCAAATGGGGAAGAGGACACAATCGTCAATTTCAATAAAAAATCCTCTTAAGAAAAAGTGAGGGGGAGAGGGGTGGGGAAAGTGCCCCTTGGCCCTCTTGCTGTTGTCGGCTCTGAGGTTAACTATGTTTATTAGCTATCCGCTCATCTTTGAAAGTATCATTTGCCACTGCTTTTTCAATGTGCATTGTATTACTGTTAATTTCAAATAAACTTCTATAAAAATCTATATTTTCCTTTAATAATTTTACAAGATCAAAGCAACTATAATTTATAAATGTAATACTAAAGTCGTAAAACCGTTGTTTGGGTTAAGAGTTAATTGTGACTAAATAGTCTATGTAAATGTATTCAAATCATTGAAGTAGACTTTACATTCAAATATTGTAGCTAGATCATAACACTTTCATTTCCCCCAAGTTCTCCTGCCATATGTTTTTTGCAACTGACATTGCTTCAATGTTCACCAAATTCAAAATCACATCAGTACATCAATGAACAGTTATTGCATTTATTGAGTGCTTTTAATTCACTTTCAATTCCAGACATCACGGAAACTTCATCGTGTGCTTGGTTTCTACTGAGTTTATTATTAATTGTTTGTTAAATTAATTAAGCAAGTGCTATTGGATTGCTGTTTTCTAAAACAATTAAATTAAATTATTACATTGTAATTTAAATATCCTCTTTTCATACCTATGATAGTTGTCAAATCCAATTATTTTGTTTAGTAAATGTAACACCTAAAAAAGTGTTATTAGCTATACCTTTACTCATTCAACAAAGCTGATGTTTTTTTTGCTTTTTGAATAGCAAACTTTGTTTTGCTAAGCACAACGTTGCGTCTATCATTCGTTTATGAGTTTCTCTATTTCTTTGAACGTGACGGCGCTTGGAATATCTGCTATATCAGGTGGTCATTTTTGATCCGTTATTTTGTTTAGTAAAGGTAACACCTAAAAACAATTGGCAGTGTTATTAGCTATATCTTTACTCACTCGACAAGGTTCATGTTTTTTGTGTTTTCTGAATAGCAAACTTTGTTTCGCTAACCACAACGTTGCGTCTATCATTCGTTTATGAGCTTCTCTATTTCTTTCAACGTGACGGCGCTTGGAATATCCGCTATATTAGGTATTCATTTTTATTTTTATTTTTTTTTAAATCAGGTGGTCATTTTTCAACACCTACTACTATTACTATAAAAAATCTTTTATTAAAAAAGTTTCAATCAAAGTTCTAGAATCTTTATTGCACTTTAAAAAAAAATTAAAAATAAAGTTTAAGATTCAGATTTAAATGTTTATTACGTTCTTTCAAAAATTATGAAATAATCATATTAATTAATGTGAAAATAAAAATTAATATAAATATAACATTTTATATTTATTTTACAAACTTTTTTTTATTGTTTTCTTCATATTTTTTTCTTCATAACAAACACTTTAATGGAAAATATATCACCATTTTCAAAATATATTTAAAACAAGAAAAATCTATTTAATGTTTTATTTAATCTATTTAATATATATAAAAATATTATATATATATATATATATATATATATATATATATATATATATATATATATATATATATATATATATATATATATATATATATATATATATATATATAGGTTGAGACAATAGATTGAGATAAAAATGTTCCTATAATTAGAAATGTAGCTCAAAATATTAAACTGAAGATTATATAAAAATATCCCTTATAAACGTAAAACTACCTTTCGCATTAGTTTCTTGAATAAATAATAAATACTATTTTTAATATTTATTTTTAGATAGTCTTTCAGTTTATTTAAGTGATATACAATTGGTAAGAAATCGCCGTCAATTTTTTCAGCAAGAGCTAACAGATTGCCAAACCAGAAGATTGCACAACCCAATACAATCAAAACCTGCTTGCAATGATGATGGGAGTTATCAATCCTACCAGTGTGAATTTGAATCTTTACCTCATAAAAGAGAATGTTGGTGTGTATATCCAAATGGACAAATGATAAAAGGTTGGTTATTTGTGTATATAATGATAAAAGATATTATGATTGTCGGTATGGTAAAAAAAGCTAAAGCTTTGTAAGATAATCTTTCTAGTAGTAGCGCCAACGTAAAAATACTAAGTTTTGATCCGTAAAAAACGTTAAAATTATTACAGTTAAAAATTAAAACACGTAAAACACTTTAAAATTATTACGGTAAAATAGTACGGTTGTCAAAATTTTTTTCCAACTTATCAAAAATATCATTTTTAAATAAAGAATGTTTATTGTATAATAAAATTGTTCAAAAGTAGAAGTAAATTTAGAAGTTCTTTCTATTTTGGACTTATTTCAAATCCAGGATTAAGAGGTTTTAGGAATTATATGGAAATTGAAGCCCCTTCCCCCCTCCCCCCTCTCCGCCGTGTATCAAATAAGCAACTTAAAATTTTTAAATATAGGCTCCTAAATTAATGAATACAGAAATTTTTTGTTTTTTATTTGTTAAAGTAAAAACTCTGCAAATTTCTATATGTAAATTTTACATATATTTTAAATTTTACAATTGCGAGAATACCAAAAACATTATGAAATGTTCATTTACATGATAGTAATTTATATATTATATTAAATAGTTTTTAAAAATGTGTAAATACTAAACTTTTTCAATAAAATAGTCCTTTAGTTGCAAACAAATAAACTTACTTAATTTAAGTAAAGAATTTGAGTTTATTGAGAATCAATCAATCGTGTGAGATCTTGAAAAAAATTTACAAGGAATTTCTCAAATGTTTAAAAAATATTTTTTAAACTATCCTGCTGTACATTTTGCAAAATTCATTTGACAAGATCATAAATTCGAAATTTTAAATATTTTTAGATTTCATATAGTGAAGTTTAAAAGACTTTATACCAAAAAAAGTATACTTTAAATCATATTTTCGCATACTTCATTATTTATTATATCGTTATGTAGGGGAGAGTTGCCTTAATTGGAACACTTAAGGAATAAATATTTATTAACCAAAGATGGCTTAACTATGAAAACATTTATGATTTGATTAACACAAACAGACAATCCTACTGTACTTTTAACCACAGTTTGACTTAATTGATTGCACTTTTATTGAAAATAATTTTGTTTTTGCAAAGTTACCATTTTGTTCTAATCAAGGCAACTGGTTCCCTAAATTGGAACAATTTGATTCCTTAATCAAAACAGGTTATTTAAAAAAAAAAAAAAACAACAGTAAAATCAAAAAAAATTTGTAAAAAATGATTTTGATCGTTACAGTGAAAAATTAAACAGTTATTTCAAAACTTAATATAGGATTAGTATTACCCTGACAAATTTAAAGTCTACAAACAAAAAATTTTATAAAGCTTCAACTGTTAAGACGTTTTCTTAATTTATTGATTAAAAATCACTAAATCAAGTATTTTTTTTAAGGTTTATGGCTGTTAAGTATTTTTTTAATTGTACTGGAACTATTTTTACAACCCTTTGATTTTATTACTGATTAGGTATAGAGGTGGGAGTTAAGGTTAGTTTTAGTCTAACTAAAGATACTTAAGTAAATTTTAAAAAAAATTTACTTAAGTATCTTTAGTTAGACTAAAACTAACCTAAACTCCCACCTCTACTAAAAATTAGTTAACTAACTTTTTTAGTTAACTAAAATTAGTCGACTAACTTATTAGTTAACTAAAATTACGCGACTAACTTTTTAGTTAACTAAAATTACCCGACTAACTTTTTAGTTAACTGAAATTACGCGACTAACTTTCTTGTTAACTAAAATTACCCGACTAACTTTCTAGCTAACTAAAATTACCCGATTAACTTTTTAGCTAACTAAAATTAAGCGACTAACTTTTTAGTCTAACTAAAATTAGTCGACTAACTTTTTAGTTAACTCAAATTAGTCGACTAAATATTTAGTGTAACTAAATTTAGTCGACTAAAGCAAGATTTAGTGCTTGAAAAAAGAAATAATCTTTCGCATAAAAATTTTACACACGAGGAAGCATTATTAAGGCGATAAATATTATTTTATCGAAATTAAACACTTTACTAGTTGTGAATCCTAGAGCCCAGTCGAACTAAACTGTTATTTAAAAGTAATTTTTGAAGCGAAATTCGATTATTTTAATTTTTCCCAGCTCTGAGACAACTGCCTATGAAGTTGTTGCAACTGTTTATAAACACCCAATCAGCATGGAATATACAAATAATGCCCTTTAGTCAGTTACATCAAACTTGGTACGCTTATTGAACGTTTAACTTAAATTTTTTATGTGCTGCTTCTTATAGGAAGTGTGCAATAACAATCGCAAATCAAAAATAATTTCTCCTGCCAAGGCCGTACCGACGTGAGTATGGGCACCTTACCGGGGTTACAACATTCTGTCGGTTTTGTCGGTAATTTAGAAAATTTGAGACTCAATCGGTTAAAACTGCAACTTGGCTTTTAAATAAAAAAAAAGCCCTACTTTGGTGAGATTTTTATGGTAAAAAAGCTTATTTCATTTGCACCCCCTTCCCCTACGTCTTCGTTGTTCAGTACACCCCTGTCCCCTGCTGTATTATAGGAATAGATTCAATCTCTAATTTTCACAACAAATCTATGACTCCCCCTCCCCACCTCTTCAAATATCAACCTCTCCTAACGGCTATTACAACCCGCAAACACTATAGTAAGGCAGGCGAAAGTATTGACATGAACCCAAAAGAAAATCGTTAAATAAGTTATTATGAATTTATTTTTTTTGCTTTCAGAGTATAGTTGTTCGTCGGTTGGCGATACCTGCAAAATTTAAAAGGAAAATTGGTATTTGCATTTTTGAATGCAATATCCGCAATATAAGTTGTTGAATAGTGTATAAAATGTATTAAATAATACTTAACTGTTGAATAACGAAAACATTTTATTAAGTAACTGCGTTCGCTTTTAAAACCAGGAAATTGTTTATGACATTTTAATTACTTGAAAAATGCAATACGTAGTTTTTAAGCACTTTAAAATACGTGTAAAACCGGGTCGAAACAATTATAAATTAAAATTCAATAACTTTTTTATTATATTTATTTTTATATTTTTTCATTAGATAGATGTTTAAAAAAATACTAAAGAGTATATAAATAAATATAAAAAAAACAAACAACCAAACTATTAAAATAATAAAGGTAAAAAAGTTTGCTGTTTTAGGCAACATTATAATAAAACCGCACGCTCAAGAACATTAAAATCACACATTAATTTTTTTAATTTTCAATTTTTTCTTTATCGTTTTTTTTTTAACACATTTTAAATTTAAAAAACTATATTATTTTCTTAATTTTTTGTATCAAAAAAAAAAAGTTTTACTCAAAAGAGTTCGAATACTAAATTTAATAATATTTCTTTTAGAACAATAAACATATTAAAAAATATTTATTACAAGAAAAAACTTCAGTATTATATTTAATGAATTTAAACTAAATTAAAAAATTCCAAATTTTCGTACAAAAACATCAATAATTGAAAACATTCAGTTGTTATTCTGTTTTGCTTTGCATACGTAAGTATAAGTTTGCATACGTTTCGCTTTGCATGCATAAGTGTTTAATGCCTCAGAGAAAAGGTGTTCACTTGGTGCACTGGTAGGTAGCAGGCGTACATAAAATCATTGTTGAAATACAATTCATTATTGGATATAGATGTTAATTTTGATACCAAAAGTGTAAAAACATTTTGCTCATTTACTGACAATTTTATATAACCACTAATTTCTCTTTTTAAATCTAAACTTATTATTTTGTCACAATCGTTTCCGGAAATATCATCTTCATCGTCAAATGATAACTTAAATTTTTTAATTTGTTTGTCACCTTTTTAAATAGAATTATATCACAAACTTTTTTTGTTTAATGAAATTTCGACAAAAATTCTCTAACACATTTAAAAAAATTTTTTCCCTTGTACTTTTCAAAGAATTGAAAACTTTTATAATTTGGATCCAAAAAAGTGGCACATAATAAAACCAAGTAATTGTAATATACTGTAGCTTACAGGGCCGGCACAAGTAGGTAACACGTAGAGAGTGCCATTAAAATTTTACTTGCTAGAAATAGGAAAAAAAAAATCTTGTTTTTATTTACCAACTGACTGTTCTGAAAATTGCCAACTTACTTATCTAAAAGAGTCAAATTGGCTTACTAAATGAGCTAATAGTTGATTGATGGGATGTCACACACGAAACCAACCAATCCATCCTTATACCCCTTTTTTGGCCTTGGTAGCTTATTCAATTCTATAGATATTTGTGTTTTACTATGTTTACTTTTTGGATTTTTTATGAAAAATTTTCTTGAAGTATCTTGTTTATAATATTTTCTTGAAGTAAATTATTTTGATATTTTTTTATTTTTGCGGTATTATGCGATAAAATGATTATGCATTCGCAATCTTATTCAAAAATTCTAATAGAAATGATATCATGTACCCAAATTATTTATATTATATATTTATAAAATTCTTTAGTTGGACTAAAAACAAAGTCGCGTATATTTAGTTAACAAAAAGCTTAGTCGGTTAATTTTAGTTAACTAAAAAGTTAGTCTGGTAATTTTAGTTAACTAAAAAGTTAGTCGGGTAATTTTAGTTAACTAAAAAGTTAGTTGACTAATTTAAGTTAACTAAAAAGTTAGTCGGGTAATTTTAGTTAACTAAAAAGTTAGTCGCGTAATTTTAGTTAACTAAAAAGTTAGTCGACTGATTATAGTTAACTAAAAAGTTAGTCAACTAATTTTAGTTACGGTATTTTTAGTTTAGTTAGTTACAATTTTTAGTTATGGTCACAACACTAATTAGGTAAGGAAAAACTTTCATATTCCAATCAAGGAAACTTTCGAATATTTTGTTATATCACTTCATTAACATGCTTGCAGCAACTTATAAGATAAGTTGCTGCAAGCATGTTAATGAAGTGATTTTGACATATTTGTACTAGTTACTCTTTTTATTTGAATTTTATCAATAAAAAGTAAATCAAGAGGTAGTTGTTTTGTTTTAGAAGATAAAAGAGTAACCATTTTGTTTTTTCAACATTTAGTAAAAGCTTATTCATTTTAAACGAATCAGAAACTTTAATTTAATATTCATATTTTGAAATATGTTGATATATTATATTCAGATAAAAAAAAGGTTAGTGTCGTCAGCAAACATGACTGCCATTAAATTTGTGATTAGAAACTACGTTAATAATCCTCATTTTTATGAAACATAAAAAAAAATTTCCGGACCATCAGACAATATCATGAGGCAATGGTTTTTGAGACAAGCCTCAAATTCCTCATTATTAATATGTCAAATTGGAGCATGTGTGAATGCTAATTCACGTACAATTCAGTTCTTATTCGTATTACTTTTCACCTATGGCACAAAAATCAGCAATAATCATAGTAATTATAAAAATAATCATAACAACAACAACAACAACAACAACAACAACAACAACAACAACAACAACAACAACAACAACAACAACAACAACAACAACAACAGCAACAACAACAACAACAATAACAACAACAACAGCAACAACAACAACAATAATAATAATAACAGTTAACGTTATACAGTTACTGATTGGTTTAGAACAAATCTTAAATTTGAGCTTTAGTTTTGATAACAAATATTTTTTTTGAACTATAGCTTTGCTTTAAGCTACATTAAGAAACATGTACTTTTATGTTAGAGTGAAAATACGTAATAAAGGTACTTCTAATTAATGATAAATTAAGGATAGAATAAAAAATTTAACGTTTGTTATATAGAAGTATTTTTATTTGTACACATTTTTTAAATTGATTTTTAGAAAAAAAAAATTATAACTAATAATTATTATTTTTAAAATTATTTTTGTTTAGGAACAATAAAAATATTTGATGGAAGTTATCCAGAAAAGTTCCAAAAAGAGTGCAAATATAAGTTAGATGATTTGATAAAGCAAAATAAACCGTTTCCACCAGATCCTAGCCCTTTAACACTTGAACCAGATCCAAGGTTAGGAGTTAAATTAGAATCACAACGGTTATCAATAGTTGATCCATTTATATACAATATGCTTGCGGCAAGTTGGGATCCAATAATGGGACAACCACCGTGTCCATTTTCTTGTCCTTTTCCGTGCCAATACCCATGCATAGATAAAACCCAACAACTTAAAGTAACTCAATTTTGTCCGCAAAATTGCGCACCTAATTGTCCCAGTGATTGTATACCGCAAATGTATCAAAATGCATGTCCACAAAATTGTTTACCAAATAGCTGTCCACCTGGATGTCAACAAACATTATCAGGATACCAAAACACACCACGTCCAATTTGTCCGCAACCTTGTTTGCAAAACTCTTGTCCAATAGCATGTCAGTTACAGATGATGTTACCGACCACACAACTTTTATGTCCTCAACCTTGTAATGGACAAAGTTGTCCTGTAGGTTGTCCTATTACATCAGCGTCATTTCCTTTATCATGTCCACGCCCTTGTCCAGTTCAAAGTTGTCCAATTGGATGTCCTACAACAAATAGTTTTAGTGTTAGTTTAGTAGAACCCAAAATGTTCCCTTTAACTCAATCACTGAATCCCACAAATAACTGTCCTAACCCATGTTTCAACCCATGTCCATCAGGATGTACTCCTTATATCGGCCCACCTACAAAATCAAATAATTGCCCAAACCCATGTTTTCAACAATCATGCCCAAGTGGATGTACAATTACTCAACAACTTTTATGTCCTCAACCCTGTCAAGTTCCGAACTGTCCTCAGGGTTGTCCAACTACAATAGCCCGAAATCCATCAATATGTCCTCAACCCTGTCAAGGACAACAATGCCCGCAAGGTTGTCCAATTACCATGAATGTTGGATTAATTCAAAAAATGTGTCCACAACCATGTCAACAACCAAATTGTCCAAACGGATGCCCAATGACAACTTCTATTTTTCCAACAATGTGTCCATACCCGTGTCCTCAACAAGGATGTCCATTAGGATGTGGCTTACAAATTCAAAGCCCTCAATTACCAGTTAATCAATGTCCACAACCGTGTACTCCACCAAGCTGCCCTTTAGGATGCCTCATCTCTCAAGGTCCTGTATTAAAACTGTTTAACTCCCAAAATGGCTGTCCAAAACCATGTTTACCGAACTCTTGTCCATCTTTTTGTTTAAACACTCCTAGTTCACAATACTGTCCTCAGCCGTGTACACCACCCACATGTCCAGCATTTTGTCCGCAAACATTAGCAAATGCACCAGCTATGTGTCCAAATCCTTGTCGTGGAGTAAGTTGCCCTTCAGGATGCCAGCAAACTCAGATTCAACAATCTACACAGATCTTGTGTCCTCAGCCATGTAACCCACCTTTGTGCCCTACCAATTGTCCAGTGACAAGCAACACTTTGCCGTCAATGTGCCCTCAACCGTGTAACCCACCAAGTTGTCCTCAAGGCTGTCAACAGTCACCGAGAAGAATGTACTTTTCAGCTCAATCAATGCTTGGAGATCTATTGCAACAGTTTGGATGTCCACAGCCATGTCTTGCCCCTTTTTGTCCTGCCGGATGTTCAATATCTGAAGGAACTATTAGTATTGTCCAATCACCACCTCAAACACAATCTTGTCCTCAACCTTGTGTAGCACCGTCATGTCCTTCATTTTGTCCACAAACGTTAGCAAACACACCAGCTATGTGTCCAAATCCATGTCAAGGAGTAACTTGCCCTATTGGATGTCAACAATCGGTTATTAAGCAGCAACAGCCTCAGCAAACGGTAATGTGCCCACAACCTTGTAATCCACCACTTTGTCCAAGCAACTGTCCAACTACTGATAATACTTTTCCACAACTATGCCCGCAGCCTTGTCAGCAACCAAGCTGTCCTCAAGGTTGTCTACAAACTCCAAGAAGAATGTACTTTTCTCCTCAAGTTATGCTTGGGGACATTATCCAACAATCTGGATGTCCAGAACCATGTGTTTTACCAACATGTCCAGCTGGATGTTTGATATCTGATGGAGCCATTCAAATAGTATCACAACCCCAGCTTCAGTATTGTCCTCAACCTTGCGCACCACCATCCTGTCCATCGTATTGTCCACAAACATCAGCAACTACGCCAACAACATGTCCAAACCCTTGTCAAGGAGCTACTTGCCCATTTGGATGTCAACAATCACAAAGTTTGCAACAAATAATGTGCCCTCAGCCATGTGTGCAACCTCAATGTCCAAGTAATTGCCCAGTTACTAGTAATAATTTTCCTTCTATGTGCCCACAACCTTGTCAACCACCAAGCTGTCCTCAAGGTTGTCAGCAAACTCCTAGAAGAATGTACTTTTCTCCTCAGGTAATGCTTGGTGATTTAATACAGCAATCTGCTTGTCCACTTCCATGTCTTCCACCATCTTGCCCCTTTGGATGCTCTATTTCTGAAGGAGTCCTTAATATATTACAAGAACAACAGCAACAACAATTTTGTCCTCAACCTTGTTTGCCACCTACGTGCCCATCATTTTGCCCACCAACTTTATTCAATACACCACCAACATGTCCAAATCCATGTCTGGGAGCAAGTTGTCCGCAAGGATGTCAACAATCCGCAAATTCTCAACAACTGCAGCAACAGCAACTGTGTCCTCAATCTTGCCAACCACCAAATTGTCCTCCGGGTTGTCAACAGCCCCCAAGAAGATTATATTTCTCTCCTCAAGTGTTGTTAGGGGATATTTTACAACAATCAGGATGTCCACAACCATGTCTTCCTCCAACTTGTCCAATAGGATGTTCTATTGCCGAAGGAATTGTTAACATCATACAACAACAGCAACAACAATATTGTCCACAACCTTGTATGGCTCCAACATGTCCATCAGGGTGTCCACAAACATCTGCAAGTGCTCCAGCTATGTGTCCTAATCCGTGTCAAGGAGCAAGTTGCCCAATAGGGTGCCAACTTACTACAAACCAACAACAACAACCACAAATGTGCCCTCAGCCATGTTTGCAACCAACATGTCCATCATATTGTCCGCAAACGCTATCCAGTACACCAGCTATGTGTCCAAATCCATGTCAAGGAGCAAGTTGTCCTGTTGGATGTCAACTAATTATGAATCAACAACAACAAAAACAACCACAAATGTGCCCTCAACCATGTGTACCACCTTCATGTCCGTCATTTTGTCCACAAACATTAGCCAGTACACCAATAATGTGTCCATATCCGTGTCAAGGAGCAAGTTGTCCTATAGGATGTCAATTATCAATGCAGAACCAATTTTGTCCACAACCTTGTGCTGCACCATCCTGCCCATTACATTGCCCACAAACAATGTCAAGTATGCCATCGGCTTGCCCTTTTCCATGTTTAGGTGCAGCTTGCCCTGTTGGCTGTCAATTATCTACAGTTCAGCAGCCACAAATGTGCCCTCAACCGTGTCAGTCGCCATTTTGTCCAAATCACTGTCCTCAAACAATGAATACATATCCTTCTCTTTGTCCTTATCCATGCCAAGGCTCATCTTGTCCTAGTGGATGCAATTCACAATGGGACATTCCTTCTATAATACGTCAAGCAATGCAAACAATACAACCAAAAATTACTGATTTTATGAACAGAATGTGTCCACAAATTTGTCCAGCTTCCAACTGCCCACCAGGTTGTCCTCAAACGCAGACATTACTACCTCAGAACATGTGTCCTCAACCTTGTGTTCCGCCTACTTGTCCAATAAATTGTCCAATAACAAACAATATATCACCTAGTATGTGTCCTTTACCATGTCAAGGATCCTCTTGCCCACAAGGCTGTCAACAGCAACAAATGTTACCACTTCAAAATTGCCCTATTGAGTGTCCTTCTAAAGACGTATGTCCTAATGGTTGTCCAACTCGCAATATCTGTACATGTAAAATAAATAAAAAGTATAAAGATTGTGACTGTCAAAATAAGTTATCTAAAAAAGATACAGAAATAAGTAACAATGAAGATGAAAATGCTAATTCAAAAAATGATTTTGAGGATTCAAATGATGATGAAAATGACTAAGTACGTTGGGAGGTAACATTGTTTTTTCTATCATCCCAATTGTACAGAAACATAATTTATAGCCATATATAGATACCATGGTTGCACTATTTTTTTTTTCGCACAGAATTTGTACTGATGTTGCACTGTGTTTGTATTGTCTTTACATGAAAGCTTGTATAGTATTTATTAAATGTCGCTATTTGCATATATTGTTTGTCTTTTTAAAAAAAATGTTTGTCTTTTTAAAAAAATTGTATGTATAAGATTAAATAATTTAAATGAAATAATATTTTTTACTGTTCAATTTTTGTCAATTTTATATTTTAATTGAACAAAGTTAAACTACATCAACTGAAAGTTTTTTTTCTAAAACAAATTTTTGAAAAAGTATACTTTTTATAACGTTTTATATAGAGTAATTTGCCAGGGTCAAACGTATACAATTTTTTGGTTCAGTTCTTTTAATAAAGGTCTTTTCCAACACTTTCTTTAAAAGTTTTTAATTTTAAATAGTTTAAAATTAGGAGTTTTAAATAAAATTTTAAATACATATATAAATATATATACAGTGAGAAAATAATTTAATCGTGCAGAGTCATTTTCCAATAAAACTAACATCTTTGAATAAAATATTGTATCATACACTAATTATAAAAAACTTTTTTTTCTCAGATTTTTCATTTATTAGAAAACCTTTGACAAAATTGTAAAATTATTTTTTAATTTTTTAAATTACGTGATTATGAATTTAAAACTAAAAGAATGGGCTCAAAATGCTAGCACGTAAAATAACTGTACAAGAAAAGCGTTATAGGTTAAACCTAAGAAAATATAATAGTTTATTAAATTAACTGACAAACATAATCGTTTTTATTTTATAATATTACTATAATTTAATATTTAGTTGGTCCTCCTTTGTCTTACTTATCTAGGAAGCATTTTGGCATTAATTTTACTAGATCATTGATTTGATTATTGTCAATGTTAGACCATGGTTTACGAACCACAGATAAAAATTTTAATCTGAGAAAGTCCATAAGTGCACTATTAAATTCTATTAAGAGCTCTGTGAAGGCTATTAAATCTTTCCGCCATTTTTGTTAAAAAAACTGTAGTTTAAGCAGTGTGCTTTGCATCATTGCCTTATTGAAACACAAAATTGTTATCTTTTGTTACCATACAACCTCACAACACTCACAAATTTTATTCGTATATCTTAAATATTTAAATCAGCAGCAATTTTATTTTTAATCGAAACCGTTGCAACGTTGTTCAATATATCCTGGCCTATTATTGATCTTAAATAGTTTTAATTTCAAAAAAGATCTTTCCACACTAGTCGTTGTTATCGGTAATGTAAGAAGAATTCTCAATCCAATACACTCCTGTTATTACAATCCAATACACTCCTGTTATTACAATCCAATACACTCCTGTTATTACAATCCAATACACTCCTGACAAAAAATCAAGATAACCTCTTTGAGCTGACCCGGAAAAATATGATATGGCGTTTGAAAGCCGATGATATCAGGATCGTAAAAATGTAAAAATTGAAATCCAAAGATTTCAATTTTTATATTTTTACGATCTAAATAAGTTATTCAACATTTAATTTTATTACTATAAACAACAACGAAGGAAATGACAACATTAAAAAATTTGACAAAAAATTTCTACAGCATCTATGATTAAGTTATAGCATAACATCTTTAAAAAAAAAAATTCAATTTACTCTAATTAAAATTTTTTATTTAGTGGTTTAAATTGTGTTTAGTTTAGAAAACATTTTAAAACATTTAACATTTAAAAAAACAAAGATCATGAAATTTACACAAAATAAAAAACAAATTTTGTTAATTGAACATTTAAAACAAATAAACAATAAGATGCTCTAAAAGAAAATTATTCTAACAAAAAAATAATTGTAAAAGTTATTTTAAGAAAATTCTAGATATAAAAGACTTTTTTTATGAATTAGACGGTTGTGCTCCCCCCCTCCACTTTGAAACCCGTGTCGTCGGCCCTGCATATAGGAACTCTAAACGTCTCTCTTCAAAAGCTGAAATTATGCTGATAAAAAGCTAAAAATATGCTGAAAATATGCTGATAAAATATGCCTATATCTGAAACAATTTCTGTATAACTTGCATTAAGACGAGGTTTTTGCAAAAGTATCAATATTGAATAATATTAAAGTATTATTATCAAGAATTTATTGTATTATCTGCAAGAAGATCCGATGAAAAATTGTAAAAAAGAAAAGCCTAGACTTTTCAGTTTTTGTACCCAACGTGTACAACAGCAACGACCAGCTTCGCTTGACCAACAGAAAGTTAATTAAACATGACTTTAACTTAAATTAACTTAACTTAAATAATTAAGGACATTCAACAAATCTTAAAAAATCATTCCATAAATTCCAAATTTAACTAGTTCAACTATGTTTCCTAAAACTTTACTTTTTGAGGGCTCTACTATATTATAGAAGAGTCTCCTATATTGTATTATAGTTGATTCTACAGACAGTAGAGTCAACTTACAAGATCTTCTTTAATTCAAGCTTAAATTTAAAGAATAAAACTTTTAAAAAGAAATAAAGATGTAATATTTTAATTGTTTACATTTGTAGAAAATGGCAACAGAAACTGTTTATTTTACTCTGTGGCAAAACCATTTTATTGTTGAATAAAATTAGAATGTTATAATAAGTTCAATGTTATAACAGTTCAATTTTATAACAGTAGGAACAGATACAGTTGTATATAAGTAATCATAGTTACCGAGGAAAAAAAGTTCTATAGAATTTCTATGAACTTTTGAAACATATGGCCGATGGAAACTCTTTAGAATTTCTATAGAATGTCTATTAACTTCTATAATAATTGCTATAAAGCTTTTTTTTCTATAGAAAAAACGTAGAAAAAATATTTCTATAGGAATTTTTATAGAAGTTAACAGAGATTCTATAGAAATTCTATAGAATTCTATAGAATTCTATAGGATTTCTATAGGTCATATGTACACATCAGGGTACTCTGTAATGCAAATTTTGAAATTTTCCCGCGGAAAAGAATTTAATTTGAGTGTTCAAATTAAGTAAAATTTTGACTTTATAATGCGACAATAAAAGCACCTGTAAAATGAGAACCACTTTATATAATTTAATTAAAATTAATGCAAATATAGTATATGGTCGCACCAAACACTGAATAAAAATTCTGCCGGATTTTAGTGGTTAAGGATTTATGGCAGTTTTAATTTATATATTTTTAGTTTTTTGCTACTTATACCTTAAAACGTTACCAATTACTGTGATATTCGGTCACTATTTTCAAAATAATGGTTACATGAGTGTTATATTATAATAGAACACTCATGTAACCATTATTTTGAAAATTTACCATCATTAAATAATTTTGAAAATTAACCATTATTAAATAATTATTTAATAACAACAACTTTTGTTGTGATTTATTGCTACAACTACCATTTTCATTAAACAGACCAAAAATATTGGTTTACTATTTAAAGGTGTCAAAAAATGCATGAAAATGTTAAGAATGTTTGAAAAGCTTTTATAAAGATACCTTTTATAAAAATAAGATACTAAAAAATATAAAAGTTTAGATAAGATAACTAAAATAATTGACAAATAAAAAGTTTGGGAGGCTAGTCAGAGGTAAATTTTATGGAAGAGAGAAAAGGGCTTTGAAGAGCAGTAAAAATCTTTAGTAATAATGTGTCATTAAATTTTATCTAAATTGTCAACAAATATGAGAAGTGTCACTATTTTATATAATTATTACCTTTAAAGAAAAGAATTATTTCCTTGTAATTTGAGTAATAAAATGTTAATGGATTGTTATCCCATATAAATTCAGGTTAAATTTTGTAAAATGGATAGTTTGATTTAGTAAAGTTGGATTTAGTAAATTGCCACAATGCCAAATCAATTAAACCCAGTGGACGAAAGGACGTCTTTTTAGGACGTCCGGAACTGGTTCTAAATGGCAACGCCAGATGACGTCTTTTTAAGACGTAATTAGGACGTCTTTTTAGGACGGAATAAAGACGTGTTTTTAGACGTCTAAAAAAACGTGAGTTAGGGACGTTTAGAACTAGTGCTAAATGGAAACGCTAAATGACGTCTTTAAATAACCTAATTTAGACGTTCTCATTTCGAAGTCTAAAATACGTGTTTTTACATGGCTTTACTTAAACGTAAGGTTCAAATTTATGTTTTCACAGAACTTCTTGAGAATAAGAAAAAAATAATAAACCGTTTAAATTTTTTAATAATATAATTGTGCTGAGTTTTATAAATAACAATTTTATAAACTTCTTCTTCCACTTGTTAATTTCCAAGAATCGAATGTTCGAACAGTTGACGTCATTCACCTTCTTTTTGATCAGATGCACTCTTTAAAATATTACCACCAGCATTTTAAAGTTTTTTTTTGCTGTAGGAATCAGGGAGGCAGTCTTAACCCTAAAAAAGTATTGTCAATCGGGTGGACACGGAAAAGTCCAGTCATCTTTAAATTGAGATTTCTCCAAAACCACAAATGCTTTTTTTTTTAATTAAACCTTACTTCCTTATCTTAAATGGTGTTGAAAAATTTTTGTTTACAAATTAATGATTTGCAAAATGTTTTGGAAACAAGTTGAGGTGCGTAAAAAAGTTGTGAATTTTTTTTGCAAAAATCCATCGACTTCCTATCGCTCGATTGCTAAACGCACAAATGTCCCAAAATCTCTAGTCATAGATATTATAAACACGTTCAAGACAACTCAAAGCTTCGAAAGAAAACTTGGAAGTGGAAGTAAAAAAACTTTCCATAAATCCAAAAAAGGAAAGTCGATTTTACGTTCAATAGCAAGAAATCCAAATCAGTCACAGCGAGATCTAGCAAGAAAATTTAAGACTTCTCGTTCTTATATCAAAAAAGTATTTAAAAATGCTGGAATTAAAGCATTTCATAAAAAAAATATACCTAAGAGAAGCTTAAATTGTGAAATTAAAGGAATTCGACGCGCAAAGAAGTTGGTTAAAATAATGGCGGATAAAAATATGTGCATAATTGAAGACGACGAAACGTATTGCAAAGCGGATTTTTCACAACTTCTTGGTCAACAGTTTTGCTATGAAAACAAAGATAAACCTGTCGATGATTAATTTAAATATACTCGACGAGAAAAACTTGCATCCAAGTTCCTTGTGTGGCAAGCAATTTGTAGCTGTGGTATGCAGTCCTCTTGTTTTGTCACTAAAAAGACTTTGACTGCCAATCTCTACATCAAAGAATGCCTCCAAAAAAGACTTTTGCCTTTTATAAAAAAACACAAATACCGATGACTCTTTTGGCCCAATCTTGCTGCCTCTCACTATTCTAAAAAAGTTTTACAGTGGTGCAAAGATAATAATGTAAAAATTGTTCATAAAGATGCGAATCCTCCAAAACGTCCTGAAGAGCGCAAGATTGAAGATTTTTGGGCAATAGTTAAAGAAGTTCTTCGTAAGACAGGTGGACTAACAAATAATAAAAAGGACTTCCAAAAAAAGTGGATTAATACCACCAACATGGTGAAAAAAGAAAAAATCTGTAAAATGATGGCATCAACCCGCTATAAAGTTCGATTTCTTGCCAAGCAACCCATCAAGTCCCTTAAAATTAAGTTGAAACTCTAATTTAAGTAAACACATTTAATAATAAAAAAATTGAAATAAAAAGCATTTATGGTTTTAGAGAAATCTCAATTTATAGTTGACCGGATTTTTCCGTGTCCACCTGAAAGATAAGTATGTAAAAATAAAGGGGAAAGAAATAAATAACACTCACACGCACATATATATAACTATTATTTTATAAACATAACATCAAACATCAAAAAATACGAATTTCTCAACACTAAATTAATTTTTTTAAAGAAATTTTTGACTAGATTGTTGTGACCAGCGTATATATTTATGTATATCAAGTATGCAATATAATTGCGGTATTAAAAATGCTATATTTATAGTAAAATTATAGTTACTTTGAAAGCACGACCTTCTCAAATGCACTGCATGATGAGCCACCAACATTTAATAACTTCTATTTCTAAATTCAAAAGATAACACTAGTGTAATTGATATGGGACAATTTAGTGTAAGTTATATTGGGCATAGGAGCAATTCATTAGTGTTTTAATCAAATCAAAAATTTTGCGTAAATTATGTTTATTTGTAAAGTGAGCATTATGTATATAATTAAAGATAAAATTTTTTTATGTAATTTATGATAGTAATTTACCAATATAAAGATAACTAAACATTCAACCATAATAAAAAATATACTACTTTTTTCAACATTTGTATCGAGAAACGATTGATCACATTCAAGAAACTTAGCGATAGAACCACACTAGTAAAGATCAAAATTATTCTCAACTTAAAACGTTTTTTATATTTGATTATTCTTAAGATAAGTAAGTAAATAAATAAAAGACTATATATGAGTTAATTAAAAAACAATACGCTATTATATATATATATATATATAATAGCGTAATGTTTATATATATATATATATAATAGCGTATCTTGCTCTACGAACTTAATCTTTTCTCTTCCAGTAACTTTTAAACTCTTATAGTGGTTGCTCGCAGCTTTGTCGGAAGCGAAGATGTAATATATATATATATATATATATATATATATATATATATATATATATATATATATATATATTACATCTTCGCTTCCAACAAAGCTGCGAGCAACCACTATAAGAGTTTAAAAGTTACTGGAAGAGAAAAGATTAAGTTCGTAGAGCAAGATAACGATTGACAGATGACTTAAAAGATTGCAAATTATATGAATCAGAAAAGCAAGATGAAGGAAGCAAATTCCAAAGAACTGATGTTCAAAAAAAAAAACTAGCTTTAGAACAGTGCCCATTATAGTATTTGATGAAAAGAGAAAGAGAAGCATCATCAGGACGATGTGACAATGGTTGGAGATTGGCTGCAAGAGCAGGTACAATGCGTTTTTGCATATTGTCTAAAAGAGAAAGGGTATCATTAGAAGATCCGCCCCAGATATGGCAACAGTATTCCATACAGGGACGGATTTGAGATTTATAGAGATAGAAAATAGAATCTGGAATAAGGAAGCGTCGAGCTTGATAATATTGAGATGCAACCTTAGCAAATGCTACTTTTGCAATGGATTTGATAGACAGTTTAAAAGAAAGATTAGTAGTAAAAGTTATTCCAAGAAGATGAAGAGTAGATGACTCATCTAGTACATTACCATTCATAAATATAGGAAGATCTAAACTATTGCAATAACGATTGGCCGAAAAAAATTAAGTTTTATCTGAAATAAAGTTCACCAGCCATTGTGAGCCCCATGCTGTAGCAGAGGAGAGATCCTTTTCAAGCTCAGATAACCCCTCCAAGCAATCAGAGTGTAGGCTTCTTATCATAACAAGAATAAATGGTAGTGTCGTCAGCGAACAATGCCACCTTAGATGTGAGAATATCTGGAAGATCGTTAATGTAAATTAAAAAGAGTATAGGGCTAGGGATTGAACCTTGAGGAACCCCTGAAGTTACAGGATATGAAGATATATATATATATATATATATATATATATATATATATATATATATATATATATATATATATATATATATATATATATATATATATATATATATATATATATATATATATATATATATAACTAACTTAAAATTTTACTAACTACATCTTTCCGAAAGAAATTCTTAAATGTTTTTTTCTTGCGGAATTGACTAGGTACCTATTTTGAGTATTGCGGAGTATTAAAAAAATTAATTTATAAAGAAAAAAGGCCTAGATAGTTAAAATAATTTTCAAGATATTACAAGAAAAAATATTACTTACATTAATCTTGGTAAAACTTTAAGATTTATCATTGACTTCATAAATTTTCTTTAACTTTTTTTTGGGAAAAGCAAAATTTTAAATCTCAGACTTTCAAATTTTGGAGGAGCTGAATGAATTAAAGAAGTTGTTACTAATAAAAATTCATTAGGCATATTACATAAAATAAACTATATTACATTAACCATTACATAAAATGAACTATAGCCAAAACCATTGTTTTATTTTTTAAAAACCGAAGGCAAAAATAAAAATGAACTTTATGTTAAATACATTTAATCAAATAAAATTTCTTTAATTTAAAACAAAATTAAATACAAAATGCATATTTTTTGAAATACAAAACAAAAATGTAACATAATATTACCAAATACAAACATGTATTTGACCAAAACATATATATCAACTGACACATGATGTAGTTGACGCTCCTAAAAATAAAATCTAAATTAATAAGTAAAAAAAAATTTATGGAAAAGTAAAAAATATTCTTACAAGTGTTATTTTTTTAGCATTAGCATTTTTTATTTTTATTTTTTTAAATTTTTTTGTTCAACTTTAAATTGTATCTAATTGATGTTTGACACTATCTATTTCTAAATTTATATACTACAAATTCTACTAATTATAACTAATAATATATAACTAACTAATAATAACAAATAATTCTAAATTTTAACTAATTCTACTAATTCCAAATTTTAACAAAACTCATTTTTATTTTATTTATTGACATATATTTTGCATTTTTAGCAAAAACAAAATCAGGGTTTACATTATTAAAACTGACGCTAAAGGTAAGAATTTTAAGGAGACATTTTTCTATTATTTTAAGAGATTTGGTCACGAAAGACAATTTTTTAAAAGATAAAATAAGCAGAATTAAGGAGAAAATAACTACATTGAAAACAGAATCTTATTTTTTTCAATGAATTTTAAATAAAAACAGAAAAATTATTATAAATTAACATATTACTTATATATATATATATATATATATATATATATATATATATATATATATATATATATATATATATATATATATATATATATATATATATATATATATATAACCCTTGGATTTAGGGTCAGCATGCAGCAATTCCAACCTAAAAGTGTTTGAGGCCGACAAATAATACTGACCTTGTTTCTATGTTTAAAGGTAAGACTTTTGAATCAATTCTTTTGTCGACAAATTATTGCCAACCT
Source organism: Hydra vulgaris (assembly GCF_022113875.1). NCBI lineage: Eukaryota > Metazoa > Cnidaria > Hydrozoa > Anthoathecata > Hydridae > Hydra > Hydra vulgaris. The sequence goes on along the minus strand of NC_061158.1, from coordinate 50,654,734 downwards.
CCTTTTTCCTAATTCCAAGGGTTGTGTATATATATATATATATATATATATTATATATGTGTGTGTATATATATATATATATATATATATATATATATATATATATATGTATGTATATATATATATATATATATATATATATATATATATATATATATATATATATATATATATACACACACATATATAATATATATATATTATTAATATATACATATTATTAATATATATAATAGAAATATAGGTTTGCAATCTATCAAAGGACTATATAATTTCTTTATTAATAAGTATAATCTATTTAGTTTAATAAAATTTCCTAGATAATAAAAAAAAAAAAATAAGGAGAAATTAAGGAGAGTTTCTCATTGGTTACTTAGTAAATTGCCAATAGCATTCCAACAAGTGATATAGTGATTATTCATGTTAGCCACTTTTGGCTGCTGCCACTAATGGGTCATTAAGAAAATGATGACAAAAACTGCAATTACCTAAAATATATAGATCCACTGAAATTCTGATTTAAATGGTTTTGCTGTGTTATATATTTTTTTACTAAATACTAAAGCTAAAACCATAAATTTTCAAAAAGTCATTATAAAAAAATCATTTCAAAAAAATACTAAATCAATTCCATATTTAAATAAATTTTTCTTATTTAAGTTGGATAAGTTACTAATAAATAAATTTTATCAAATAATAAATATAAATATTGGTCTTAATTAAAATTATTCATATTGAACTTTTAAAGAATGATAAAAGAGAAAAATTATTTCCATCTATCGTTTCAAGGATACTTTTAGAAAATCAGATAATAAGAGTAGGATAAGTCACTAAAAAATGTCTAATTAAAAAAATTAAACAAGTCATAACAGTTATATCAGAGACAGGTGGGTAGAAAATTTCCTTTAGTGTAGAGGAAATTTTCTACCCTCCTGTCTCTACTAACTGTTACGACGGGTTTAATTTTTTCAATTAGACTTATTTTTTAGTGAAAACTTTTGAACTTCACTAATAACTTATTACTAAAGTTAAGTAATTAGTTATTAGCGAAGTTCAAACCTTGATATTGTAATATTTCAAAAAGTTTATTAACTAATGTACTGGTTCAATTATTTCGAATAATGTACTGGTCCAATTATTTCGAATTATGTACTGGTCCAATTATTTCGAATCTAAAAGTTAATTAAAGATATTGAATTATATTGAATTATCAGCATAAACTCTCTGTCTTATTAATAGGTTTTCCTTTTGAAAAATATGACTATGCATGAGATTCTGCGATGTCAAAGTCTTTCAAACTTGGTTCTTGATATAGTATATCAATTATTATACTTGAAATACTATATCAAGTGCCAAGTATATACTTAGTATATATATAGTATATCATATACCTAGTTTCTAACTATTTCTTTCAATATCTGTATCAATTTCAATAATTGTATCAATATTAACAAGTAATTATACGATTAAAAGTATATATATATATATATATATATATATATATATATATATATATATATATATATATATATATATATATATATATATATATATATATATATAAATTAGCAAGAACCTGTCTATAAGTCGCTTTTCATTAGGTGTTTTTAAAATTCTCCTTGCATCTTTGGGAAGTTCCAAACCTTGATTTGGCAATATTTCAAGACGATCATTAACTAATGTACTGGTCCCATTATAGAATAGCACAATGTTGTCGAGTAAAGACATTGAATTCAAAGAATTATCAGGATAATTGTTCTATGTATCATTAACAGGTTTTCCTATTGAAAAATTCGATTCTGCCTGCATGAGATGTCTAAATCTTTGAAATTGTTAGAACTTGGTTCTTGATATAGCAATACTATACTAGGTTCTTGATATAGCAATACTATACAAGTAATTGAAAACATAAATAAAAATTAGCTAGAATGTGTCTATTAGTCATTGTGAAAAGACTTCTTTTGTAATTGATAATAAACCTTATTAAAAATGCGTTACTTAAAAACTTTAGAAAGTTTTAGCGCTTGCGTGATTTAACATATTTTTTTGATTTAATAAAGTATTCTGGATAAAAATAAAGGATTCTGAAAACGTGCCTTACAACCACATTGTATATGTGCTAGGTAATTTAATATATATATATATATATATATATATATATATATATATATATATATATATATATATATATATATATATATATATATATATATATATATATATATATATATATATATATATATATATATATATATATATATATATATATATATATATATATATATATATATATATATAAATATATAAATATATATATATATATATATATGCAATTAATTTTGATGGGTGGGTTTTTATTTTTCGAGACATAAAATAATTTCTTGCTATTTTTGAACGAAGTTTTTCAATTTTTTTTTCCGCGAGTCACGTGACTTTTTATCGCGGAACTATGCTGCACCATCTTGAGTAGAACCTACATCTCTTTTCCTACAGACACTAAATGAATTCAAATGATCCTTAATATTTTGTAATAAACTATCAGCAGGACAGAAACCATTCTTACATTCGCTTTCATGCAGGTTAACACCAATTTACCTTCTGTACTTCAAAAATGTACCATTTGAATTTTTTCGATAACTTTTTGTTTCATCACTTCTTTTTTATCAGAAAGTTTATGATACAAAAGACTTTTTTTTAGAAATTGACGATTGTGCCCCTCTACTTCTAATCCCGTGTCTTCGGCCATGATTCATTGACGCATAACATGATTCTGCTAAGTAGTTGAATCCACCGGATCATGTTTAAACAGAACAAGCTATTGATATTACCTATGTAAGTAATGCTCAAAAGTTAAATAATAAAATAAAAACAATAACAATGTAAATAAAAAACAATTGTTATAATAAACAGTTACAGTAGAAATAAAAAGCAAATAGATCAAAGGAGGGATACTAAATTTTTATGAATAATAAAACAATATATATATATATATATATATATATATATATATATATATATATATATATATATATATATATATATATATATATATATATATATATATATATATATATATATATATATATATATATATATATATATATATACATAAATTCCTTCGTCCGGATATCCCAGTAAGAAAGTTCTATAAAATTTTCTATAAACTTTTGAAACATATGGCCTAAACGTTATAAACGTTTAATAAGAATTATACAAATAGCTAATAATGTCCAAAGGGAGTTATTAGTTTAGCAATTGTTAAAAAAAAATTTAACAAATAGTGGAATATATTTATTGACCAAAGTTTTATGAGGACCGAATAATATTTATTTAACAAATAGTGTTATTTGTTTAACAAACAGTATGGTTTGTTGTATTTTCAAATTTCTTGCCTCACGCGGATTGACACTTAGAAGATCTATAGTGTTTGTAAATCCTGAAAGAAGTAACTTTTTAGAATGGACGTACTTATTTTTCATTGTTCAAAATATGAATATTTTATCTATGCATCTTTTGTAGGATCTACTAATAGGCGGAAGTTTTTGAAAAATGCAGTAGAAAATGAAGATTAAATTAGTCGAAGTGAATCAAAAGATAAAATACGTGCACATCTTCCAAAAATTTTAAGTGGCAAAAGGTGGTCGGCACGTTTAGTTGTACTTTGTAGTTCACGTTAATATCGAACACAACACACAACTTCTAGACAAATAAAGTTAGAGCAGAAGCTTCACATTTGATAAAAAAAATTGGTAAGACGTAAAACTGCTTTTTTATTGTCTTTTTTGAAAGCCTAAAAGCGATCGAAATAAATCTCTAAAACTCTTCAATCAGAGACAATAATCTTGGTACGGTTGAAGCTCTATTAAACTCACTGTTGGAATTTCTAATTTTACAAAGAAATAATTTTGAGCAATACAAAGATCGAGCCAATTATTTATGTAGTAAAAGTTTAACTTTTACTAAATAAATAATTGGCTCGGTCTTTGCTCAAGTTTATTTCTTTGCAAAATTAGAAATTCAAACAACGTGCTCATTTTTCTTTAAAACTTAATTAGGTTTAAAAGAAAAGTGAGCCCGTTGTTCGAAACCCAAAGTAAATGACAGTAACAAAACATCAGTTGTTTTAAAAGGCAAAGAAAAAATTGACACATTTTATGTCATATTTAATGCTCCCGTTGCTGATTTGGGCTAAAAAATAAAAGTTCAGAAATTGACCGGTTTTTCTAGTTTTTATAATGTGATATCAACGACTTTTTATACAGTCAATATAATGATTTGTTGAGTTTTATTGAGCTGATGTGATTGACAAAATATTCATTGAATGAATACAATGGTAATCTTTATTAAAACAACTCTTATCAAGAAGACGATGGAGGTCCAACAAATCTCTTGTAAAAAGCAGTTGCAGAAATTATTTCAATGTGGTAACAGACGAACTATCTAAATTAAATGGTACTTTTCTAAGATTTAACTTTAATAAAACTAAATTATTTAGAAGCAAATAAATTTTTAAATTCATCCCCAAAATGTTAGTTACGCATATATAAATATTCGACATTCCTTTCTCAAAAACAATGGTTAGTTTTAACTCTTCGACATCTACATAAAACCAGTTCGTGCGTTTTATGGACGAAGTTTTTTTTCTAGCCAAAAAGCTAGAAAAAAAACTTCGTCCATAAAACGCACGAACTCGGTACATTCCTAATGTGTAGGAATGTACCGAGTCTCTACAGAAGAAAATAGATACTTTAGCAAATGTGTTTAAACGAGCAATTCTTCGAACAATAAATTGCCAACAACAAATTTGTTAATTTTTTTTTCCGCTTTTATATCGGTCAGTTTCTTAATCGTTCTGAAAGCAAAACATACGTTTTGTAGCACATTTTTGTGTGTTTGATCGAGTCTAGATAAGTCTTGCAATGACTGATTACGATACTTAAGATTGATTTCGATTACTTAGTACTCTGGTACTACGGTTTAGATTTTTGAACGTATTATTATTACCGTTATTATTATTATTATTGCTATTATTGCTATTATTATTATTATTATTATTATTGTTATTATTATTGTTATTATTATTATTATTATTATTATTATTAGATAATCTAATTTAGATAAAGTTGAATGTCAGATTAAGTTATATATTGATGGTTTAAAGCACATGTCCATTCTTTTGGATAATTACACTTCTTGACGTTTTGGCAATAAGTATTATTGTAAATAAATAATTAATGACATTAAAAAAAAATTACAATTATACTGATCTTCTAAAATGCTTTATGACTAGTTAATTAATTTAAGATCTCAAACTTTAAAAATATGTTTTTGAAACCATCACGGTTTAAATTTAAGCGAAATATTAGAAAAAGGTTACCGTAAATTTAACTAGTTTTGTGTTTATTTACACCATATTTTTTACACGAGGTCTTTGTGCGAAAGCGAGTAAAAAAAGATTTTATTACAAAAACTTAATGATATGAACAAGTATAATGATATAAACGAATAAATCGATATGCTTTAACCTTTTCAAAATTTTTAATTTAATAATTAAGTTATTATGAAAAAAAAATGTTACAATATAATAAAAACAGTGTTCATACTGTTCCTGGAAAACCTGGAAAATCTGGAAAATTAGTTAATTTTGGCTAAAATCATGGAAAGCCTGGGAAAGAGTTTTTTTTTCTTTAGATAGTCATGGAAAAGCCAGGGAATTCTGATTGAGAAGTTACTTGTTTTACAATTAAGCTGTTATGTTTTTGTTGGTGCTACCCATATATTTTTTCTGAACGTATGTTTTTCTTGGTGTTCATTCTTAGTCATCTTTAATATTAAGATCAATACTAACATGTATAGTTAAATCCATACTAATTTCCAACCTTACTAACAGCTGAGTTTTATAAGTTTTCAAAGCATGCACAGTTTTACTGTTTCCATAGTAAGTAGTTTTAAACATTTTATAAAAATCATTATTGAAAATGGTCAGAAAAATTTATCTGATTTTTCAAAAAGTCAGGGAAAAGTCAGGGAATTTTATATAAATATTCGGCTACGAACCCTGAAGAAATACTGTTTTTAAGTATATATATATATATATATATATATATATATATATATATATATATATATATATATATATATATTATATATATATATATATATATATATATATATATATATATATATATATATATATATATATATATATATATATATATATATATATATATATATATATATATATATATATATATATATATATATATATATAAATATGTATATATAATATATATATATATATATATATATATATATATATATATATAAATAAATATATATATATATATATATATATAATATATATATATATATATATATATATATATATATATATATATATATATAAATAAATATATATATATATATAATATATATATATATATATATATATATATATAAATATAAATATATATATATATATATATATATATATATATATATATATATATATATATATATATATATATCTAAATATATATATATATATATATATATAAATATATATATATATATATATATATATAAATAAATATATATATATATAATATATATATATATATATATATAAATAATAATATATATATATATATATATATAAATATATATATAAATATATATATAAATATATATATAAATATATATATATATATATATATATATATATATATATATATATATATATATATATATATATATATATATATATATAATTTAGTCGAAACACTTGTCTAACTTTTGTGCTTTTCAACAGCATGTTTATCATCAGTAGGTTCATCAGAAAGCTTCCTGATAAACCTTCTGATGGCGAAACATGCTGTTGAAGAGCACAAAAGTTAGATAAGTGTTTTTACTAAATTATTATTGCTCTATTCTTTAAGAACATTGAGCACTCTATTTTTAGAATACACTTACATAATTTATATATATATATATATATATATATATATATATATATATATATATATATATATATATATATATATATATATATATATATATATATATATATATATATATATACATATAATGTCTAGCAACTAGAATATTTATAAACAGTATTTCTTCAGGGTTTGTAGCCAAATATAATAATAAAATTTGTCTGAAATTTTTGTTAAACCTTTGTTTTAATATTGTTGTAAAAATATGCTTGTTTTTAATAAAAGGTTTATATTGTTCTTTTTATATTTTTATCGACTCATTTTTAGCTATTGTGCTTAATTTTTCTTTAATAATTTTTGTATTGTGAGAAAGAATTGATAATTATTTTTATTATGTTTTTTTTTTTTTAGTTTGTTATTATTTATAATAAAGAATAATGCTTTAGATTACTGATTTTAACTATGAATAGTGAAGAAGTATTCCAAGTAAGTGGTCATAACAGATTAAATGCACTGATACTTTATCTGGAAGAAAATTTTATTGGTGATAGTGAGATTGCTGATATCAAAAATCAATTAAAATGTTTATTGAAAGCTGGGGTAAGTTAAAAAAATTGTAAAATATTATTTTGCAATAAAATGTATCTTTAATTATATCTAACTTAAAATACACACATGTTAAGTGTTTGTGTATCTGTTTACGTGCGCGCGCGTGTGTGTGTGTGTTTGTGTGTAATGTTAATCACATTTTCACAAATTTTATATGCTGAAAACTACCATTTAGTTAATAAACATTTTTTAAATTTTTTTAAATTTATAATATTAAAATATTAAAAAAAAAAAAATTATTGAATATATTAAAATATTGTTTATCTCATCGAGATTCTATTAACTCAAGACAAATTAACTTTTTTTTTTTGTTCTGAGTCCACATCTTCACTAATGATTTTTACTTTTGACTTGGCTCGATCTGATTTGCATTTGTCAGTCAAAATAGCTTTTATATCAATTTCATTTTTCAGGAAGTGTTTAATGTCATGTAATAAAGCATTTGCAAGAGATGCACCTATGATTAATGAACACTCTTTTTTTGACTAGTTCCATTGCAAAACTTGGAAGTTTAACCAAGTTATATATTCCAATTATTTATTTGTTTACATTCACCTTCATCTTAAAAAAAGCTAATAAAATAAAATGCTTTCTATTTCATCTACTCTAAATATTTCATGCAATTATAAAATATTTACCTTTGTATTACCACTCCAATACACCACTTGTTTTTTCAATTAAGTTTACATTTGGTATGAGGGATTCATCTTTATCAACTAGCTTATAAGATATTTTTTGTTGTTCTTTATTAAGTTTTTGAATCCTTTTGATAAATATTCTATCTTTGGAAGAAATTTGATATGTGTCTTTTAAACCAATTTTTTTCCTTTGATTATGAAGCTCTGTCTTCAAAAGGGGCTTTATTACTTTGAGAGCAAAGGCATACAATATGTTTTTTAGTGCAATTTTTTTTATTACATAAAAATTTTCTTTCACTACAGGGGAACACATATAATTAACAGGGACATGTAGAAATATCAAATAATTTGTCCCAAGTTGATTTTATATTGTTAATTTGCCTAGTCACAAATACAATATCTGCATTTGGATTTATATGAATAAAATAGTAATAGTATTAAGTAACCCATCTAAAAGTGCTTAGATCTGTCATTGATAATTCATATGGTCCACCACAATATTTTTTATCATTTTTCATCTGTATGATTGCAGCCTTAACTTTCAGCATTTTTATCGACTAATAATATATGTACACTGTATTAAAGTATAACACTTAGAGTCATGGGCAACGTGGAGGTAGGGGGGGTAATTAAAATCAGATTAGAATATAACGAATAAAAACATTTTTTGATATGCCACTTGCTCGCAACTTAAATAGTTTTCTATGACTAATTAAAGTGGTTTAAATATTGTAATTGTTTGCTTTTTACTTTTAGTTTTTTACTTTTATTTTTTTAAGTATCATGTTAAATATAAACAATTACTAAAAGTAATATCTTAATAGTTTTAAATATGTTACTTGCTCATTACACTGTAACTGCAACTTAAACTTTAAATTATAAATTAAGCTGTAAATTATAACAGTAACTTGCACTATTTTAATTATAAGATAATATTTAAATATGAGAGATAATATGTTAAAAAAATAACAATTATGTACTAAAGATACAATTTTATAATAATGTACCCTCCCCCCCCCCATTTCCACAGAATTTTTTTTTTTTTTGTGATTAGAATTTTTTGCGTTAATTCAAGCCCTGTAGACTTATTAATTAATTAGTTACGAGTCCAACTAAAAGCATCTGTTGATTAATCAGCATTTGCCAATGCATCAGCATTGGATAATAAGCCAAATCAAACTGGTGCATAGGCATACCTTATATATACAAATTGCATACCTAATATTAGGGCATTATCTTTATAAACATATATTAAACCCTATTATTAGCCTTAATCGGCTTTAGCCAATGGCACATCACTAGTAAATAGTTTTTTTATCATCCATAAAGCACTGTTTTTTTCTGTAAATTTGTCAATATCATAACTTTTAAACGATCTAAAAAGTGTTGTTTTATTTCTAAACCGTAAGTAACTCCTCTGTTTTGGGAAATACAAAAGAAAAACTGCAAGAATTTCTTTTTTATTTCGTAAAAAAATTTCCTAATTAATATCTTTTTAAAATTTTCTGATTTTTGCTGCAATTAATTAATATATATACAATACATAAACTACACACTGAGCCAAGTGATATTCCATACATTACAGTGACCTTATATATATATATATATATATATATATATATATATATATATATATATATATATATATATATATATATATATATATATATATATATATATATATATATATATATATATATATATATATATATATATATATATATATATATATATATATATATATATATATATATATATATATATATATATATATATATATATATATATATATATATATATATATATATATATGTATATATATATATATATATATATATATATATATATATGTATATCAGTGGCAGACTGGGACTAAAAATCGGCCCGGGCATTTCATATTGGACCGGCCCACATTAGAGGGAAATTAATTAACTATTTTTTTTATAATTTAACTATAAAATTTTTAAACAAATTTTTTAAGAACAAATATGTTTATTTTAAATATTCAACTAATTAAGAATTTTCAAACAACTAAAAGATTTTTAAACAGATCACTTGTTTCAGCTAGCTTGTCAATTATTGTTTCGGGATCAAGATTGCTTAGAATTTCCTTTTCAGTATTCATGAGCATGAATGATTGTAAATTTTCTTGAGCCATACTACTACGCAAACGATTTTTGATGAACTTTAAAATTGAAAAACTTCTTTCACATGCAACTTGCGTAAATGAAAGTGACAAAGTATATTTATAAGCTAACCTAATTTTTGCTTATGCTTCACTTATTAAATTATATTGAATCAAAACAAGGTAGCAACAAACTGTGCAGTTTTTACAGGCAGTACATGACTTTCGACAATTATATTCAAGTTCCTCAACACTTTCTTTGTTTATATCCATTATGTCATATGTACTCAAAAGTGACTCTTTGATATTATTCCAGTTTGAAGCAAAACTAGTAAGCTCAGTTTTGCTTCAAACTTTACTTCTAAATTTTCTGCTGTAGCTTCTTCATCAAACGGCAATAGATGTTCACTCAATTTATTTAAAGCAGATGTTGGTACACTATGAGCTTTCAACTGTTCAAAATTTGAAGGACTTAGAATAGCGAAATCAGCATAAAGACTTTTTTTAAAACATTTGCTCATGCTTTCTATTATGCTTTTAAATATTACATCATGAACTTTAACTTTAAAAGAGTTAAGTACATCAGAATGAATTTCAAATTCACTTGGACGAGTTTCGCCTGATAATACTTTTTTCTTTCGAATTCTTTTTTCTGGTAGAGTATTCTCTGCTTCTAATTCATGTTGTTCAAGTTTTTCATTAACTTTACAGACAAAATTATTAGTAGCTTCCAATACTATATCAAATTCCTCTAAACACTTTTTCAATGTGTCTATCGTTTGCGTAATCATGTTGTATACAACCAAAATGTCCATATTTACTGTTTGTAAATATTTTGAGAGCGGTGTCGTCAACTGAAAAACCCGTAAAAAAATTTGTGCAGTTAAAATTGTGTCATACTTAAGGAGTCCTTCTTTGAAGCCTTTTACTTTTACTCGAACTTCAGATTTGAAACTTAAATTGTCTTCAATATGAGACAATGCAACTACAAGTTCAACGTAGAAACTAGAATGCGGATTGGCAAAGGTACCAAATATTTTTGTTAACGCTGCATCCTTTGACCACCAACGTGTTTCACCAATAGTTGAAATTTGGGATTGTGTATATCATTCTGATTTTCTGTTTCAAAAATATTCATTCTTGTATATGATCCACGAATAAACACTGCTACGTCATTCAACAAATTAAACAAGGAAATACTGGATAAAACGACACTACAAGTATCTGAAATAACCAAATTTAAAACATGAGCATAACACCATACATGTATTTGGTTTGGATTTTCTTTGAACATCCATGCTGCGAAACCATTATACTCACCAATCATGTTTGCAGCTCTATCTGTTGAATTACCAGCACACTTCAAAATATCAATGTTCAATGCCTTTAAAGTTTCAGATACTAAACTCGACAGATACTCGCTAGTTGAAGAGTTGCACGCAATCATAGTTAATAATCTTTCGTGAATCTGATCAGTTACATACCTCACAACTATTGAGCATTGATTTTTAGTTGTTATATCTTCTGTTGTATCAATTTGAACTGAAAACATACCAGCTGAGTTAATTTTTTTTGCAATGATTTTCTGTATGGAACAACTCGTAATTTGAATGAGTTTTGTTATTGTGGTTTTTGAAAGAAAAGTAACCATGGAACCTCTTCCAGTACTTCCTGTGTTCTTCCGTTTTTCACTCTGTTCAATGCAACTATTTAAATGTTCCTTTAAACAAGTATCTTATTTACTGACAAGTAACACCATTTCTAAGAAATTTCCATGATCAATTGAATTATCTGACAATGTATAAGCAACTTCAAACTCATGTCCCCTGTAACTAAGACCACGTTTTCCAATTACTTTAATAATTTCTATAAATGAAGCAAACAGTATACTTGCTGAAGACACGCCCTTTAGATATGGCATTCGTGGAAATTAGAAATTAAAGCTCAACAGTACTAATTCAACAAAATCATTTCAGCCACTATCTCTAAATGGACTAAATGCTTTGAAATGTATTTATTAAATGTGACCTCTTTAGAAAATAAATTTGATGAATATAAGGTATTAGTAGACACGTACTGTCCACAAATCATAGTTGTTAGTGAAACATTGTTTAAAAGCATCTTGGTTGTAAATCTAACTGGCTATAATCTGTATAAAAGAGGCAGAAATGATGGGCGCAGATGAGGTGGTATGTGTCTATATATTACTTAAACTATTAAATCATTAGTGATAAGCAATGCTGCTTTTAACTTAAGTAAAATTGAACAAATTTGGGCTACAGTATATTTTGAAAACAACAAGTATTTAGTTGGTTTTATCTACAGACCAAACGATTTTGTTGACAATTTCGGTGTTAATAGAAAGGGATACAAAGACTTACTTATTACAAAGGGTTTTAATTTTCCATCAATCGTATGGTCAAATGGGTACATCACAAACAATAAAAATGAAAATGGCATCGAGCATAAGTTTAGTAAAACTTTTAGCAAAACATTTCTGTATCAACATGTAAATATTCCAACTTTTCAAATATCAAATAATTCTGCTACTAACACTCTTGATCTAATGTTCACAACTCGGCCGGGAAGCATCTGTGCTATTGATCCAAGATCTGTCCTTGGTAGCATAAATAAAGGTCATATGGTTATCTTTTTTGATTTCATTATTAAAGATAGGATAAATAACTTATCGCCCAGCTACTTTAAGTTTAATTACAAAAAAGCTGACTCTAATAGAATCCTGGATTTATTACAAATGTGGATTGGGTAATGCTATTTGAAACTTTCATTTGAAATTCAGAGCCTTAAAAACAGCAAATGGTGATCTAACTCTAGAACCTAGAGATATAGCTAATCTATTCAATAAATGTTTCAAGTTATTTTCGTAAATGAAAAAGAAAGGGAACCTCCACATTTCACAGTTGAATTTAATGAAAATCACTCAAAGTTTGTTCTAGATCCACATGATATCAGCTACGAAATGATATTAGATTAATTAAAAAACTCTAATCAAAATAAAGCATGTGGTCCTGATAATATACATCTGTTTCTGTTAAAAAACTCTGCCAAAGCATTTGCTATTCCTCTGACATTAATTACTAGTGCATCTTTAACTAATAGTCAGCTTCCAGTTCAATTTAAATCAGCGAATGTAATGCCACTATTCAAAAAAGGTGATAAGACTCTTCCCAGCAATTATCATCCAGTTTCATTGACTTCTGTTCCATGTAATATCATGGAAAGTAATATTAGAGCCAAAATGGAAGAGTTCCTGTATAAAAAGAACAACAAATCATATACCATTAATCTTTTACTACCAACACGTAATCAAGCTTAGGTGTTGGTATTCCAGTTAATGTAATTTTGTTAGATTTTGCTAAAGCCTTAGACACAGTTCTGCACATGAGACTGTTAGCCAAACTAAAAGCACTCGGCTTTGAGGGTCTGCTACTTAAATGGATCATAGCTTTCTTAGAAAACAAAAGACAAAGTTATTCAAGGTGAAATCATTTCTGATTAGGTTAGGAATTTTAGTGATGTAACACAAGGTCTTGTAATTGCAGCACTTTTGCTTGTTTTATACATTAACGACCTTCCAAAAAATTTGCTTTATATAACCAAACTATATGCTGATGATAAAAAAGTGTTTTCTCAATTATCCTCAGAGCTATGCGCTACTAATCTTCAAAATGATCTAGATATTGTCCACAAATGGTCTCAATTTTGGCTTCTTCTGTTTAACATATACAGATACAGAGATCTTGGAGTGCTTTTCAATACAAATCTGAAATGGAAAAAACAAGTGATTAATGCTTTTAACAAAGCAAATAAAATGCTTAGTCGTATCAAAAAATCATTTGTTTGTTTTGATTATAAGTTATTTAGTTTGCTTTATATTACATTTATTCGTCCATTATTAGAGTCTGCAGTTCCGGTATGACCTCCATTTCTTAAATCAGATTGTGACTATATTGAAAGAATCCAGCACAAAGCTAGTATCATCAATCAGAATTCTTTCCTCTCTCAAAGAATTAAACCTAACTACACTAGTGTAAAGGAGACAAAGAGGAGATATAATACAAATGTTTAAAATTATGAATAGTAGTGACAAATTAGAAAAAGATATTTGTTTTTTTCCAATTGTTAACAATCATACAAGAGGTCACTGCTTTAAAATTTCCAAGGAAATTTCAAAACATTAGCACAGAAAAAATTTCTTTATTAGAGTAGCGAATTTATATAATTCTCTGCCAGAAGAAGTTGTTAAATTGGCTTCAGTCAACAGATGAGCAGCAATCAATCATTTTGGCTGTCAAAATGTGTCTGACAACACATTCACTATATTTACATACATACATTTTCCAATCAAATCGAATCAAAAATATGATTCAATATATGATTTGAAAATTTTCAAAAATCGAATCCTTACTTATTTTGTTTTTCTTGTGGGTATTTTAGATATTCTGCTTTTTGGTGCAATCAAAAAAACGGTCCTTATCCTTGAATTCCTTTTTAAACAGTCGTTAAAAAAGTTTAACAGGGCAAGAAACATCAATAAAGAGATTATACAATTGTTTTATTTTATTTTATGAAATATATATTATTAAATAAAAAATGTTTTATAAAATATCACAATTCATTTCAAATGTTGACTGGGGCAATTTATTTGAGAATAATCAAGTCCAGGAGATGTATGATGAGTTGATTTATTATACAAGTAAAGCAAGTAATTTATTCATTATAATAGTTGATATTTTACTTCTTGAAAATAAAGCCGTGATAAATGTATATAAATAAAGAATTAAAAGGTCTAATCAGAAAAAAAAAATCTGCTATACAAACTGCTGAAAATTGGAAAGTACAATATGTAATATTGTAAAGTGTAATATGTAAGTGAAAAGTCCCGTCTTGCTTATGAAAGAGATTTAGTATTAAAATCTAAGAAAAATCTCAAACTACTCTATAAATACATTAACAATCAGTTAAATGTAAGAGTCAATAACGACTTTGAGAAAACCTGATGGAGAATTATCTCAAAATCTATTGGAAGTTTCAAATATTTTAGATAAATGCTTTCTTTTTCTTTTTATTTTATTTTATTTGCATTCACTCCCAACAAGGCTGCAAGCAACCACTATTAAGTTGGGAGTTACTAGGAAAAAAAAAGAACAGATTTAGTGCAAGGAAACGATTGACAGAAGACTTGAAAAGTTGAAGGTTGTATGAGTCAGGAAAACATGAAATGCGAGAGAGTTCCGAAGGATTGAAGTGCGGGGAAAAAAACTAGATGAATAAAAGTTTTCAGAGCATGTAGGGACAGATACAGTAAACAAATGAGACTTAGCTGAATGATGAGTAAAACGAGAATGAATTTTAGTTGATGGAACTAGAGATGATAACTCCTTTGAGCAGTGACCATGATAGTATTTGTAGAAAAGAGAAAGAGGTGCAACTTTACGACGATGGGAAAGAGGCTCAAGCTTAGCAGATAGTCCAGGTCCAACAACATTTACAATGCGTTTTTGGACCTTGTCAAGAAGAGAAAGTGAATCGTTAAAAAAACCAGCCCAAATATGACAACAGTATTCCATACAGGGACGAATAAGCAATTTGTAGAGGTAGAGAATGGAATCAGAAGTAAGGAAATGGCGAGCACGATAAAGAGAAGCAACTTTAGCAGAAGCTAATTTAGCAATCGGTTGTATATATGGTTTCCATGAAAGGTCAGTAGTAAGCGATAATCCAAGAAGACATAAAAAGGAGGACTCAGTAAGAGAATTGCCTAAGATTCATTAAGATAGGAATGTTGACCATATTACGGTAGTTGTTTGCAGTAAACAACTGGGTTTTGTTAGAGTTGAAATTAACAAGTCACTGTGAACCCCAATCTATTACTGAAGTGAGATCGGATTCAAGATCAGCTGCTTGTTCTAGGCGATCGAAAAGAGAAGACTTTTTGTCAAGACAGGAGTATAAAGTTGAGTCATCAGCAAAAAGAGCTACTTTAGATGAAAGGTTTTCAGGAAGATTGTTTATGTAGATAAGAAACAAAACAGGGCCCAGGATGGAACCTTGGGGAACCCCAGAAGTTACTGGAAAAGAAGAGTGTTGGCCTTCAAGGATGACTTTAATAAACCGGTTAGAAAGAAATGATTTGATAATCTCAAAAACTTTCCCAGAAACACCATATGAAGCAAGCTTATGGAGAAGACCAGCACTTTAGATATGTCGAGAGCAATAGCCCTAGCCTCACCGCCTCCATCTAATGCACGATAAAATCTTTCAGTTACAGCAGTTAGCAAGTTGGCCGTAGAGCAAGAGGATCGAAAACTGCATTGATTGTCTGACAGTAGTTTATTTGACTCAAGATGAGATGTGAGAAATTTGTTGATCAAAGACTCAAAGACCTTGCTAATAACAGAAAGAAGACTGATTGGACGATAATTGGAGGGATCTCTTGATTTTCTCCAGAATTTTTGAATATTGGAACCACAGATGCCATTTTCCAACATACAGGCAAACAAGAGTCAGTCAAACACTTGTTAAATCGTTTAGAGAGAATTGAAGAAACTTCTGGAGAACAATTCTGCAAGACTGTGACAGGAATGTTGTCTGGACCACAAGCTGTAGACGAGTTTAATTGAGATATGACTTTAGCAACAAAAGCCAGAGTGATTTGAATGTCTAACAATGGGTCAACCTGTTTGACTGGAATGGATGGAAGAGAATGTCCATAAGATTCAAAAGTGGAATTAGAAGAAAAGTTCTTTGCAAATAGTTCTGCCTTATCCTTGGGAGAGGTAATAAGATCAGTCCCATGAATGAAAGATGGAATGTTAGATCTACCCTTGTTAATAATGCTGTTGAAGATTTTCCAAAAGTCTTTAGAGCCTAACTTCTGTGATAAGATGCGAGATTTAGTGAACTGAGAATAATGGAGTTTAGCATCAGAAAGCACTTTTTTACATCGATTTCTTGCAATAATAAATAGCTGTTTGTTCTCAAGAGAGTTGTTCTTTTGAAAAAGATGAAAAAAATGATTACGATTGGATATAGCAGCTGCACAAGAAGGAGAAAACCATGGAGTAGAATAAGGCTTGACTAAAAACCGACACGAAGGAATAAAAGCTTCAATTCCAGCCTGAATCCAGGAGGTTACGTAGGAGGCGCATTTATCAACTGAGAGAGAAAAAACATCAGCCCAAGGACCATCACAAAGAAAATCACGAAAAGAATCTCAGTCAGCTTTAGGGTAGTAGTAGGTGGTGCGATGATAAGGTGAGCCCAAAAAAGAAGTACGAGGAGAAAGATTTATAGAGATCATTGCATTGTCAGAACCACCTAAGGGAGAAAAGGGAGAAACTGAACATAAGCTAGGGTCAGAGACAAGACATAAGTCAAGGAGTGAAGGCAAATGATTAGGGTTGTCAGGAAAACGAGTCACAAAGGTAACTATCTGAGTAAGAGATTGAGAAATGCAGAAGTTAAAGGTTTTAGTGCCAGCAGGATCAGTGGTGTTAGAGCCAAGCCATTCAGTGTGATGGGCATTAAAATCACCACCAACAACAATATTGGCAGAGGGGTAAAGAGAGAAGGCATGGTCAATTTGATCAGAGATAACATCTAAAAGTGCAATCATGGGAAGAAGGAGAACGATAAAGAACAAAGAGAAAGTTGATAGAGTAAAGAGGTGTTAGGCAAAAGCATATAAAAGAATGGTCAAAGAATTCGAACCTGATTTCACGACAAATAGGGGAATTAATGCATATGTATACCCCTAAACCTAGCATGTGACTATTAGAGTCTTTACGAATCAATTGATAGTATCCATCAACACTGACATCTGAAGAAGGAATTGCAGAATTTAAATTTGTTTCACTGAGTGCAAGCAAGTTTGGTGAATTTTGCAGGAGGTTTAGCGAACACCGCGCCAGAGGTTCAGACAGAACACAAACATACATAAAAAACATAAAGTAACTTACGGGTGAGCGAACACCGCGCCAGATGTTCAAACAGAACACAAACATACATTAAAAACATTAAGTAACTTACGGGTGAGCGAACACCGCGCCAGATGTTCAGACAGAACACAAACATACATATAAAGTAGATTACAGGTGGGCTAATACAGTAACTAAGGCGCCTCCAACTATATATAAAAAAAAAAAAAAAAAAAATAATACTTTAGGCATAACTAATATAAGATAGTACTGATGACAGGAAGCACACTCCTTCCAGCCTTTGCTTAGAAAGCAAATCCTGCAAGGCAGCAGAACATGGAACAGGTTGCACTGAGTTACATGTTACCAGTAGCAGGATGATCATGAAGACCATACTCCTGACCTGACAGGTGTTTTGACAGGTGTTTCAGGATGTTTTTGTAATTTAGTAGTTCACCTTGGTCTTTTGGAGGCCAAGGTGAAATACTATTCTTCGAATCAAGAGTACCAATTTGCACTAGCAGATTTACTGATCTTTCTCCTGAAGAAATAACATACAATAATGTTTTAAATCAACTTCAGAAACTAGATAAAAAAAGCATGTGGTCCAAACAATCTTCATCTAGTACTGCTCAAAAATTCATCAAATGCTTTTGCTCTACCATTTACATTAGTTTTTAGGGAATCTTTAGTTACTAGTCAACTGCCGATTTAATTTAGATCTGCAAACGTAACTCCACTTTACAAAAAAGGCGATAAGACAGTAGCAACAAATTATCGTCCAGTTTCCTTCACTTCAGTTCCATGTAAGATACTAGTCCAAAGTAAAATTGAAAAATAATTTATGATAACAATTTGTTGGCGCAGCAGCAACATGGATTTGTGAAGAAAAAGTCGTTTACAACTAATTTACTAGAAACTATTGATTTTATAACATACATAGAAAATGATACACCAAATGATATTGTTTTGCTAAATTTCATAAAAGCTTTTGATACTGTTGCGCATAAGACTGATATTAAAGTTAAAGTCATATGGAATCACTGGTCTTGTTTTGAAATGGATTGAATCATTCCTAACAAATAGACAACAAAAAATAGTTAAAGGTGAAATTGTATCTAGCTGGGTCAACATTTTAAGTGGTGTGCCACAAGGTTTAGTTATTGGTCCTATTTGTTATTTATTTACTTACCTATGCCATACTTACCTATGATAATAAAAAACATCACAAAGTTATATGCAGATGATACTAAGATTTTAGCAACTGTGGATTCTGATCTGTGTGTGAGAGAAATTCAAAATGACTTAGAGAAATTCAAAATGGAAGGATCAAGTTAACATGGCAATTGGTAAAGCAAATCAGATGCTAGGTCTTGTAAAAAAATCATTTGTGAGATTTGACTGTAGACTTATTTTTCTTTTATTTTACATTTATTTGTCCTTTTTTAGAGTTTGTTATTCCAGTTTGGTCTCCGTATCTGAAAGGAGATTGTGATGCTATTGAAAAAGTGCAACATAGAGCAACAAAACTTGTATCTTCAATAAGTAACCTTACATATGAAGATCAACTTTTTTCTTTAGACTTTCTTAATATAAGAGGAAAAAGAGGTGACTTCATTCAATTATATAAATTTGTTCAAGGCATTGAAAATATAGAAATCAACGAAGGTTTTTCATTTGCAAATAACAGTTTTAGAGGTAACTGTTTTAAATATTGCAAAGAATTTGCCAGACTTCCATCAAGAGAACATTCTTTTTTCAATAGAATTGCGAATCTATGGAACTCGTTTCGAAATAAAGTTGTAACAGCACAATTGGTTGATTTTTTTAAAGTCGTTCTTGATTGCTGGTTAAGAAGCAATCAAGCATAACAGCTGTCAAAGTGTGCATAAAAACACACTGGCTTTGACAGCATAGCAAAAATTTATTATTACAATTACTATTACATGCAGACACATATTTTTTTATAAGCTAAAATGTATTATTTTATTGGCTAATTAACTTAACTTGTAGGCAATCTATTTTACTATGTTTATTACTTTAAGCTATACTTTAAGCTAACACTCAAGTTGATATGTCTTTAAAAACTCTGTGCAAAACATATCTTGGATGTGGTGCAAATCTTTAAAATTTTAAAAGTTTAACAATGTAAATATATCAATATAAATAATATTTATAATATATTTAAGCAATATTTAATATCAATATCAATATGAGAATAACTAACTAAAATTTTTATATAAACCTGTTGGTAAACTTTAAGTGTTGAAATTAAAGAACATCATAAATTAAACATCTGAAAAATCTAATAATCCTAAAAATGAAAATAAAAAGCAAAAATTTAGTATTTAAATAATAAAGTTTATCAAGTTTATTAAAATGCAATAGTTGATATATGTAATTGAAGGAGTAACAAATAGTGATAATAATATAGTAAAATAATGTTTAGTAACTTTTATTTCTAGGTTTTCAAAGATATTCAAAAGAACAACATTCTTCATTATCTTTCAAAATTGATGCTGTCTGATGAAGCAAGAATACCTGTTGTTTGTTTGTTCGGAAATTTGCTTCCTGAACTCTATTACCGTTTATTCAATGAACTAAAGAATAATTTTAACAAGTCTAGTTTTCCATCAGCGTTAAATCAAATAGCATATCTTTCAACATTACTTCTTGAGAAAGGTCCAACTATGTTAAAACTTATAAAAAAATTTTTAAATTGGATTTCAGTAAGTTTTATGAATAACTGTAAAGGTTTTGAGGCTATAATGCATTATCACGAGGCTATTCCTTCATTGCTTCAACTTACTTATTTTTTTTGTAGTTTTGAAAAAACTTACAAAAGCGTTTTCTCATTAAAAAATTTGCTTTGTTTTTGCAATTCCAATGATATAATCGTTCGCTGGTATGCTTTTAAATTAATATACAATGAGCTGAAAACTCCTTGTATAGAAATTCAACTTAAAATAAGGTTTAATGAAAATGATTTTAACACAATGATTTTGCAAGAGTATGAACTTAAACAGAGTATCAAAAACTTTGCTAAACATGATAGTGATATCTTTTTAAAAAAAGTTATAAATCCTAGCATTTCAAATTTTTTTTTTGAAAAATCAGATTTTAATGGTAACTTTTTTCCAATTTATAATTTTGTATTTGAGCACTGCAACAGTAACAGTAAAATTAATGCTTCTTTTCCGTTTTTGGTGTTAACTGAGTTGACAAAACAAACATTAAAGTCTATTGCTGTTGGCATAATGTCAAATTATCCAATCTTATTGTCTGGAGACACTGGTTGTGGTAAAACAACTATTGTCGAATCTCTTGCTGCATATCTTGGAAGAAATAAATCACCTAATATCATAAAAATTCAACTTGGAGAACTAACAGATAGCAAGGTTTGTTTTAAATTTTAATAAAACTTTTTTTTTTGACTATAAGTTTGATCATAAACTTATTTAAGTTATTATTAGTGAATGTATACAGTAAAGCATGGCAGAATGAAGTTATTCTTTTTGGCTAAGTGAATAATTAACTTATAGAGTCAAACCATTGAATTAATTGACAATTCCAAATAAAAAGCAAGTTCCAAATAAAAAGACAATTCCAAACAAAAGCAAAATTTTTTGAAGTCACTTTTAGCAATTATGATTAATATATGATTATATAATTATGTTGTAGAGAATAAGATGATTGCAATAAGATGATCATTTTTAATGTCATAAAATTTTAATAAAATATTATGGCATCTTAAAATTCACACACAATCAAGGTATACACTGTTGTGCTTGCTGTAGGGTAATTCCATTTAAAAACATCTAGAGCATGCAATCAAGTCAGATTTTGGTGATTTTTACACTAATCAAAGATTTTAATAAGTTTTAAACATCCTCAAAATTTCATCATCATAATAAACAGGTGGTAGGGAATTTTTATTCTTATTTCTATGAGTAAGTTTATATTTTCTAGTTTAAAATCTAATAAATGGGGAAATGGGGCTCTTAATAACTAGCTCAGTGTGTGTGGTAAATTTTTTGAAAATCAATAAAAATCAACATCAGTGTATTAGGCACCTTTTTAGTCAGTGCCACCTTTTTAAGTAATTTTAACCATGGTTTTTTAACTAATTTTAACCTAGAAGAAAACCTTAAAAGAAATTAATTTTAAAGTAATTTTAACCATGTTTTTTTAACTAAATTAAAGTAAATTAGACCATGTCTATCTACATGGTAAATTACATTTACATTACAAATGTCTAATTTAATTAAAAAAAAGACTCCAAGTCTTTTTATTAACTCTAACTAAGCTATTCAGGACAGGATCTAAAAAAAAAAAAAAAAATTGAGCTAAATCAGCATTTTTGTAATTAAACTTGTCCCAGTAAAATTGTGATAAAGGTTAAAATTTTATGCTTATTATTAAATATTTTAAATTGTTTTTTTGGATTCCTTGCTTTAAAATATGTAAGTGTACATACAACAGAAACAAAGACCAAAACCATTTTGTAAATGGTAGATTTTCCTTTGTTCAAGGCAAAGTTGAAATTTTTATATTTTTTAAATTGTTCAGAATTATAAAATTTTGAAGATGTTCATAACTTATTAAAATCTTTGAGTCATGTAAAAATCAGCAAACCTAAAACTTTTGTTGAAAAATTGAAAAATTTAATTGAAATTTATTAAAATTATTTAAAAAAAAAAACACATTCAAATCATTTATAGAATTTTAAAAAAGTTGGCAATTAGTAATCAGAGCAGATGTGTTAAAGGGCATGACAAATTGTTTCTTTTTCACGGACGTTGACGTTCGTATCTTAAATTATTGACGAACGTCTAATTTAAGTGATACATGTCAAATAATATATAAGAATATAAGTTTTATATTCAAATAAGTTTTTATTCTAGTTAATAAGCTTTTGGATATATGAAAGATAGTTATTGAATTTAATCAATTGTCACATTTTCGAAACAATTTTTCATGCATTTGCAAAGTGCGCCTGAATTATTGATTTTTTATATGCAATGATTGTATACTGTTATTTAACGATGCAAAACTTTTTTTTTAATTTAGTTAAATTTATTTACTCATAAAATATACGTATAAACGTAAAGAAATTAAAATAAAAGGAACTAAAGAAATAAATCGAAAAATGACGTCTCATTTATAAATGTATATTAATTTTTATATTTATATAAATGGATTTAAAAATTGCTAAAACTTTTTAATTTATGGCCTTCCAGATGTCTAATACCAACCGCTGCGTCAATCCAATTTTTGACATGTTTTTTGGGCAAAAAGTCTTCAATTAACTGGCCATCAAGCTTTATACGCATAATATCCTCTAAGGTATTGTCATTTAATGAAGTTCGCAAAATATTTTTTTGTAAGTTCATACAAGAAAAACTGAGTTTGCA
Source organism: Hydra vulgaris (assembly GCF_022113875.1). NCBI lineage: Eukaryota > Metazoa > Cnidaria > Hydrozoa > Anthoathecata > Hydridae > Hydra > Hydra vulgaris. The sequence continues at coordinate 50,631,070 of NC_061158.1, read as the reverse complement.
ACTTGCGGTTGAAGCTCTGAAAGTTAGCATAATCTCTAACAAGACATTTATACTTGCCAATTCAGATTTATTTTCCAGCAAGATATCTTTATAAATACTTAAAAGTGAATTTATCCTTAGTTTAGAGACTTTCTCGCTGAATAAAGGCTTCTGCAATACACATAAATAAGAAGTTTCTCTGCTTATCATAATATTGTTCTCATAAAAGTTGCAAACACTTTTTATTTCATTAAATCCCCATTTTATCAATATTGCTAATATTTGGATACTTTTGGAAAACCCAGCAAGAGAAACACTCATTTGATTTGTCAATATGAATCCAGCTTAGTTGTTGCCTGTGTTTTTTATTGCTTGGCAGCAATCCATTTACGGTGTTCCAAAACATAAATTTAATATCTTTTGGCGATATATCCAATTTTCCCAAAGTCATAGCACAATCCAAGTCATTGCACTTTTTTTTCGCATGTTTAGTTTCTCTCTCTTCTTCTCCTTTACGTTTAATGTTACATTCTTCTGTACCATCTCTCTTTAACATCGAAAAGATGCTTAGTTGTTTTGACATTTTTAAAAAAATTTAAAAATAATAGTATATTAAGCATTTAATAATAAGTTAATAAAAATATCATGTTATTGGTGTTGTTAAATGCACAATAAAAAAATTAAAATTTTAACAAACATAATAACTTTATATATTCTATTAGATTATGTATTTTTTAGCAAAACTTGAACATTATTTTTAAAACTTAAAAGTTTTAAAATGCAAACTAACATTACTTCACTTTAAGGAAAATAAGAAAAAACAAACAAAAAACACGCTATTAAAAAAAGCAATCGTTGTTTAAGCATGGTTTTTTTAACGTAATTGCAAATGTAGTCATTTTAAATAAAATTTTGAATGCTATTTTAAATGCGTGCAAAAACCATGCTCAAACTAATTACTTTCTTCGTTCCATTGAAGAAAGTAGCTTTAGCGTGGTTTCTTTTAAAGTCTTTGAAAATGGGTAAAAATTTTTGTAATTAATTGTTTTTTGTGTTTTTTATTATAAATAAAAAACAAATCAATAGTTAATTGTTTGGAAAAAAAAAATTGCTATAGTAACGCGTTCATTTTGAAAAATTTTAGGCGAACAATGTTTGCATTAGGAAAAGTAAAGGAACATGACGTTCGTTTTTCTGTCTTTTTTTGTGCAGACAGTTGCAGGTTCGTCGATTTTTTGCGCCCTGTGTAGCTAAAAGACCATTGATTGGCTACAATAAAAAATCAATTACATGGTTGGAAATTGCATCAATGCTGCTAGTAATCATTTTGCGCTATACACATGCAGATGATGCTGTATATGAAATCTGTAATGTATTATAAAAACCATTATAAAATTTAATTCATTCTAGGATATTTTAATCTGTAACTTATTCAATTAATGACTTATTTAAATAAATCTAATTATAGAGATAGTATTAAAGGTCATATTTTAGTCATAGACATTTGATTCATGTTATCTATTGGGTCAATAATAACAAAACTTATTTGCATGAAAAACTAAAGTTAGTTTAACATAAAATTTTGAAGAGTTTACTATCCCATTTTAATATCTCTTTTTTCACACACTCTGCAGCCATTAGATGTTGGGATTTATTGCCATGTTAAAAGAGTTTGGTGCAAATTAATTTAAAAGTTTTATATAGAGACAAAGTTCAGCAATTTATCAATTGCTGTCGTCAAATGCAGGCAAAACTATTTAGCTGAAAAATGAACTTTTTTGAATAATCTTTAGAAGAGCATATAATAAATAATAAGCTTCACACCCAAAAATAATCTTTAGAATAAATATATCTGACAAATCATTTACTACTGCTTTAAAGCAAATGCTTCACACCCAAAAAAGGTATAAAAATGTAAAAGCAAATAAATTAAACAATGTAAACTCTAACAATAAAAATGTCCACAGAAGCAAACATCATCATAAAAATTTAAAATTTTGTTATTATGTTATTATTGAAAGAATAATCAGTTGTTTTTTAATTAGTTATAAGTAGTTGCATTTTTATTGTAAAGGGTTTGTACTAAAGCTGGTAAACCTAGAAAATCAGAATAAATTCGGCTATAGTCATGAAAAACCTGGAATAATCAGAAATTTTTTTTTAGAAATTAGATAGCCAAGCCAGGAAATTTTATCGGACAAGTGACCAGCTTTTTTTTTGTTGATGATACAACCTATTTGTGTGTTTATTTTGATAATCAATAAATACCTTATATCATATCTATTATTTATTTTATGTATAAAATTGTTTTAATGAAGAAGGATTAAACAAAGAACATTATCCTAGGTTTAATTTTTGGTTTATTAAAGGGAATAATAATACCCAGGCTAAAAGCAAACTTTGCCATAAAGTAATTTAACATTCAAACACAGGTATCCAAGCACTAAAAAGTCATGAGAAAGGAAAGAAGCATGTTTCATTTGAAAGCTCTTTTGTTATTAAATTGCCTGCTGCTAAAAAATATAATTCATTTATTTCAGTAAAGGAGTCTAATTTGAAGATAATTGATAGTTCCTTAACAGGAAACTTAATTAATTTGTTTATTATATTAGTTTGCTTTGCAAAAATCAAAAGGAATTTGCTTTAGCTTTTAATGTGCTTAAACACAATATTTTATAGTAATTATAATAATGACAATATTTTAGTATTATTACAATGTCATATATATATGCTATCAGACTTTGTGCATTGCGCTAATCAGAAATTTATGATGTTGTTATATCTTCAGATGAGAACTTTACATTGATAGTGTTTTGATTTTCAATTTTTATTTAGTACCGCAAAATAATTTTTATTAAATAAATTTTTCAATTAAAATTAAGTAAATTTTTGATTTATTTAATATCGCAAAGTTGCAAAAAAGTGCAGTGCGATGTAGTTCAAGAAAAAGTTTGTTATTTATGTGTAAATAATTTACTTAATTAAATCATACATTATACAAATTTTCATCTAAATAAGTTTTCAAATCAGCCCTAAATAGTTTCAAAAATTTTCAAAATTTGTATGCCATAATTTATGGACAACCCCAAATTGAACAAAAGTTTATGGACATTTTAAAAGGTAGAACTTTTATGTTAATATTTGTTAAAATGAAATTTGTTTCATTGAACCACTTTAAAGGGACTACCAAGTCCCCAGACATGTTGTGTTCATATTAAAGAGAATGTTAAAAAGAAACGTCTGAGCAAATTTTTTTTGATTAAAACTAATTAATAAATGTATATCAAGAAAAACAAATCTTGTTGTTTTAGTCGAAGCTAGCCTTCTCCATTTTCTTTGATGTATTTTGAGTATGTAAAATAAATGCGATTTTCCAGGCGCATAATACAGACTTGATAATTTATTCAAGCACGTTTAATTCATAGAAGTTTTAGTGCATGACATCATAGATTTTTTTGTTTGTTTGTTAAAAACACCGATTGTTATTTTTTACATACAATTTCCAAATCATATTCATTTTTATTATATTTTAAAGTTCTAAAATGTGTTTGTAAAACAAAATTAAAAACAAAATAAAATTAAAAAAAAAATAAAATTAAAAACAAAAATAAAATAAAAAACAAAATAGTATTTAATTTGCACAACTTTTTTTAAATAATTGTCTAGACCACATTTATTTTGATTTCTTTTGTTACAAGTTTTACTTTCAAAATATTAGATAAAATAATTTTTAACCTAATTAATAATGCACTTTTATTAATTTACTTTGTAAATATTAAAAAAAAATTATTAACACATTTTTTCTCTGATTTTCAAAGATGTATTTTTTGGTATTGAGGTGATCTTATTTCATTATTTATATTTCCATTATTATAACATCCAATATATATTATGGCGCGGGCTTAAAAATTAAAAAATTAATATATATTAATTTTTATTTTACAGACATACATGGAAACATAATTAACTTGAATGTTCTTAAAATATCTTGCGGAAGAATAAAAAGAATATATTCACGAACACTAAAAACCCACCAAATTTGTGAACAAACTAATTCTATTGGTTCAAAAAATACGCTTACTAAGCGAAATAAAGTTGAGAGTATTCTGTTGAAATGTTTTAGGAATAGTATTATTTACGATTTGTTGCGTTTTGAGATATCTAGCATAGATTTTTTAAAGAATATATTATCAAATGAGCTATTACTTTAATATTATGGCTCATTCTCGGAGCCACATCTGTAAAGCCGTAAAACTTTTAAACTTATAATTTGTTTACAAAGATAAATGTTTTATAATATATATTTTTTAAATTGTCAAAATTTTGAAAGTTAATTACAAATTATATATTTTATTTGTATATTCTTAATTTTTATATATTTTCTTAGTGCTTGGTTTAATTAATTGTTCGTTAGATTTACAAAAAACTAACGAACAAATAATAAAATAAACTTTTAATAAAATAAGTAACTATAGTTAGCTATTTGAGTAAAATTTAATAGTAAAATTTTTAAAGGATTTCTAGAATATTTCCAATGACGTCATGCGCTAAAATTCCTATGAATTAAACACGCTTGAATAAATTATCAAAGCTGTATAATGCGCCTGGAAAATCGCGTTTATTTTACATACTCAAAATACGGCAGAAATTGGAGAAGACGAGCTTCAACTAAAACAACAAGATTTGTTTCTTAGTTAATTGTTAATGTTAACTCATTTATTAATTAGTTTTAATCAAAAAAAATTTGCTCAGGCATTTTTTTTAACATTTTCTTTAATATGAACACAACATGTCTCGGGACTTGGTAGTCCCTTTAAGAGTTTAAGTTATAGAAACCTTAAAACCATTGCAAAAAATAAATTTAAAAAAAGTCTGATTTAGTAATTTTCTTGGCCTGTGAAAACAAAAGCATAAAAGACCCATTCAGAATTCTTGAATGTGAGGCCAGCATGCAGAATTATTTGCAAAGAAATTTTTTTCTAATTCATCTTTTTAATCTATTGACCATACTCTTTCTGACATCCAAGAGAAATAGATTATTTTATTGTTAGAAATCCAAATCATCTTCAACTTTTTTTATTTTTCTTCAACTATTTAATTTTTGGTGTCTTCAACTATTTAATTTTTGGTGCTTAACTTTTCTATAAAATGGCCTCATGGCCATTTTATAGGAAAGTTTCAATATAGTTTCATTTTATAGTTTCAATCATGGCCTATAGCTTTTCTATAGAATAGCCTCTGTGGTTCCAATTTTTAAAAACTCTGTAGATAAGGGTTTTTGATAAAGTTTGGCATGCTGGTCTTCTCCATAAGATTTCTTCATATGGTGTATCTGGAAAAGTTTTTAAGTTATGGAATCATTAATTTCTAACCACAGTGTTAAAGTTGTCCTACATGGACAACACTCTTTCATCTCCTCTAACTTCTGGAGATTTCACGAAGCTCTATCAATAGTCCTGTGTTGTTTCTTTTCTATATTTTCAATATTTTTGATTATCTCTAAGGTTTTTAATTTGCTCATGACACTACCAGTCATGACACCCATTATGTAGTCTGTTCTGTTACAGCAGTGGTTGTTACATTGTGTCTGTTCCATGGCCTTCTATAATAACAGGCCTTGACATCGAGCAAAAAAGTTGTATAACTGAAGGCTGATTTCTAATACTCTGTTTACGTTTTCATCTTTTAACAATAAGACGAAAGTTTGTGTTTGCGCTTTTTTATAAATCTTTAAAATTTGATTGGTTTATAAATTAGGTAGCGCAACTTCAAGATGTTAACGTTGTAAGGTTCAAGGCGTTAACATTGTAAGGTCAAACTAACAATAAGATATTTTAATAATTAAAATGCCTTCAAAATGCTATTTACCTCTTTGCAAGTCGAACTATCACTCTACTACAACTAAAATATCAATTTACAAATTCCCGAAGAATCCAGAGGAGAGAAAAAGATGGAGTGATGTTATCTCAAGAACTGGTTTTACTGTTTCAGACTATACAGCAGTATGTTGATTGCATTGGCCAAATGATGCACCTTTTGAAAGCAAATATGGGAAGCAACTGCCTTTAAATCCACCATCTGTTTTTAAAAATATTTTGTCTAGTTGTTTACCCACTAGTAAAGTTAGAAACACTGTAACTTCAAGTGGTTTTCGAAACATTTTACCAGATGGATTAAATGATTTTTTAAAAGAGGATGAACTTATATTTGACGAAATTCAATCTTTGTTAAGTGTTAATAACGATGTTATTGTTTTTTAGCTTAATAAAAAAAGTTTACACATACAAGCAAAAATGTACAAATTTGGTGTTCCATTATTTATTTTAGAAATTTTCAATGATTATTCATTTGTAGCTTACCATAATGGTACAACTTGTAATATTTCATCTTTAACTGTAAACAAATTAAAGTTAATAAAAACAAAATCAGCTTTATTTGAAGCAGTTAAATTTTTAAAAAATTAGGGAAAGTTCGCATCAGTCAAATATTCTATTCGAGCACCTTTATGCTATGAGAAAAGTTAATGTTGGTGAAGTTTTATATACTCCAGATATTATATGTAGAGCATATAAGTATTTTGCTATGCGACAAAGTTCATATGGTTGTTTGATTATTGACTATAAGTTGCCAAGTATTCGGACTTTAACACGATTGACTTCAAAAATAAAATCAAGGAGGACCTAAATTTTGTAAATAGTATTTTTATGAATTTAGATCCATTAAACTACTAATTGATGAGGTTTATGTCAAAGCTTCATTACTTTACCAAAGAGGTGCTTTGTTTGGTTAAGCAGTAAACTACTCTGAAAAGTTAGCTAAAACAGTTTTATCATTTATGATTAAATGTCTTTTTGGAGGTCCAGAATTTATATGTAGAGCTCAACCTGTTGCAAATCTTTCCTCTGAATTTCAGTTTGCTCAATGTCAACAAATAGTTGATACACTAAATAATATTGAAAATAGTAAGACACTGGCAATAATTACTGATGGTAACCGTGTAAATCAAAGGTTTTTTGAAATGTTTAAAACAGTTGATAGTAAACCATGGTTAACAACATCAGGTATATATTTATTGTATGATTATATGCATCTCTTGAAATCTATACAAAACAATTAGTTGACAAAAAAGACTGGCGAGCTTCAATTTTTGAACAATGGAGAACTAACTTTGGCTAAGTGAAGTGATTTAGAAACTTTATATAAAACTGAGTGCAATAGTCTTTTTAAACTCTCTAAACTTACAGCTAAATCAGTTTATCCAAAACCAATAGAGAGACAATCTGTAAAGTTTTGTTTGTCTGTTTTTTGTGAAGAAACAGTAGCTGCATTAAGAACACATCCAGAGATTGAAAATAAAGCATTTAAAGGTACTTCAAATGTTGAAAAGTGCTTATTTATTGAAAAAATTGTTTCTTTTTGGAATGTTGTTAATATCAAAGCGCCTGGTGCTGGCATTCGGTTTAGAAATTAATTATATGGAGAAATCCACTCCGTCGGTGATCAACAGTTACAACTGCTATGAGATATTGCTGAGCTGTCAAGTTATATGAAACCTACAGGTAAGCATGTAAAACAGCTTACGCTAGATACTAGCAATGCAATAGCGCATACATGTTATGGCTTAATTGATCTTGTAGAAACTTTGTTGAGTAATGGAGCAAATTATGTTTTATTAGGTTGGTTTTCAACAAATCTATTTGAAAAAGCTTTTTCTAAGCTTCGACAGGGATCTGGAGGTACTTACTTTATAAACGCTAAATCTGTAATTGAAAAAATTGATATTCAACATACTAAATTGATATTACAACTTGACATTCCTGTTGATGGTATTGATGGTCATACTTGTGACATGTTTTTGAGATATTTCCACTGATGAAAAAGTACTGCTGGATAATATACATGATCTTGAAAGCTCAATGAATAAATCTACATAAATGGCTATAGTTTACATAGCTAGCTATGTGCAAAAAAACGAAATAAAAATTTGATGACACTAACAATTATTATTATTTTTATGGAAGTTATCTGAATAGCCTAAACAGAGGCAGACTTGATATTTCTTCTAATACGCTTGTCCAATGGTCAGTATTTTGCTTTTTGTTTTTTCAAGGTGCTACTGGTCCTTTATGCAGAACATTTTGTGTTACTCAGTTTCAGTTCATTGCAGCTAAATATTAATTTAAAATCACAAAAAAACAATTCAGAATATATTCTAATATTTTGCTAAAGAATTACGCACTAATTACCACTTTCAGCAGTAGCAAAGAATCTAAATCAAAAATAATTTATGTGAAAATTAGTTTTGTAATTTATTATGCTATTTACTTGTTATGTTTTTATTTCCTCCTCAACTTAAATGTCTCTCGATATGTTTGGATTTGTAAATATTTACTCTGTTGAAATATATTGATAAAACTTTTTTTTTGAATGAATCAATTTTTGTTGGTGTTTTTTGTTGTTGGTGATTTTTATTGTTACCTTTTATTTTTAGTAATGTTTCTGTAAGCAAAAAAAACAACAAACAGTTATCTTTCTAATATATAGATATATACATTGTTATGGTTAAGCTTGTTATTGATAATATTCTTAATGAAATTTTAAATACGAAAAATATAATTACCTTTTAACAATTTTTTTGGTTTTCCTTTTATATTTCTACAGCAGTGGTTGTTACATTATGTCTGTTCTGTTAAAGCAGTGGTTGTTGAATTTTGATTCTGCTGTTTACTATCAATGGTAGTATTCTTCCTATACTGATTATTGGCAGCACTCTTACTTAGTCTTTTAGTTTATGTCTAGTAAGCATCTGCTTGTTTCTTTTTATCATGCTTGTTGTTTTCTTACTCCTTATTTCATCCTCTGCTTCTTTAATTCGTATTTGTCCTTGAATGAAATACTGTTGTCATATTATGGCTGATTCTTGATGTGAGGATTCATGGAAATGACACTTTTTTTCTATATACACGGATTTTTTTTTTTATGTTTAAAAAAAAAGTTATTTAACTTGATAGTACAGCTTAAACTTGAGTTGTTTATCTCCATAGTAACAACTCAAATCACTAGTTAGGGTACTAAAGAAAAATTTTTTATTTCTTAATGAAAAGGAGGAGAGAAAATAAATATTTGTTATAGTTCTTATTATTTAACTTTTTTTTTGCATGTCATCATGGTTGGATGTCATCATAATTGGATAAAGTGTAGAGTAGTTAATTAGAATAATTGTAAATCCTTATTTAACAATTTTCACAATGTATTGATTAGTTTCTCAAGTATTTCTTAAAAACTTTACTTGAGCAATTTATATTTCAGTTTATTTCAATTCACTTAGTTTATAACTAACTATTGTTTGTGATTTAATTTTAATCATTTTAAAGTAATATGCAATATATATGCAATTTTAATTGATGGCATTATGCAACTTTATGAGTTTTATAGACCAATATTTTTATGTTATGTTAATAATAACATTTTCTTATACTTATTTAATATGAAAGTTATTTTTGTAGTTTTTTGCAATCTTTTACATCTGTACTAACACCACTGTAGTAATAAAAGAAAAATTTATTTAAATTAATTTTTAGTCATTGTTAGGCTCATATATGTGTTCTGGTGCAAGTGGAAAATTCCATTGGCAACCTGGAACTTTAACTCAGGCTTTACGGCATGGTAGCTGGGTTTTATTTGAAGATATTAATACCGCACCTACAGATGTGCTATCCATGTTAGTTGCATTGGTAAAATTGAAAAAACTATATATTCCTGGTCATCCAGATGGAATTGAACCAGCCAATGGGTTTCAGATATTTGCTACCACAAGGTTAAATATATTTATTTATGAATTTAAAGAAATTTGTAAATAGTGTTACATTATAAAATCAAAAAAATTTATCAAAATATACTTATAATTATTATTAATTCTACTTATATATATAAATAATTATATATAAGCATATATTTTTTCTAACTTTTTTGAAAAAAAAAAAAATTATTGTACGCACGCACATACACAATTGAACTGTTTAATAATGTAGTCTTTTAAAAATAAGCAGACATGGTAATATTGCCAAAAACAAAAAAACTATATGTATGGTTAAAAGTAGTATATAATTGCATTTAATTCTGTCCAAGTGAAAGATTTTTGAGTCTATACTGAAAGGTTTTTATTAAGTTGCCCTTCATTCACTATGATTATTATTAATCACAATTCATCCGCTATGGTTATTATTAATCATAATTCATCCACTATGATTATTATTCATCATAATTCATCTACTATGATTATTATTAATCATAATTCATCCACTAGGATTATTATTCATCATAATTCATCTACTATGATTATTATTAATCATAATTTATCCACTATGATTATTATTCATTATAATTCATCTACTATGGTTATTATTAATCATAATTCATCCACTAGGATTATTATTAATCAGGTTTTTTAATTTTTTGTTTGCAGTTTTTTACATTCTTCCCCTCAATCTATAAAACATTAATAAAAGAAATTATATTAGTTACAAAAAGATATCTATAAATACAACTAATAAGTTACAAATACAACTTGAAACTATTTGAGATTATTTTTTCTGAATATTTCTGGAATTCAAGATATTTCTTTAAATTTTTCTTTTTTGGAAATACTAGTTAAAAAATATTTTTTTGTTATTTTGTCATAAAATAACAGAAGCAGTTAAGAGATCATTTATAAATTATGCATCTCTAAATTTAGTTAATAAACAACAAAAAAAAATTAAAAGTTTTCTCAAAGCATGAAATAGCATCAAACATTGATAACCAACCATGATCAGTTCAGTCAGGTGCTATTCAATAGTTTACACATAAGTAATAACACATTTCACTTAAATAGTTTCATATTACAGGGTTCAGTTTAAGGTCATTACAAACATTTGTTCAAAAACACTCAAATAATTTTCAAATAGTGCCAAGAAATACTTTTCAATAGTGCCAAAATATTTTTGCCAGTCTCTGTCAAGTGATGATGTTCATGATAAAGTGCATGTTTTCTTCAAAAGATTTCAAAGCCTTTTATCAGTTCATTTAGCAGCAGATGTTGTCTTAGATGTATAATGAAACATAAAAAATTGCTGTAATTTAAAGTAATTCATAGCAGCTAATCATCATAGCAAGTTGCAAACAATGTGACAAGAACTGTGTCATAGTTGCTGCATAAAGGTTTCATTCATTTCTGTGCATCTGTATATATAACAGTTGTTATTTTTATTTGTACTTGTTCCATCAGTAGTTGTTCCAACAATAAATGGTAAAACTTAGGGGTAGTTAATTATCAGTATCATTATTGAATGTGTCAAAGTCTTTATCAATTATCATTTCCATTTGTCTTTCTTTCCCAAAAAAAACTGTCATCTTAGGTATTTTGTTTTTTTAGTTGTTCCTGTTTGATCATACAATTGTATTGCTCATTATTAACACCCAAAGCTCCAGATACTGATAGTGGTGGTTCCACTTAAGTTCAATTAGTAAAAAATTTGAAATAAGTTCCTGTAATTGACTAGGATTTGGTCTACAAACAGTACTTTGCTGAGAAATAAGTAGATGGTGTTTATTTAATTTTATAGTGAATTATATGTATAATACACATTAGTGTAGATTTATTTAAGGTTATGCAAATTAACTAAGATTATGTAAAAATATC
>NC_061158.1:50554411-50614411 GCF_022113875.1 Hydra vulgaris | reverse complement strand
ACCTTAGCTCCCCATTCACCACGAGGTGAGTCTCCCTTTTTGAAACTGTAAAGATTTCTTCGGCAACCAGGACAAACAACTGATGGATAGCAATCGTTGTTCATCGAATATCCAGGAAAATTAAACATTTGAATTTGTTCTTCTAAGTTTTTATTCATTTTTTTCAATGATTTTGATCTTTCGCCATACTTTTCCCAGCAACAGCAACAAGTAGAATTCATTTTTAAGTGAAAGAAATACAACTTCTAAATAGCACGACCTTCCGCAATTTGAAAATTTTTATACTACCATCTTTTTAATCTCTGAATTTTTTTTGATTAGTTGGTACAGGGGGTAATTAAATTTATAAGCCCAGCTAATATGAGATTACAGTATAATTAATATAATAAATAGCTAATATTTAATTAACTATATATAAAAATTTGTTAAAATTTTTTTTTGACATTTAATTTTTATTTTTAAACTATTATTTTAAACAATATATTTTACAAAATAAATTTTGTTACCTCCATTAAAAAAATATCTATCAGTGGTTTCCAAGGATAAAAACATTTTTTTTAACATTTTTTTCAAGTCAAGATCTGGTGAAAAATTAAGAAATTTTATAACCATTTTATAATATATTTATATCAAAAAAGGTATGATAGCAACGCGTTTCGATTTCAAAAAATATATTTTCTAAAACAATATATATAATACTTTCATAAATAAGGACTTGGTTTGAGTGCCACGACAAAAAACCTGGCGGTCTCTCTGGTGCACAGTGATTGCATTTTGAATCAGATGCGTGCATATTTCAATTTAGTAGGTTTTGTAGTAATTTCTAAAAGATTTTTGAAGGTTTCAGTAAAATAATCTCAACAATTATTCTTGAAGATTATCTAAAAACATGATTTTATTTTTAAATACTCTCTTGTAAGTGATAACGGTCTGGTATTGTTTTAAATTGTGTAAAAAGAATGCTGTTTTATTAATTTTAAGTTTAAAACACAATTTCTTCAACAATAAATAAAAATAAACATGCAAAAGAACATGAAAAAATAATCTTAAAAAATCAGAAACAGTTTTTGTGTTGAGTTGTTGAGGATGTCATTGATAGAAAACAGAAATGTTGAACATAAAATTATAAACAGAGTTTATAGAAACATTGTGATTTCCACCAGGCTCTGTGTAAATAAGAAAACAGCTTTTATATAATGTTTTTGCTTGAGACTTCTAATTTATTTGTATTTTAAATTCCCCAAGTCTGTGGGGCAACTACATTCAAAAGGGTTGTTTTTTATTAGTCTTGTTCACATTGTATTTTATTAATCTTGTTCAACTTGTTTATATTGTAATGCTTTTGTCTTGTGTGATATAATGATTGATTAGATTTGAAAATAAGCCATGATTAAATTTATATAAAAAATGGTAGTTCTGTATTATATTATGCAAAAATCCTTATGTAAATTGATATATATCAGGGCTCCCACTCCTCCTTAAAAACCTTAAATATCCCTAAAAAATAAAAACCTCCTTAAATGTCCTTAAATAATTTTAAAAAAAGTTAAAATTTGACTGCTCTCCTTAATTTCTCCTTATTATTTTTTTTTAATCATCTAGAAAATTTTTATAAAGCGAATGGATTATACTTGTTAATAAAGAAGATAATATATAGATTTTTGATAGTTTTCAAACCTATTTTTGTTATTATATATATATATATATATATATATATATATATATATATATATATATATATATATATATATATATATATATAGACCGTTTTATATATATATATATATATATATATATATATATATATATATATATATATATATATATATATATATATATATATATATATATATATATATATATATATATATATATATATATATATATATATATATATGTATATATATATATGGAAAAAAACACATTTAAACTTTTTTTTTTTTTTTTAACATCTTCACTTCCAACAAGGCTGCAAGCAACCTCTATAAGAGTTGGAAGTTACTGGAAGAGAAAAGACTAAATCTGTAGAGCAAGATAACGATTGACTGATGACTTAAAAGATTGCAAATTATATGAATCAGGAAAGCAAGATGAAGGAAGCGAATTCCAAAGAACTGATGTTCGAGGAAAAAAACTAGAAGAATAAGAGTTTTTGAAGCACTTAGGAACAGTCACAGAAAAAGGATGAGGCTTAATTGAATGGCGAGTAACACGAGAATGAATTTTAGTAGATGGCACAAGGGACGCTAGCTCTTTAGAGCAGTGCCCATTATAGTATTTGTAGAAAAGAGAAAGAGAAGCAACATTACGACGATGTGACAAAGGTTGAAGATTGGCTGCCAGAGCAGGTCCAACTATGTTTACAATTCGTTTTTGCACCTTGTCTAAAAGAGAAAGAGCATCATTAGAAGATCCGCCCCAGATGTGGCAACAGTATTCCATACAGGGACGGATTTGAGATTTATAGAGATAGAGAATAGAATCTGGAGTAAGAAAGTGTCGAGCTCGATAAAGAGATGCAACCTTAGCAGATGCTAATTTTGCAATGGATTTGATATACGGTTTAAAAGAAAGATCAGAAGTAAGAGTTAATCCTAGAAGATGAATGGTAGATGACTCATCTAGTACATTACCATTCATAAATATAGGAAGATCTAAATTATTACGATAACGATTGGCCGAATAAAATTGAGTTTTATCTGAATTAAAGTTCACCAGCCACTGTGAGCCCCATGCTGTAGCAGAAGTGAGATCCTTTTCAAACTTTTTATAGTATTTGTGCTAGTAAGGTTAATACATATACTCAAGAGGTAATCCACTGTTATTCAGGGTGGTAGCCCTCCTTCAAAAGACATATACTCATGAGGTAATCCACTGTTATTTAGTGTAATAATCCTCTCATATATTTGAAAAATAATAATAAAAAAGCATGGAATTCGACTATAAATGCTTAGAAGAACCAAATTGGCCAACAATTCCAAGTGCATTAGCTGAAGTTTTTTTTTTTTTTTTTTTTTTTTTTTTTTTTTTTTTTTTTTTTTTTTTTTTTTTTTTTTTTAAATATTCACCTCCCCAAGGCCCGAGGGGGCCACTACAGTTGAGGAGGCTACTTATTATTATTATTTTTTTTTAATTATTTTTATATATTTTTTTGTAAGTCGTGGTACAACCCTCTCTCAACTCTTTAACTCCGAAACACGAAACTTGACAAGCAAGACCGCTGCGCGGAGAAATTAAGTTGAGCGCGGTACTTCCAGGGACGTGGTGGGAGTCGAACTCCGAACCTCTCGCTTACAAAGCGAGTGCTCTTACCACTACCGCACCACTACCGCAAGTTACCAAAAACATGCATAAATGGTGTGGCAAAATATCATATATTGTTTCAGACCTTTTAAAATGACTTGAAGATGAAAAGATAAATGTCTTAACAGCAACAATAAATAAACCAACAACAATATTCACATATGCACATCAATTCAGAAAAATCAATTAAAACCAAAAGAAATTGAAGTGGTAATGATGGCAAAAATTACAAATGAGTTTAATAACAAAAAAATAATTGAAAACAACATCGTTATAAATGGAGTTGCTGATCATACTACTTCGACATACTACATACAACAAACAAGTTAATGAAGAAAATGATAAACAAACCATTGAAACAATGCTAAAAGCAATTAAACCAGATTTTTCAATAACAAATGCAAAAAGAATAATTTCACTAACTAATAAAACTACAAGACCAGAAGGACCACTTGACCTCATCGTAATTGAATTGGAGAACAAAGAAACTCAAAATTTTATAGTCAAAATTCCAAAAAGTTAAAAGTAAAAGTTAGTATTAACTTCAAAAATATTTTTATTAATAAAGACAAAACAACAAACAAGAGATTGTTCGAAAGTGAGCTCAGAAAAGTTAGAAGTACTAGAAATGCAAGCTTGCTCAAGAGATATAGGGAACAAATAAGAGGCAACGATACAATGTGCACAATGGAAAAAAACATTATTGGGGTATACGATCAGGTGAACTCAAATGGATCAAAATTAAATCGGCATAATTTACATATAAAAAATAAAAGATCCTCTGTATTAAACTTGGGTATCCAAAATGTTCAATCTGCCATGAAAAAATCTGCTATCGTTCATGATATAGTGCAAAATCATTCTCTAGATATTTTTATACTCACTGAAACCTGGATAAAGTCGGACGACCCTACTGCAATTAAAGAAAATATGGCCCCACCAGGCTTTAAAACAATTCAATACTGCCAATCTGACCATCGCGGAGGAGGCGTTGCAATAATATATAGAGACAACTTAAATATCAAACCACTCTCATTATCATCTACCTGTCTGTCTTATGAACGTACATAAGCTAAACTAAATGCTATCTACAATGTTGTTGCTATTTATCGATCAAATCCAATCATTCCAACAAGCATTTTCTTTTACAAATTATCTCAACTTCTAGAGGAACTTCAAATATTATCTGGAGAAATTCTGTGCGGTGACTTTAACTGTCCAGGTACTACTCTAATAGCCTGCAATTTAAGACTTAATGAGATTTTAGAGACCTGTAACATGATACAACGAGTTCAATCTCTAACTCGGATATCATCTACTACTGGTATAGCCAACTTGCTTGATCTTGTAATAAATCGACATGATGATATTTCACTCAAGAGTATCCAAGTAACTGATGAGGATATTTAGATCACTATGTGATTCGGGTAGAACTTTATCATCAACATTTAATTACTAAAACTGTTTGGTTTTCAAAACGAAACTTTAGAAAACTAAACTTTTTATGCTTTATAAAAGAATTGCAAGTGATGCCATGTTGCTTATCACCTGAAAACAACATGGATGATTATGCTAAACAAATAAGATTAAGTATAACAACTGTTCTTGATCATTTAGCACCCATTCGAAAATATTCAATGCGAATTGGTAAACATGATGATAAATCGTTATCTTCAGATGCCAAGACTAAAAAAATCAGACTTCGTAAACTGAAGCGTTGTTATAGAAAAACTGGTAGTTTATCAGATAAAAAGTTATATCATACTGCATGCTGTGAAGCTGCAGCAGCAATTCACAAATCTAGATGTAGTCATTATAAGGCGAAACTAAATTCAGCATACGGTGATCAAAAAGAAACATCGCCAAGAAATTACTACATTCGAATAGTTATAAATCTAATAACACAATACCAGAAGCAAAATGCAATATAATAAGTCAATATTTCATACACAAACTCGAAATTATAAAAATCACTATCCAGGAAAGGCTTACAAAAACCCCAATATCTAAATTTATCTCAGAGTTATCTCCCCCTGTAGATATATTAACAACATTTGGTACAGTCACACCTACATATGTGTCGAAAATAATCAAAACTCTTAAACCTAAGAAATCACCACTTGATATTATTCCAACAGACATCCTTAAATCTTGTTCATATAAATCAATATTCAGTCCAATTATAGCTCACCTTGCTAACCTCTCATTCAAATCCAGAATTTTCCCAGCCTCATATAAAACTGCTCAAATAATACCAATTCCCTAAAAATCAGGACTAGCAGAATTTGACCTAACAAATCTACACCCCATATCAAATCTCAATACAATTTCGAAAATTATTGAAAAGCTTGTTTTATCTCGTCTTCATCCACACGTAACATCATCTGTCAACTTCAATCCTCTACAATCTGGTTTTAGATCTTATCACTCAATCGAAACAGTACTCTTAAAAATATGCAATTACATCCTGCTAAACATTGATGATGGTTTGACCACTATTCTCCTATCTCTAGACATATCTTCAGCATTTGATATAATCGATCACAGCCTGCTGATTACCCGTATTAAGAATGAATTTGGTGTCATAGATATTGCATTAAAATAGCTAACATCATACTTGCACTCTTGAAAATCTTTTGTTTCTATTGGATAATCAAATTCTAGACAAATAGCAAGTTCAACAGGAGTACCACAGGGTAGTATATTAGGCCCATTTCTATTTTCCATGTTTGTTTCACCTATATATCATATTATAGCTAAATTTGGTACAAATCATCATCAATATGCTGATGATACCCAGCTTTATACTTTCCTCAGCCCTTACAAAGATAGCATCAACAAAATCACTGAGTTTTTTAATGCAGTAACAACATGGGTTCTAGAAAATGGACTTCTGCTTAATTCAAATAAAACAGAAGGTATTTTATTTGGATCTAGAAAACAAACTAGCAAATATAAAAATGATTCGAGTATTGGATTTTCTGAAACCACAGTAACTACAATAAATTCAATAAAAATACTTGGAGTCACCCAAGATTTAAAGCTCTCTATGAACAAACACATAAGCAATATTATTAAATCCTGCAATTACCACATTCGTGCACTTCGCCACATTCGTCCATGTCTGACCAAAGAAGCTGCAAACATAATTGCTTGTGGCATCGTTAACTCTCAGCTTGACTATTGTAACAGCATTTTATCTGGCACTTATCAAAAAGATCTTAAAAAACTCTAACAAATTCAAAATAATTTATCTCGTATTTTTTTCCATTCTCCTTTCCACTTAAAATCAGAAATATTGCTGAAATCTCTTGATTGGTTACCAATACATCAAAGAATAATCTATAAAATATCAGTTATCACATAAAATTTTATTATCAAAATCTCCTGCATATTTATTTGAACTCTTAGAAGTCCGAGCTTCAAAACAAAATACAAGATCATTAGACAGTTGCCAACTTACATGTCGTCAACAAAAAACCTCCCTGGGCTCAAATGTATATGTATATATGTATATATATATATATATATATATATATATATATATATATATATATATATATATATATATATATATATATATATATATATATATATATATATATATATATATATATATAAAATAAAATGCGTTTAAAATAAAAGGAAACAAATAAATAAAATTGAGCTAGTTAATAAACTAAATAAACTTCATATTTGCGCCTATAGACCTATAGGAGTTTATAATCTATAGACCAAACAAGTAAGATCAAAGCAAAAAAACATTAGATACCACGTCTTTTATAAATTATCGTTTCCTGATCAAGCGTACTATTAAAAATTTAAGTATAATTATGTTTTATAAACTATAATTATGTTTTGTAAATTTAAGTATAATTATGTTTTATAAACTGTATACATCAAAACAAAACAGCTTCACAAATTTGTTATACATTATTCCAAGCTCATATTTTTAAAACAACTTTGCAGTTTGTTTTAATGTTGTTTTATAGCTTTTAACAATTAAATACATTTTAAAATTAACGCGTGTTTTAACGTCAGCATGAACATTTTAAAGAGTTTCCTTTGACTAATCAAAGTGGTTTAGATATTATAATGTTGCTTTTTCTCTTACTTTTTTACTTTTACTTTTTTAAGTATCATGTTAAGTAAAAATATACTTAAAAAAATATCTTAATTCTATTAAAAACGTTATTGTTTATTACAACAAACTTTTAATTATAACTTAAGTTGTAAATAATAACAGTAAGTTACGCTTTTTTTAATTTTTTTTCATTAATTCAAGCCCTGTAAAGATATATATATATATATATATATATATATATATATATATATATATATATATATATATATATATATATATATATATATATATATATATATATATATATATATATATATATATATATATATATATACACACACACACACATATATATATAGATATAGATATAGATATAGATATAAATATGAATATAAATATAGATAGATATAGATAAATTTTTTTTCATATAATACTTTAATATCACCAGTTTTTATAATAAATTTTTTTATTTTATTTACAGTTCATTTGTTTATAAAATACCTTTACATATATTTAAATATTAAAATATCATATTTAAGTATTTGAATATGTAAACAATTTTAGAAGAAAGCATGCAACAGAAAGTAATGCAACTTTGCACATGTTCAGTAAACTTTGCCATCATGTTAGAGTTGATAATCTTTCAAAAGATGATCTAGTTTTAGTAAGTTCTTTTAGTATTTTTTAAAATTGTAAATAAACATAATAATATTTGAATTTTTTTTTTTTTACATTTTAGTTCATCATTTTCAATTGAAATTTTTTTTTCTTCAAATTAACACTTTTTTTTTGAACCTTTTTTACCTGATTATTTTGTCTTTTCTCAAAAAGACATTTGATTTTGTCTCTTGTATTAGTGCCAAGATTATCATAACGATATTTGAAATCAATTGATATCTGATTTTTTAGGGTATAGCTTCTCCATGTTCTGGTAAAATGATGATCTGGAGAAAGTTTAATGATTATTCTAAGTAAACTTTCAAGCCAAATTCTTTAAAGTTATCTTTAAAGTTTTTTTTACAACATTTACAAATGAAAACAGTTAATTTAATATTATTTATTGATGTATAGGAAATAGAACCTTTAATACCTTTTTTTACCTGTCAAATTAGAGATCAATCAAAATGCCAGCTGCTAATTTTATATTGCTTAAAATTCAAATAGCTTTTAAATCAAAAACAATCTTTGTTTAATGCTTTCACAAACTGTTTTCTAGTCCATACCTTAATGTAAAGAGTAGTCTATATGGTTTTATTATGTAACACTAACTCTGCAGCTGTGTTTGCTATTCTACTTTCAGTTAATCCAATCTTTTTTAATCGTATATATTGCTTTACTTCTGTGATCCCAGTAATACCACAATTATCTTTTCAATATACAGTTTAGTTTTCTTTACTTTTTCTATAGGTAATTTATTGTCTATTTTTGAGACGAGAAGCCAAGTGTTCAGTTGGTTATCTAAACAAACTTATGTTGTTGAATCAATTGTAGTTGGTTATATGTTTAGAAATGCATAGATAATTTTATCACCTTTATTATCAGTATATCTATTAATATGAAATGTCTTTTGTTCTAGTGGTTCAACAAAAATATCAGGTAATTCCTTGAATACCAGGACAATAAAATCATTGTTATAAAGTACAGGTTTAAAATTGCAGTAAAAAGTTCCTCTAAGCATTATTTAAATTAATAAATTTATTTTAAGCATTATTAAAAATTTTTTTTTAAATTACTCCAAGGATTTTTTTTTTATAAATCATTTTCATTTGTTCCAAACAATTTATTTTTTATTTTTTTGTTATTTACTCCAAGCATCATTTGATAGAAAAACATTTATTTTTTCAATTACTTTAAACCTTTTTTAAAAAGTTTCCACTTAATCCAAACATTTAAAGAAATCAGTTCTACTATTTACTTTAAGTAATTTATTCCATAAATTATTCCTAATATTATTTTTTAAAAAAATTATTTTTTCTAGATAATCAAATTCAAATTTCCTGAACTTTCAATAGTTGCAGAAAAAATGGTAGACATTTATGCTATGGTATCGGTTGATGAGAGTTTGATTTCAGAAAGTGATGTTCAATGCAGTAGTTTAAAAATGAAAAGTACAACCAGAGATATTTTGAAATGGTGCTCTCGAATTGTATGCTCAAATAAAACATTTACCCATGAAGACATGTTTTTAAGTGCATTTCAGTGTTTTTGTTCATCTTTGTCACAGAACTATCAAGTCCAAGTTGCATTTTCTATAGGTGCAAAACTTGGTTTATGTAAAGAAAAAGTTGAGTATTATCTTCAAAATTATAAGCCTGTGTTAAACAAAAATGATGTTTTTTTTTGTGTTGGTTCTGGAACACTTTCTAGAAAAATTTCTTCACATTTTAAATTTAATTGTGTTCAACAAAGATTTGCTTTTACCAGGCATTCTTTGTGTCTTTTGGAAAATATTTTGCTTGGTGTATTGCACAATGAACCTCTTCTCATAGTGGGTGAAACAGGTTGTGGCAAGACATCTACTGTGCAATATTTAGCTGAGCAGACTGGTAGGAATGTAGTAGTTGTAAATATGAGTCAACATAGTGATATTACAGATTTACTTGGTGGTTTTAAACCAATAGATGCTAGGCAAATTTTAAAACCATTGAAATACCAATTTGAAGATCTTTTTAATAAGACTTTTCCTCAAGATAAAAATGCCAAGTTCCTAAACCATATTAATCAATGTTTTGAGCAAAAAAAATGGAGTAATCTACTGAAGTTAATGCAACACTGCTGTCAAAAAGCTTTTGAGAAGAATTTGAATAAAACAAGTTAGTAATAATTTTGTATCTTTTCTGACTTTTCTGACAATATTTATTTACTGATATTATTTCAAAACACGATTTAAAAAAAGAAAGATGGTTCCTAACTGGTATCATGTTTCTTAACTGCAAATTTATTACTTAAATTGATGAGCATCACGCCATTTTGAATTTTTTTTTTTTTTTGAGACTTTTTATTTATCTCAAAAAATCAAAAATTGCTACTGGCATCAAAGTATTTACTCTCTTGAAATATTTTCAAGAATATGCATTCATTTGAGCAAGCAATTACAAACTAGCATGCCTTAAAACCTGTAAATATAATCTAATACACACAAACCAGGGGGGGGGGGAAACTACTTTAGGACCAATTATATATAATTAGTGATGCAAAATTAGACAAACTCTAATTTTTTTAGTGAATTGAACAATCATGATTAATGCATCTGCACAAAAATTTTGTAAATGTGTATCAGATGTTTTTTTTTTTTTCAGTGTATAGTTTTATAGTGTTCTTTATTTTTACTTTAGATGTGGAGTGTATCAAAAAGGATATTGAAGACGATTCAAAGAAAAATTGGGAATCGCTCTTAAAACAAATTAGCAATGTACAAGAAAAAATAAAGACCCAACAAGCTTTAGTATTTGATTTTGTTGAAGGGGCATTAATTGAATGTTTAAAATCAGGAGATTGGTTATTGCTTGATGAAATTAATTTAGCTTCTCCTGAGACCTTGGAGTATTTAAGTGGGTTATTGGATAGCAAATCAGGTTCATTACTTGTCACAGAAAGAGGGTTTGTATTGTATTAATCTAATAATTTTTAATATACATTACACAGGTCAACAAAAAAAAATTTTTACTTGGTGCCGAGCAAAAAATTAGTTTTTTGTATAGTTTATATCCATTAAATTGTCAAAAAAAAAATTTATTCAAATGTACATCAACCTGGGTCTCAAAAGAAGCATATTTTCATAGAGATTTTAAAAATAATCTTTATTTGTAATAAAAATAAGTACTGTTTGTATTATTGCAGAGAAACATCGTGTTAAAATTTTTTAAACAGTCTTTAGCATTTTTTCACATAATGTGTTTGTCAATAACTTTTAAGGAAAAATATTTGTTTTCTAAAATTTCTATGAAAATATGCTTCTTTTGAGACCCAGGTTGACATACTTTTGAATAATATTTTTTTTTGACAATATTAGAGATTTTACCCCAAATACTAAAGATTTGAACCCAAATATCTTTACAACTTGATGTGATGGTGAAAAATGAGTTGCATATTTGAAATCAAAATGAGAAATGCTATACAAAAAACAAATTGTTTGTTCGGCATCAGAAATTTTATATATATATATATATATATATATATATATATATATATATATATATATATATATATATATATATATATATATATATATATATATATATATATATATATATATATATATATATATATAAAATTTCATATGCTATCAAACTTCAAGTTGTTAAGTTAGTTTATATTGGAAAAACAGGGATATAAAAGAAATTGAAAGACATCCAGATTTCAGATTTTTTGCATGTATGAATCCTGCAACTGATGTTGGAAAAAAGTCTTTACCTTATGGAATTCAAAATAGGTGATAAAGATAAATATTTTTGTAAATTGCTAAAATTTAATATTATATAGTTGTTGTAAATTTTCTTTGATGTTTTTTTATAGGTTTACTGAAATATATGTTGATGAAATCAAAGACTTATCAGATTTATTGACTTTAGTAGCTTATTATTTGCAAAACATGAATCTTTCAACTTCAATTCTATCTGGTATTGTAAAGTAAGTCTATAAAATAAATTTAGATTTTAATGGATTGGTTCAAAACCAACTTGTTCTTTTTTAAAATCACATTTAATGTTATACTTTATTTGGAATTTAATTTAACTTTGTTAAGTTAAATTAAATTCCAAATTAAGTTTTTTACAAGTTTGAATATGAATATTTGATGGATTTGAAGGTGGGTTGGAAAAAAGTTGGGTTGGCTACTATCTAAATTCATCAAATTCTTGATGATTGAATGATTGACTACTATCTTAATTCATTGGATTCAAATTATGTCAGATATCTAACAGATAGATATCTAACAGATCAGAGCTGTGTTTTTTTTCTTTATAATTATGGGGTTGTCCATAAATTATATCACACAATGTTTGACTGTTTTTGACCCTCTTTTCTCATTTTCACAACGTTGTAACTCTTTGGTAACAAGTCCTGTATGAGTCATCCAAAATCACAACCTCCTTCCCCTTACCCCCATAGTGTAACATAATTTATTGACAACCCCTAACTCAAGAAAAGACTTTGAATAAAACTTTTTTTTTTTCATAAAATTAAAATAGCATGTCATTTAAAATATCAACTTAAGTATTTGTAGTTTTTTAGTTTATATACAAATAGAGTATATGCACATGATGCAAGATGTTGTATATGATAGTTTGCCTCACAAGCTGCATTTTGTACTATGATAAATGACTTTTCTCAGCAAATATTCTTGCTTGTGGTATTTATTTAAACATCTGGTCTGATTAATGAATTTTTTTTCTGATTAATGAAGTTTTTTTTTCCTTAGTAAAACAAATTTAGTATTTTTTGAATAACTTGTGATACAAAATGCAAAGAATTCAAAACAAAATAAGAACAATGTGAAACAGTATTTTAAAATAATAATAATAATTTTATTTTTTTATGCTAAAAAAAAAAATTTTTTTAATGCTTCTTAAACAAATTAAAAACAACAACTTATTATTTTAACATCAACCAACATCTAAATAAATAACTATCAAAAACTTAAAAAAGTCCAACATCTAATTAAATAACTATCAAAAACTTAAAAAAGTCCAACATCTAATTAAATAACTATCAAAAACAAATATATTGATTAACTAACAACTTATTATTACGACAAGTAACATTACTAAAAAAAAAAAATGTGAAAAGGTAAAAAAAACTTGTACACAGTTAATTTATTTATATTTATTCATGTAACATTTTATTCTTATTTATTCATGTAACATTTTATTCACATAACATTTTAACAAGCATTCAGTACATTTAATTAATCTATTAGAGGACAACCAATTTTTTTTAAAATCTTTTTTTTTAGAATATGTGTTAGTTTTCAAATAAAATTTATACATAAAAGTTTTTTTTAATCACCACTTTTTGATTAGAAAATGTCTTGATACCCAAATTTTCACATCTAGACATGAAAGTAAAATTAAATTAAATTAGTATAAAATAGATATAACTCGTTTTTATGTCTTAGACTCTCATGAAAAGTGCAGTGCCGAATCAATTTTAAAATAGATTTTGACTTAGCTCTCCACCGTTTAAAATCTTTATAAGGTTTTTGTCTATTATTATTTAATTTGTTTCTATTTAATTGAGTTATTCATAAATTATGTCAAAAGCTACGACTAGACATATATCACTCGAATTTCACTAGAGTTTATTGGACCTGCAAAGAATTTTATTCTTAGTTGCCTACAAACAGAACAGTTATTCAAAAAGGAATTTAAAAAAAAAAATCTGTATATATATTAATATCAAGAAAATATTTCTCTTCTCAACAAAAACTCCAGTTAATGTTTACTTTACTTTAAAACAAGATGATGAAATTTGTTGTTGAAAGGCTTCTAATAGAAAAGTTAGGTCTTAGACATCTATGCTTTCCTTGTAACAAGATTTTTAGATTTTTAGAAGTCAAGAAATAACACTTATGCTTATAGGAAATACAGTTATAGCTAGCGTAAGGTGATTATATTTATTATTGTTTTATTGAGCAGCAAATGCAGCTTGGATGGATGGAGCAGCTTGGATGATGAGTTAATAAAAATATATGTAAACTAATTTTATTTTATAAGTTTTGGATTTCACCTGCCACAACTGCAGCAATTGCTCCAAGTTATCTCCAAGATTTAATTAAAGCAGGATTTCTCACCCTTAAATCCTCTTACCTTGCATGTGATCCTATTAAGTTGATGAGAACGAGGAAAAAAGATAATTCATGGATGCAAAGAAAAATGATAATTCAAAAGTTTTGAATGATATTGGTGTTTACTTTGGTAGAAGGAAAGAATAACAAGAGCAATGATAAATGATTCAAATGCACATTCTATTATTATCAAAGAGCAACACATTACCATGACTTTAGAACCTGGCAATTGATATCTTGATCATTTTACCCCGGATTCATCTATTTATCTATATAAGCCAGCTAAAAAGGTTGCCAAAGGTGTTTATTTTTTGCCTAAACAACAATCTTACTGAATCATGTTTAATACTTGGAGCAGATAATACTTCAATTAACATTGTCTGGATAGATAGTGTTATAGCGCATCTTCAAATGCTGTTAGGTCACAACAAACACTGTTAGGCCACTGGGTCATATGCATGGTTTATACTTATTGAATGAACCATCATTATTTTTTTTTAATAGTATTTTAATAGTGTTATCAAAATATCATTTGGGTAAGATAGGGGATAAACCACCTGTTTTTGTTGAAACCACATCACTAATACCATCTCTTTCTAATTTTTAAAACAAAATAAGAAAGTATGAAGAGCTAGAAAGTCTAAAGAACTTTTTATTCATTAAAACCTTATAAAAATTACATTCTTCCTCCGAAAAAAAGCGAAAAATCTGCACTGCAAATAGGATCTATGCAAAATATAAACTTTGAAACATGTATCATGAAACATGTATCAATTGTTGTTAAATATTGTTTGCATTTATTTTTTTGTAAATCACAATAACAAGCATATTTTTTTTAAAATTAGATTTTTTATATTTTTTAATTCCTAAAAGTGCAAATTTGGTTATCAAAACTTTGTCAGATCAAAAAAATATATAAGAAACCTTTTTTAAAATTTAATTTTGCAAAAGAAGACATCTTTTCCTTAGTTTTTTGACTGAAAAAAATGAGTCTGATCTTGAATTTGATCTCTCTTCTGTAACAGCTTTGGGTTTGCAGTGGTTTGTGAATTTTAATTCCAACAAAACTCAGTTATTTACTGCAAATAACTGAGCTTCAAATCACAGTATTGTTGACATTCCTATATTAATGAATACAGGAACTCCATCACTTTCAGACCTGGTCCAAAAGCACATTGTAAAAGTAGTTGAACCTGCTTTATCTGCCTAGCTTGAGCCACTCTTCCATTGTTGTAAGGTTGCATCTCTTTCTTTTTTCTACTTTCTTTTTTTGCGTGGCTTGTCATTCAGCAGTTGCATCCTTTAATTGTCTCCCTCCATGCTATAAAATTTTTTTTATCTAATTTATTTCCTTGCACATCAACAAAATCTAAGGCCTCATTGATTGGAAAAAATGTGAACTAAATGAACCTCCGATTATCACTTATATTTCATATGAAAATCTAATTAAAATATTAACCAAATGTTTATCTTCCAGATGTGCAGCATTTTCCATACCATACTCAAGGAGTATGGTATGGAAAACGCTATGAAATGTAACCGAAAGTTCAGATCAAGTTTGCTGTTTGACTGGTAGAAATGGCATCATTCGTGTAAGACTTGCATTGCGAAAAATTATGCCTTTATTCAACACAAGTCAGTTTGAGACAGATCCAAATGAATCAGATAGTTGAACTTTATTACAGCTAAATGTAAAACATTTTTAAAAAACATTTTCCATACTATTAATACTTTAATTGTACATTATGGACTGCTGAGCTTGTTTGCCAGAAACTCATGAAACAGTTTTTTTTTTTTAAAAACTCAACCCTCTAGCGGCAGCTGACGACTTTAAAATATTTTCTTAAAAACTCTAACCATTTCTAAATTAGTCATTGTTAAATGTTTAAACTCTATTGCAACTTAAGTATATACATAGAATTTGTTATTTTTAATTTGTAAAAAGGTCAGAAAATGTGTTTTTGTAAGAAAAATAAAACCATAGCGCAAACTGAAGACATAAAAATAATATTAAAAAATTTGGAACAATTACTTTTTATAGCATTATGCAACTTTTCCGCTCTATTGCAATTTCAAATTCAAAAAAGTTGTTTTTTGATACACCCTAATATATATCTAATATATATATATATATATATATAATATATATATACATATACAGGGCTTATTCTAGGAAAAAATGTTGGGTGGCGGTACCCCCTCATTTCAGCAGACTTACGCAGAAAATCAGCGGTTTTTTTTTTTTTTTTGCGAAAAAAAAACAACAATATTTGGAGTGAAAACGCAAAAAAAAAAAACGCAAAAAAAAAAAGAAAAGGTTAACATTTAAATGTTAACCATCTTTTTATTGTACCTTCTTGTTTTTTAAGAACATAATATGTATCTTTTTTCTTAGTTTGAAATAAAGAATCTTTTAATTTTTACCTTGTTATAAGAATTTAATTTTATAAATTTAGGTTTTACCAAATAATAAGAGTTAAAGCTCATGAGGTATTAGTTGATGGTGCGGGACAAAAACCACATTACAGGTATATGTTATGTTATTAATTTGATATCAAAAGATTTTATATAGATTAATTAATATTGTTTAAATAAAGAAAATGAATAAAATAAAGATTAGTAATAACAATAACTACAAAAAAAAAAAAAAAAAAAATCAAAATAATGAGAATAACTACAGTAACAATTGTTAACAACAGAATCATTGACAAAAAAACGACAACTACAAAAATATAAAAAATAATAGTATAAGTAATAATGAAACAATCATTCTAATATATTTAATAGTTTAAATATATAAATATGTATATGTATGTATATATATATATATATATATATACATATACATATGCATATACGTATACATATACATATCAAGCCTTGTTACGAGATTTCGCTGCGTAACGGAAAAGCGAAACGCGAATTAATGTAAATTTACTCAATAAAGATATTTACATTGTTAAAAGTTAAATTACGTCAGTTGCATTTTTACTTCATTGTAATTAAATTTAAAATGACATTAAAAACTATTGTTAGTCTTTGAAATGAAATAGCTTTAAATTAAACAATAATGTTATAAAAAAAAAACTAAAGTTTTAATGTTGATTAAAAAAAAGTATTCTTGTATTAAAATCTTATACTTATTTAAACTTAATTTTTTTGCTTTCAATTTTTTCATTCGTTTTATGGTTGTTTTTTTTTAAATATATTTTTTTAAATAATTTAAATTTAACACTTGTTTATGGTTGATTGATAAAGGGATTCAAATGTACTTACAACTAAACACATAGATTGGGTTTTCCCTTTTTTAAAAAAAATGTTTGCACTAACTGGTTTTGATAAAATAGTGTAAAGAAACGAAATTTACTGCTTTTCGGCTATGTTTTTTTTTTATTTCTATTACAATATTTTATTTTTATGTACAGTGAAACCTAATGTATTTTTATTATTTTTTTACTCAATCCAAAAAAAAAAAAAAAAAATAGTGTTTTCGGTTTTAAGATGTTAAAAGCAGAAATTGTTTTTAACAAATATCATTATAATTTTGAAATTTATGTATCTTATATTTATAGCTCTAGTACTAGTTTTGTTTTTAAAATAAAATAAATATAAGTTGGACTTTTAAAGAGTTTATTAACTGATCGCGTTATTTTTAATAGGTTTGAATTTTGGTTTGTTTTGTAAAAAAAATTCTTTGGCAAACAGCTAAGGGAACCCAAACATAACATTTATAACTCGAGTTTAAAAGAACTTTTTTGTATTGACGTTATTTATTAACTTGCAATTATAAAATGAATAATGCGCATCTGTAAATAATGAATGGAACTGTAAAATAATGGAAAAATAAAAACTGGAAAATAATGCGCTTTTGTTCAGCGCATTATTCAGACCAGTATTTGAAACTGGAACTTACCTTAAACTTAAATGAAATTAAAATAAAGTTATATGTAAACGAACATTATAAAGTAACTTAAATTAAATTTATTAAATCTTTTTTTACTTTGGAAATTTTATCATAAAAAAAAATTGTAAAATGGAGCATTTTAAAATTCAAAAATTTTTTTAAAATTAAATAAAATAATTTTAATTAAATTTAATAAATTTATTTACTATAAACTATGATTAATAAAAAAAGATTTAAATTTAATAAAATAAATTGGAAATATATATATATATTTTAATTTAAATGTTTTTAAACTCATGAAATATAAAACTTAATATTAAATATGATAAAAAGTTTTAACTTAAAACACTTATTTTTTTTAAAATAATTTTTAACAACAACAACAATAAAAATAATAAAACAAATTTTTCTTTAACAAAAAATCTATTAGTTTACAATTGCGGTTAAATCTTTTACTTACGACTTTATTTTCTTCTGAATAAACGTCACATAAACGATATCAAATGATAATTTAAATAATCTAAAAGATTAAAGTTTTTGCGTAACGCAAAACTGCTGAACGCGTAGGCAAATCGCCTTTTTGCTGGTAAAATGCGAGCTGGGTAACGATTCTTAACAAGGCCTGCATATATATATATATATATATATATATATATATATCCATTATATTTATATACATAAAAGATAATCCTATTTTTTTAATTTTTTTATTTAATAGTCTTCGAACTCTATGCAGAGCATTAAAGTTTACTGATTCTCAATCAAGCCTTCCACCATTAAGGGCAGTTTTTGAGGTAAATATGTATGTTGTAAAAATGTTAATTAAAAGGAAAAAATATCTCACAGTAGCATTTTATGCAAGCAATATTTTATTCACACGTTATGTGCATAAATTATTGTGGGCATTGTGGCTTGTTTAGAGTTGTTAAAATGAATGAAATAAAATAATAGGGAAATGGTAAAAATAGAATTAATAACAGTAATTATAATTAATAGTATTAATAAAAAAGAAAAAACTCTAATTCCCAGCATACAAAATTGCCACTAAGATTCTGGTTGAGTTAGCTATGCCATTCCTTGATTATTGAATATTTTCTGCACTTGCATTCCTGAGGCCAGACCAGAGAAGCCACATGTTATAAAAAACTTTTGACTGCACTTATTATTTATTTTTCTAATAATTATGTATTTTAAAAGTATATATATATATATATATATATATATATATATATATATATATATATATATATATATATATATATATATATATATATATATATATATATATATATATATATATATATATATATATATATATATATTAGGGTGGTTCTAAAAACAACTTTTTTTATAAATGACTGAACCTCTGAATATGTTGTATATAATAAAAAAATTCTGGATTTAAAAATTTTTGGAATAAAAATTATTTTATGGGGTTGCTACCGACCTTCAAACATTAAATAGGTCCCTAATATTATAAAAAAAAAGTTTTTCAAAAGTATGTCATGTTGGGTCTCAAACGAAGCGAAATTATATAAAAATCTCAAAAATATTAATCATTTTATAATTAATTTTTTATTTTAGATTTTAGTGAACAGAAAATTACATTTTTAAACTAAAAACGATTAATAGAGAAATTAACAAGATTATTTTATTATAATTTTTTTTTATCAATGTTTTTTTATAAAATGATTAATATTTTTGAAATTTTTATATAATTTTATATATATATATATATATATATATATATATATATATATATATATATATATATATATATATATATATATATATATATATATATATATATATATATATATATATATATATATATATATATATATATATATATATATATATATATATATATATATATATATATATATATATATATAT
Source organism: Hydra vulgaris (assembly GCF_022113875.1). Classification (NCBI taxonomy): domain Eukaryota; kingdom Metazoa; phylum Cnidaria; class Hydrozoa; order Anthoathecata; family Hydridae; genus Hydra; species Hydra vulgaris. The sequence continues at coordinate 50,594,440 of NC_061158.1, read as the reverse complement.
ATATATATATATATATATTGAAAATAATTTTTGTTAAAGGGATCCTCAACTGCTGAGACAAGTTGTGTTCATATTTAAAAATATGTTTAAAACAAATATTTAGGCTAAATTTTTTTAATTAAAACTATATAATAAATGCACACCATTAAATTTAAAATTCACATTTTAGTCAAAGCTCACCGCCTCCATTTTTTTTTTTTGGTTCTCGGAGTCTGTATAATGTTAGCTGCAATCTGCAGACTTGATAATTTATTCCATGCGTATTTAATTCATAACAGTTTGGTATATGACGTCAGCGTATAAATTTTTTCTTTCAAGATGTTGTATTATTTTCTTGCCAAAATCACCAAATCATCTTAATTGTATAACTTTTTACTACATCCCAAAAAAAGTTTATGATGCAATTAAAAATTATATTTGTAAAATTTATAAAAATAAAAATTTAATATATAGCAAATATTTACAGTAAACGTAGTTATATTTAAACTAAATATAAACTAGATACTAAAAGAATAATTTTACAAAAGCGTATAAATTAATTTAAAGTATAAACTGAAAAAAAAACAAGTGACTTGAATTAAACATATAAACTGAATTAAGAAGAAAATAAATATTAAACGACTTAATTTACTAATAACCATTCAAATCAAACTAAATTAAAGTTAAAACAAATATTTGTACTAAAATATACAAGAAAAAAAATTCGATAATAATAAAGTTTTTAACACACATCATTAAACATTAATTAATGCAAAGTGCTAAAATTATTGTTTTTGTAAGTAGTAACTAAGTCCAATACAAACCTCATTTAATAAAGAAAAATAACATTTTTTCTTCAAAATACTTTTGTAATTACTTAACTAAATACTTAACACTTTTACAAGTAAGTTTTATAGTGTTTATTTTATAACTAACTTGTTTATTTTATAACTAAATTTAAAGTTTTTTTGTAAAGGATTATTCAAGATTTTTTAACTTTGTGATAACTTTTTTATAATTACACAATTTAAAAATGTAGAGAATTAATTAAACCTCCTGAACAAACAAATTCTATGTGTCTAGAATGGAAATTTATGTACAAAACAAGATAAATTGTAAAACATACTCGAAAGCCACTACCAATGGTTTTTGGTAGTGAAAGAGTTAAACCATAACTAAATGTAAATTAAACATAAATCGAACATCTTTATTGAACCATATGAACTAAATAAAAAACAAAAAACCGCATCATACTGCCTTTATTTTTTCACTCCCTGCAAACTCTAATAATCAAAAAATATGTATAATTGTGTTATGATTTTGGCTGGCTTCTATAACAAAGTAATAATAAAAAAGTTATAAATATAAAAATATATATATAATATATATGTATAATTTTTTAAGTCACAAATATTTTTTGTGATTTAGTAAAAAATTATACAAATATTTGATTTTCTGATTTTAGTAGAAAAAAATACTTATATCTTTAAAAAAACAACAAAAAAACGCTATCTTAAAAAGATATTGCGATGACGTCATATTCCGAAACATATAAAATAAACACGCATTGAATAAATTATCAAGTCTGCAGATTGCAGACTTGATAATTTATTCAATGCGTGTATGTGTGAATGATAATTTATTCAATGTGTGATAATTTATTCAATGCATGTATATATATATATTTATATATTTATATATATATTTATATATATATTTATATATTTTTTTGTTAGTTGATAATCCATCCAGCTCCATGAATTTTCAATCGGGTTTAAGTCTGGTGATCGTGCTGGCCAAGGAATAAGTTGAATATTACTTTTAAGGAAATAATCAGTGATTGAATGCGTTTTTTGGCATGGAGCATTGTATTGTTGAAATAACCAGTTTTGATCAGCCTGGAACAAATCGCGATTAGGGATAAGCGCGTTTTCCAAAATGTCACAATACTCATATCTTCCTTCGTATATTTTATGACAGCCAATGCCTGAGCATGATATACATCCCCATATGCCGAGAGAACCACTGCCTTTTTGAATACGGCTTAATAGGTGTTGCTTCAAATATTTTTCTGTATTTTTGCGACGAACAAATCTTTTGTTTTTTCTGTTAATAATTTCGAAATTTGATTCATCACTAAAGATAATTATTTTCCATTGTTCTACTGAATAATTTAAACGCTCTTTGTACCATTTTTTTTGTCTTTGGCAGTCGGGTAATGTCAACAAAGGTTTTCCTACACAATGAAATAACTTTAATTCTTTCTTGCATAATAACTTACTTATAGTCATTCGACTAATTGTTCTGTCTACCAGCAAACTATTGATTTCTGCACTTAAAGTTGGTACTCCCGCTTTTGGGTTGCGTCTGCTTAGCATGTAAAGCAAGTTTTCATTGCGTGCTGTCAGCTTTTTCTGGCACCCAGTACAAGGTTTATCATTGACACTACCAGTTAATAGATAATTTTTTATTGTTGTACGAACGCTGAATTCAGAAATATTTAGGCGTCTGCCAATTTCTCTATTGCTTATTTTCATTTTATGCCTTCTAATGACTTGCCATTTTGTTATCGACGAAACAGCTTGTATCAGTTGAAAATTACTGGATTTTAAATCAAATCGTATTTGTGTATTTAAAATAAGAATAGTGATCCAAATAAAATATAGTTAACAGGCTGTTGAGTGATAAAAATGCAAAAGACTTCAATAAAAAATCTCTCAATAAACAAGTTTTACGTGTTTTCTTATCAAAGTGCGTTTGAATTTTATTTCAAAAAATTGAAAGGAGTTAATTTTCTCATATCTCTTCACCTCCGTTATAATATCAATACAATTTTTTTCTATCTAAACTAATAACTTATAGCCATAGTACAAATAAACATAAAAATACAGAGCATATCTCATTAATTTATTGGGTTATCATTTCTTAAATGTATTATATAAGTTAAAAAAACAAGTGCGTTTAAACTTTCTGTACAAGGTGTATATATATATATATATATATATATATATATATATATATATATATATATATATATATATATATATATATATATATATATATATATATATATATATTATATTATATACAGCTCAGACACTTTTAAGTCAAATGCTAAACCCAATTCTGAGAGGTTTATGAGTTATGTTATATCTCCCATCTTATGTTTCCATTAGGGGCATCCAAAAGCATTAGAGCTTCTATTAGAAGTTTCTTAATAAATTAATATAATCTAACTAATACCTTTTTTAATTCCATATTTAATTCCATTATTAAATACATATTTAACTCCATTATTAAACATTTTATTAGTCTTATCTCTATCAACTTCAAAGGACTGATTTGCATATTATTGCATTTTAAAATGTCAAAACTTTGATTATCAGTGTTATTATTTTTTAGTAATCAAATTTTTTACATAATCTCTTTAGTGATGATTTTAGTATAAGTTCTAGATATTCTTAGTTGTAGAATTCTTAGTGATGGTTTAGGTGTTAATTACATAAAGTCTCGATAATGTTCTTGTAAATAAATTTAATATTTCAGTATACAATAGTTCCAATAATTGTATTATAATTCCTGATAAAATAATATTTCAATTTAATATAATTTAGTTATAAATCCTTTTGTAAATACATTTATTATTTTAAAAGTAGTGTTTCCTCATTTGTGTGCTTTTCTTTTTTGCAATTTTTTTTTATTTATTTAGGGGATTTGTTTGAGTTTTTTGACTCAATTGGACAGACCTTCCTATTCAATTGTAGAGCAATTAATAAAATCAGTCATTTTTGGTGAAATAAAAAATATTAACAACATTTTAAATTTACCACTACCAAAGCCTGTAGGTATGGAAACAATTAATGTTCAAGGTTATTGGTTAAAGACTGGGAAAGATTCACAAACAGAAAATACTAGTTATGTAATTACTGATAGTGTGAAACGTAATTTAAAAGATTTAGCACGTGTTGTCAGTGGAGGGTAATTTTATATTTCGAAAATCTTTTTAATTATGATAATTTTTTTTTCATGATATTTTTAAGAGTATTTTTACTTGTTCCATTTTACAAATATTTTTTTACCAGCTCCAATTAACTGTTGTTATTATTATTATTATTATTGTTATTTCTAAATATTTGAATTGATTTTTATACTGCTGATGAGTAAATAATGTAAATAATAATAAAAAATAATAATAATTTAGATCACTTCCAATCTTAATTCAAGGAGAGACATCTGTGGGAAAAACAAGTTTAATTGCTTATTTAGCACAATTAACAAGAAATCATTGTGTAAGAATAAACAACCATGAACATGCAGATATTCAAGAATATATAGGATCTTATGGTGCAGATGACACTGGAAATCTTGTGTTTAAAGAAGGTTTAGTTTTGTACTAATAATTTACTCTTAGGTGAAAGCTCAAAATTTTGCTTTGATACTATATTTATAATAATATATATTTTAAAAGATTTTTAATAATTTTTTATAGTATCTAAAATAACTAGATTGTTAAACAAATTGTCTCATCAATAGTTCTTACAACAAACTTAAAAATTCTTCAAAATTAATTATAAAATGTAAAATTATAAATATGAAATTATAAAATATTAAATTAGGATATTGAATAAGAGAAAAAAATAAATAAATAAATTAGTTGTGATTTTTTATAAAAGATTGTATAAAAATCAAAGTATAACTTGAATCTGAGATTACTATTAAATGCTTTTCCTCAACTCAGTCACTTTCCTCTAAACTAGGAATTAAATTAAAAAAAAAAAAAAAATTTTTTTTAAATTTTAATTAAATCAATTTATTTGAAAATTGGCAAACTCAATATAATATACCTGTTGCAGATCAATACAGAAAAATATTTGAAATTGACTATTTAGGTTTGATTTGAAAATAACCTAAATATTTTATTGATTCTATTCAAGAAATATTTAGAGTAAATAAATCTGTAAAAGTTCAAATCATGCAGAAAGCATATTTTTAGAAAGAGTATTTAAAGTGGCGGATCTACGAAATTTTCTTGTGTAAATAATTGAAAAAAGTTTCATACAGTTCAAAAGTTATGACCATAAAACAATAAAAACCCTCAATAATAAACCAATTCTTTAAAACCTGCTCATAAAGATATGATATAATTACAAATGTGATTTACAAAACCTATGGAATGTTAAAAGCTGCTCTTAGAACTTCAGAAAGCGCTTATGCCATAATTGCACATCAAGTCAGGCTTCATCAAACAAAGTCCTTTGACAAGGAGTCAGTAACTTTTAAGTACTTTTAAATCTCTTTTCTGAATCTGATTGTAGCTAAGTCCACAAGAGTTTTATTGTTAGACTACAGTTTAAGACCATTATATAATGTAATTGCAATTGTTATTTTTTACCAAATGAGCAAAAATAAAAAATTAAAAGTTTCACCCTCTGTCTCATTACAAAAGGATATTTCTATGCACGATGATCATAAAATCGAATTTGTGCTGAATATAGTTGTTTTTCCTCAGTCCATTAGGCATAAGCTATTGAGATATAACACTTTAAATCCAAGGGCAAAAACTGTGTTACATTGTATAATCAAAAACTGTGTCACATTGTTTAATCAAAAACTGTCACGTTGTGTAATCAAAGTAATCACACATTCTGTAATCAAAAACTGTCACATTGTGTAATCAAAGTGGTTTTGTACCTTCTAAATCATGTATAACCAACTTACTTGAAACAATCAATTAAATAACAAACCATCTAAACAATAAGGCTTCAGTAGATGTTGTATATTTTGACTTAGCAAAAGCCTTTGATAAAGTTTCACACCTAAAACTAATGCACAAGATAAAAAATTATGGCTTTTTGAAAAAAAATGGTTAAATGGCTTCACAGTTTCTTTTCTAATAGAAGACAAAGGGTGTTTTGGGTCAGCTTACATCCGAGTGGAGAGAAGTCTTAGGTGGTGTCCCTCAAGGTTCACTTTTAGGACCTATTCTATTTGTTATATATTAATGACTTACAAGACACACTAAAATTTCCATTAAAGCTATATGTTGATGATAGCAAATTAATTGCTTCAATAAACAACGAATCAGAAAGATCAAAGCTTCAAGATGATATTATATCTATGCAACAATGGACAGACCTATGGTGTATGTGTTTCAATGAAAAAAAATGTAAAGTTTTGCATTTTGGAGTAAAAAACAAAAAATTCAAATATCACATGATAAATATGATTAATAATAATGAACATATACTACTACAAGAAACAGAACTAGAAAAAGATCTGGGTATTATAATTACAAATAAATTAAAATCAAGTCATAAAAGCAGCAAATAATGCAATCCAGATTTTGGGAATGGTTTATAAAGCTTTTAGAAATTTTGATGTCTGCACTATGAAAGTATTATATGCATCACTTGTAAGACCACATTTAGACTATGCTGTCTCAGTTTGGAATCTCAACCAACAACAAGATATAGATCATTTGGAAAAAGTTCAAAAAAGAGTGACAAAAATGGTCTATAATATAAAAACAGTCTTAAAGTTTTTAACTTAGAATCATTAGAGAAAAGAAGAATTGGTGGAGACCTTATACAAATGTATAGAATAGTGTATGGTTACGATCAAATTTCATAATAAAAACCAATAAATTGTATAACCAATAAAATATTAGATTAAAAAAAAAGCAGAAATCACAACTACAGATTCTCAAGAGAATACACTCCAAAATGTAACGCAAGACATAACTTTTTCTTAAATCGAGTTTGTAACAATTGGAACAATTTAGATCATGAAACTGTTAATGTGAAGACTCTTTTAAAAACAATATTAATAAAAGATTACATAATTTTAACTGTTATAAAGTAATCTCTTATGTGATTACTTTCCGTGTAATTTTGACAGTTTTATAAGAATACCAGCAGATACCTTCAGATATATTTTTTCAAATATTTGTGAATAAATTTTTTTGGTAATTTGAGATATTTTTATTTCAATAGGAATGTGAATTATAATGAGTTTAAATGTTTTATATTTTTAAACATTTACAAAATTTTATATTTTTCTCTTATTCTTTTTTTTTGTTGTTAAGTTTATTAACTGTTTATCTATTTTATTTATGTAATTTGTTAATGTACTTCATGATTTATTAAAAGGAATTTTGGTAACTGCTATGAGAAAAGGCTATTGGATAATCCTTGATGAACTAAATCTTGCACCAACTGATGTCCTGGAAGCTTTAAATCGAGTATAATACTTTCTATTTTTACATTTTTATTTTATTTCTCTTTTTGTCGATATTTTTGTTTGATTTCATTTTCTTTATTTATAGGAACTTTATTATAGGAAGCGATTGGAATTAAAAATTGACCAGGGTCGGGTTTGATAAAGTATATCCTGGGCTGAGTTTGATAAAATATAGCCGGAGCTGGGGCCAGGTTTGTGACCAGGGCTGCATAAACATTTATACATCCTAAAAAAAATCTTTTTTAAATATAAAATTCATGTTGTATTTTATATAATAGTAAAAAAAATGGAATTACAATTTAAACTGGTAATTGTTAAATATTAGGTTATTAAATTATTTAAAGGTAAAGGTAAAGTTAATTATTAGGTATTGAGAAGTTCTAAAAGATTTTGCTTACGTCAAAAATCTATCTATAAATGTATGGAGAAAATATGTAAACAATGAGATATAACTCTTCAAGAGTGATAAAAATCCTTATTGATAGAGACCAAGATCAATTCAGTATTTTTTTTTTTTTTTTTTTTTACAATAGTAAATTTAATTAAAAATATTATTCTGGTACATTTACCAGATACTTTTCTGGTACATCTACCAGATACTTCTCTGGTACATCTACCAGATACTTTTGTAAAGAAAAATTAAAGGTGCAATGAACTTCGAGCAGCCGTTGTGCAGTGGTAGCGCACTTGCCTCAGAAACAAAGGATCCGTGGTTCAAACCCCACCTCTGGGCAAGTTTTGCGATATCGGTTAGGAAGGAGGCGTGAACTTCCAATTAAATGCTCATCCGCGGTGCTCTGTAATAAGACTGTAAGGACTTCTTGGGGCATCTCAATAAAAAAAATTTAAAAAAAAACTTTAACTTATTTAAAAGCAGTAAAAATGGAGCTTAACAAGTTCACCTAGCCCTAAAGTCTTAAAAGTTTTTAAAGTTTTAAATATTCAATTTTGTTAAGTATACCTAAATTAAAACATTTATTTCACAATTCAATTTAATTGAGTTTCATTTTACTTTCTGTTGTTATCATTTTGTGATTTTTTGTGATACAGAGAGGCACTAAAAGAATATGACACAAGTGACTTTTTTTTATATTTTACATATGTGGCTTTTTAATTTTTTTTGCATAATTATAAGTTTTTAAAAAGGTAAGAGTTAATGAAAGTTTTGAAATATTTTCAAAGAAGTTGAAGTTAAAATGTTTGACATTTTGAAAAATTAATTTCATTATTATAATAAAGTTTTATAATCTGACAAAAAGTATTAACTTTATAGCTGCTCGATGATAACAGAGAGCTGTATATTGCTGAGACGCAGGAAGTTGTTAAAGCTCACCCACAATTTATGTTATTTGCAACTCAAAATCCTCCTAACAACTATGGTGGAAGAAAGGTAGTTATTATTATTTATCAATTTTCTGTTTGTAAATAATCTGATATTTCAAAGAGTTTTAATGCTTTTAAAAATTAAAATAATTAAAAAGGAAATGGTAAATTTTATAATAATAAATATTTTATTATAATAGAAATTTTGCATTTCTGTTATAAATGTATATATATATGAAATATTTTCTAGATTTTATCGCGCGCTTTTCGTAATCGCTTTATTGAATTACATTTTGATGAGATTCCTCGTCAGGAACTAGAAGAAATTCTTCATATTAGATGTCACCTTCCTGTATCTTATTGCAAAAAGTTTGTCAAGGTTATGTATGATTTACAGGTATGTAGTTTTAATAAATAGTGAAGGTCATTTGATTTGTTGTTGAATGATGACGATAACTTTCATTTCACTTTTATTTAGCTGAGGAGAACAAGTTCTGGTATATTTGCTGGTAAAAATAGTTTTATGACTTTAAGAGATCTATTTCGATGGGCTGAACGTTATAGAATGTCAAATATAACTCAAGGTTTTTATGATTGGGAACAATGCATATGTGAAGATGGTATAAGTTGTTCTTTTTTACTATTTTTGATTTTATTTTGATCACTAAAGAAATTCTAAAGTAAAAATTAAGAAGTTTAGGATCATAAAGAAGGATGAGAAAAATTATTTTCTAAAAATTCACATTTTAAAACTGTTTTATTTTTGACATAAAATTTACTAGTTATGACTGTTCCCCTAACTTCATTTGGTATGCATAGATTTTTTTTTTAATTTTATTTTGAAGAGGTGAACTATGATAATGGATTCATTTATGTAGATGGCCGTATTTTTGCTGATGTCTAAATTGGTCATTTACAACTTGTTCAATATTTTCAAAAACAATGCTCAATTTTTAAGTTTATTTTTGTGTGACTGTGTAGGTTGTTTTTTATTGTTATTTGTTGGAATGATTGCTGACAAAAGCAGTTTTTGTAATAAACATTTGCTATCTTGAACATTATTACTAACTTGACAATCGCTATATATATTATTTTTGTGTGACTGTGTAGGTTGTTTTTTATTGTTATTTGTTGGAATGATTGCTGACAAAAGCAGTTTTTGTAATAAACATTTGCTATCTTGAACATTATTACTAACTTGACAATCGCTATATATTGACACCATTCCTTGATAATTGTTTGAAACAATTCCTATGATGTCATTGTTGAATGATATGTTGACACAATTCCTATGAAGTCGTTGTTGAATGACATGTTAAAATCTAGAGTTATCTGTACTGTGCATTGAAAATGTCTTCTTTTTTTTAACATTTTTAAAATTATTGTCTAACATTTTGCATTTTTAATGTTGAAAAGACCTTAAAGTGCTGACACCTATTATTTTAAGATGGAATTAGATAATATAAAATTAATTTGAACAAAATTATTTTTACCTAACTAATGTTAAAACAATTTAATCACATATATCAAATACAAAGAAAAGTTCTTTTCTTTTTAAAGTCTCTTGTTTATTATATATTTTAACAATATAAATTGTTTAATATTATTTATTTAAAATAAATTGTTTAATATAATGTTATCTACAATAAGTATAAGAATTAGTATAATTAATTACCTTCATATATTTTTTATTGAAAGGATTCCTCTTAATTGCTGGTCGATGTAGAAAACCTCAAGAACAAATTCTCATTAAAGAAGTTTTAGAAGAAAACTTTAAAAAGAGTTTAAATCTTGAACAAATATTTTCTGGGAAGTCTTTATCTTCAACTCATGTTTGGGAGCAGGTAAAATAATTTTAATTTATTCAAAATACTTTGCAAAGTTCAAAAATATTTTTGAATGAAATAAAACCTGATTTTTTTGAATGTTTTTTTGTTTTTTTATTTTTAGTTATGAATAAGAATAAATGTTAAACTTAAAAGGTTTATTTTTAAAATGGTCTTATGCTTATTTTTAAAATGGTCTTATACTTAGATTTCAAGAAATTTATCAGTCGAGTTTCAGCATGTTGTTTGGACTGACAGCATGAAGCGTTTAGGAGTACTAGTTGGAAGAGCTCTTCAGTTTGGTGAAGCTGTTTTATTAGTTGGAGAGACTGGGTTTGAAATTTTAAAATTTTTTTTTCATATTATAAAGTTTTATTTATTTGTTCATTCAATATTTATTGGGAAAGAATATAATGTGTGTGGTGAAAGTAGCATAAGTTTTAAAGTATAAACACCTTGAATATTCAATATCTCATAAAGAAGTCATAAATATGTCTCTTCTTGACAGATTTTCATTCGAAAACTTATTGATTTATTTTATAGTAATTTAATAGAGGTCTATTTGGGTTTTTTTTGATTTTCAAACTTCAAACACATGATTGTATATTGCTCGTAATAGTTTAAGAGTATGTTATGTTCATACACCACAAAAATATTTTTAAAAAAGGTGGTTGATGTTTAAATCATAATAATAGATTTAGAACTAGGCAGCCATGGCGCAGTGGCAGAGTTCTGGCTCAGAACCTAGAAATCCGAGGTTCGACGCCAGCTCTAGCCCAACAAGCGATATTGGTACGGAAGAAGGCGTGAACTTCCTGTTAAATGCTCTCCCACGGTGCTCTGTGATAAGACTGTAAGGACCTCTAGGAGCACCTAAAATATCTACAAAAAAAAAAAAAAAAAAAAAAAGAACTGTAATTTTAAAATCATTAAAATATCAATTATATTTTTTATGTTTATTATATTGTTTTATATATAATATTATTCAGATGTGGAAAAACAACAATATGTCAAATGTTAGCAAATATATCGAACCAAAAATTGTATTCAGTTAATTGCCACATGCACACTGAATCTTCAGATTTCCTTGGTGGTCTTCGTCCTGTTCGTAATAAGGTTTTGTTTATATTTATATTTAAAAGCTAAAAAGTTAGAACCAGTTTTTTAATACCTTATTAACTTATTTTAATTTTGATTAACTTATTTTAGGAGGAGGGAGATCAAAAACTTTTTGAATGGTGCGATGGACCATTAATAAACTCTATGGAAGAAGGTGCTATGTTCCTAATTGATGAAATCTCACTTGCTGATGATTCCGTATTAGAACGTCTTAATAGTGTTTTGGAAACTGATCGTGTGTTAGTTCTTGCAGAAAAAGGTGAATCAGATATTGATAATCAAAGTTTGTATGTAGTAAAGGCTGCTGAAAAGTTTCGTTTAGTTGCTACTATGAATCCTGGCGGAGATTTTGGAAAGAAAGAGGTATGTTGTATAACTATTTGAAGTGAAATTTCAAAATTAAACAGTGAAAGTTTCAAAATTATGTAAAAGAGTTCAGTTCTCCTAGAAAACCCCCTCAACCCTACTATTTTGTACTAAACAACATTGTTTCTATTCAGTTCTCCTAGAAACTCCCCTCAACCGCCAACCCTACTATTTTGTACTAAACAACATCGTTTCTATTCAAGAAAAAATATTGTAATCCGTAAATGATTTTTTTACAATGTTTTTATATTTTGCCATATTTGTCATATAGTTAAATTATAGTTATCAAATGTTAAAGTTTAAAGTTAAATTTGTTACATTATTTAAGTAGAATTAGTACATTAAATTACTTATACAATAAAATATAATATATTCTCATCGCTGCTGCATATGCAGTTATGATGCAGTTGTAAAGTATTTTCTTTGTAAGCAAGTGGTACTGATTTCCAGCTACACGGTAGTACCAGTACTTAATTTATTATTCCGCACAGTAGCATTTTTTATTCATTTTTTGTTGTTTGTAATTTAACTGTTGAAAATGGACAACAACGTTTTGAATTTTTATGGTTGTTGATTTTTAATATTGTTTTGTTACAATTTGTATCATAATGAATTAAATCAACTTAAACTCAGCTAAAATTTGTATAATTTTATGTTTCAAATTTGTTTCGAGAGTCTCTTAAAAAAGTTAAAAAGAATGTTGGGACCAAGAGTAATTGAGTACAGACAAGTAGACTGAATACAAATGTTTTACAACTGGCTCTTAATTACAAAACCTAAGATTAGGGTTAAATCATTTTATTTTACCTCTGTTTCTCTGGGCAGGTCTTTGATGTTGACATCGTAACATTAAGATTTCAAAAGCTATTTTTATTGTTAAATTAAAATTAACTATTGCTAATTATTACAGATGAAATGGGTCAGGGTAGCAACATCAGATTTGCCATATCTAATATCTGTCCAACAATATCTGTAAACTGAGGTACAATAACAACTGTTCAACAACATCTAAAATTTAATTGATGCCTAATAACATCTGTGTAAAAAGTATATGATTACTACAGATGTAGTTACATCTTTTCAATTATCTAAATATAGCAACATCTGTGTCATTGAATTTCCATATGATATTGGATAGATGTTGTTTGAGTAAAAAAAAAATACAGATGATATTTGACTACTCTACAGATGTTGTTGGACAAATCTAATCTTTTACCGATGAAATTACATAAGGATTATTACATATATCTGTTATTTTGACAACATAAGAGATCTGAAAATTATGGTAACCATTGAAAAAAAATTTGCGAAACAATGCTTGAAAATAGAGGGTGCCATAAATTAAGACAGGATTAGATGTTTGAAAGTCACATCATCAAATTAGATGTTTGAAAGTCATGTGACTAATACAAAATTGATTTATGGACCAATAAAAGAAAGCAAGGTCTCAAGCAAAATGTAACTCTAGCTACTTGTGAGTGAATTGACTTCTTTAATTTATCACATGAAAATTAGAAATAATGGTATTTAATATAACTTCTGTTATTAATAAAATTATTAATTCTATTAAGTAATAAAATTATATTCTTGATGGTATTCAAATAAGGAGGAGATTTTTAGTTTTTACCTAAATTATTTTTTGTGTAATGTATTAAAATAATAAAACATAGTAGAATAATATTTCATAATACATAATACATAATATTTAATAAAACATTTATTATGGAAAGTTAAAATTTTTACAATATTAACAATATTTTATTATTTAATATATTCATCTAGAGCTTTATAATTTTTAAACAAAAGACTAAAAATTAATAGATTTTGGAAAGAAAAAAAAAAAAAATTAAAATCAAAAAATTAAATTGTTTTGATAATTTATTTGATTTTGATTTATGCAATTGGATTTTTTTTAAACTTTTATTAAAGTTTTATAAAATAGTATTTGTTTTTTCAGCTTTCTCCTGCTTTACGAAATCGTTTTACAGAAATTTGGTGTCCATCATCAGACAGTAATAAAGATATTATTATGATAATCGAACATAACATAAAGAAAGGGGTTCATTTAAAGTCATATGATGAAAGTAAGTCTAATATTAATTATTCTTATCTAGGTATGAGAGTAGGTAATAACTAACTGAAATTCTGTTATTTTTTTCAATTTTTCAATTTCTGGTACTTTAATTTCAGTAACTTTTAGTTTGTATTGTATGGTAATAAAATTTTTATGCTCTAGTAACAATTGTCAGGCATATATCAAATATTAAGCAAAAAAAAACTGTTAAAAAACTGTATTGCAGAATTAAAAGAATTGCAGAAAAAAAAATTAAATAAAAACAAAAAAAACACGCAGATTAATCTCAAACTTAATTTTTTAATAATTTAAACAAATAAAAAAACTTAAAGTAAAAAATAGATTTAAATAGTGGCTACCCCATAGCAAAAACATATTACAAAAACATAACACATTTTGCTATGTTTTTCATTTTCTAAATCTTTTTCTTGTTTTCTCTTTTGCATTTTCCAACCTTCTTGCATTTTCTAATCTTATTTATAAATCTAGTTTTATTGTTTTGCATAAGTTATATTTTAGTTTTATCAAACAATTATTTAGCTTCAGGATTTGGATATGCAATTGTGAAGTTTATAAGTTGGTTAAAAAATACTGATTTTGGTGTAAAGTAAGTTTTTTGCTTTTACCTTTGAAGTAAGTAAAGTTTGTACCAAATGTTTTTTAATAAAAAAAAAGGTTTGCTGCATAATACAATTTATTTTAGTTTTATTGTTTTTCTTTGTGTTTTCACGTTTTTGTATTTAATTTTATTTTTGTTTGTTTTATTTGTATATGAAATTAATATAGTCTTATTATTCTTGTTTAAACTTCATCCACTCGAAGGCGTGTGAAATTGTAGACTTGTTATGCAATTTTATTTGTGAGGTATTCCATGAGAAAGTGTCTCAGATTTTCTTCATATTGCATAAAAATGGTCACATACATCACATGCCTTTCAAAATTTCACCACTTTCAAATGGATTTTGTTACTTTAAAACCACCTATTTTTAGAGGTTCTGTTTGTTTTTATATAAAGTCTCTAAAAATAGGTTCTAAGAAAAATCTAAGAAAATCTAAAGAGAATCTAAAGAAAAATCTAAGAAAAGAATGGGATTTCTCTTATTATCATATCAGCAGAATGGAATTCTTATCATATTTTGGGATTATTTTTATCTCTTATCACATTAGCAGAATGGGATTTCTTCTACCATTCTTGGTCAGGGACAACCTTTGTTTAGATTATAATTATAATACCACTTTTGTTTAGATAATAATTTTATAGATGAGTATAGTTTGTATCACCTGTATAATTTTAAAGGATTCAGAATATGATGCTTATATTCCACGAGGATTATGGAAATAAAATAGACACTTTATTTCAACTTTCTGTCAAATTATAATAAATGCAGAACGGAGGATTTATATTTTTTCTTGTTTTCTTTTTATTAAAAAATAAATACTATAACGAGTGTTGTACAAAGTTAAAATAAAAATTTTTTGTGAAAAGATAGAACTGTATCAAAAAACAATTAAAGGATAATATTATAAATATATGCTTATAATTCCTTTTTTAATTGACAAAGAAAACTCATTTCATTTATTTCTTAAAAATTTTTTAAGAAATAAATGAAATGAGTTTTAATTCAAAAAAAAATAAATTTTGCTTCCTTTTTAATTACATATTTAGTGAGATTTACTAAAACAGAAAAAACAATTGATGTTAAAACACAAAATTTACATCAATTTACAAAAAAGATCTGGGGCCTATCAAAAATAAATCTTAATTGTAAAATCTGTTTTCATCACGAGCATCTTATAATTAATCCCTTTGATAATTCCCAAAATAAAATTTTTCTCAAAAGTTTCTAAATTATATAACTTAACTGTAAGTTAAATAACCTCTGTTTTCTTAAAGAATCAAAAACTTGTATTCAGTTAATTTTTTAGGGTATTAAATATTTTATCATTACAAATAATTAGTTTCATGTTTTAGCTATTAGCTATTAACAATGGATTTTTATAATGAAAGTTTTCAAAGTAAGTAATTTCTTATGCTTAAATATATTTAGATAATATGAAATATAACAAAATATAGGTGTGTTTTTTTATTGAAGTTTGTTTGATTATTTTGAAACTTTGAAAAAAATCCACCTCTAAATTTTGCACACAATTTTTAAATTATGTATCTTAATTTATGAAAACAGTTTTTTATCAGAATATAATGCTTGCAATGCCTTCGTTCTGTCTTATATTTTTTAAGATAGACTTAAGGTAAAGTACAATTCCTATTCTGATTTCGTTCATTTTTATAGGAAATAATCATATTCTCATTCTTCATCTTCAAAATTGGTGATCAATTGTGTACTACAATTGTTGTATACCCATTAATAAAAAAACAACAGTAAAATCAAAATGGGTATGGGATGTAGGAGCTATTTTTAAAATGTATGAAGAAAATTAAAGTTAGTCGTTTACATGTCCGTACCATTCTCTTGTTACTCTCTATTTTTAGAATAACTTTTTCAGATTTTATTTCTTTCTTCAGATAATTTGTGCAGTTTCTTTTTATTTAATAAAAAAAAAGATCAAAAGAATTATTTCTTTTTATTTAATAAAAAAAAAAATCATTGACGATACTTATGATAATGACAAAAATGATGGTGATGGGGGTGATGATTATGACTATGATGACAATAATAATGGTGATGACAACAATGATAATAATAAAAAAATGTAATTAAAAACATAGTCTACAAGTTTATAAATATTATAAATTAAAAAAATTTAGTTTTTAAATATATTTAGATTAACTGTTAGCATTCGAGATATCTTATCTTGGGTGCAATTTATTAATATCAGCTGTAAAGGTTTACATGATAGTGGACAATTTTTATACCATCTCTCACCAGAAGAAGCATTTGTTCATGGTGCTTGTTTAGTATTTGTTGATTCTATTGGTGCCTGTTCTTCTATTCAGCTTATGTTTGCAGCTGAAGCAAAAAAAATTGCTTTATCATATTTATGTAATGAAGTTGGAATTTGTGAGTTCCAAAACAGTACAACTTACACTGTGTTGCAAGATAAATGGTTTGGAATTCATCCATTCTTTATTGAAAAAGGTGTTACCTTACTTTCAATAACAATGTTCAGGTTTAGTTTTATTTTCAAAAATCTCAAACAGTTTTTTGTTTTATAAAATACTTTTTAGGTAACTGTCCATTACCAATTACTAATCACTATAGCTTGGATGCACACACTACACAAAAAAGTGCAGTAAGTTTGTTGAGAGCAATGCAATTATCACAACCAATTTTGCTAGAAGGATCTCCTGGAGTTGGGAAGACAAGTCTTGTTATGACAATAGCAAAATTGTCTTGTCACAATATAACAAGAATAAATCTATCAGAAGAAACAGTTTGTTATTTACTATTTTATTTGCTTAATAAAATTTCTTATTTGCTTAAGTTGATGACGTTGCATTAAAGAAACTAAAAGTTTTTAATTTTTTTCAGAAGATAGAAAAAAATTAAAAACTTTTAGTTTGATTGACTCTAAATAATGAAAATTAACTAAAATGAAATTAAAACAATACAAAAACAGATTCTGATCAAATATTTTTAAGCATTGTTAGTTTTTTTTCCATTTTTTTTTTCTCCCAAAAGCCTTTTATATATTATAATATTTTTAGAGTTTTAAAATGTTTTTAGAAAATTATGTTCCCTTTTGTAAAACTCTAATGATTTCAATTATTTAATTTAACTTCATTCGTGTGGTAACTGTAATATTACAATTTATCTAAAGTATTCTACAGTGTTATTTACATAATATTATGTTCCTGACAGTGATTGACATCCAATCACTGTGGTGCTCATAGTATGTTTAACATTGTTGTTTGTACTCTTTCAGTAGCTGGCAAAACCAAAAATAAAACACTACATTAAAAGTTTTTTTTTTTTTTTTTTATTTTTTTTTTTTGAAAAACAACTTGAATAACAAGTTTATTATCGTTTATTACTATTATTATCGTTTATCGTTATATTTATCGTTTACTACTGACCTTTATTATCGTTTTACTACTGACCTTTCATGGAAACCATATATACAATCGATTGCTAAATTAGCTTCTGCTAAGGTTGCTTCTTTTTATCGTGCTCGCCATTTCCTTACTTCTGATTCCATTCTCTACCTCTACAAATCTCTTATTCGTCCCTGTATGGAATACTGTTGTCATATTTGGGCTGGTTCTTCTAACGATTCACTTTCTCTTCTTGACAAGGTCCAAAAACGCATTGTAAATGTTGTTGGACCTGGACTATCTGCTAAGCTTGAACCTCTTTCCCATCGTCGTAAAGTTGCATCTCTTTCTCTTTTCTACAGATACTATCATGGTCACTGCTCAAAGGAGTTATCATCTCTAGTTCCATCAACTAAAATTCATTCTTGTTTTACTCGTCATTCAGCTAAGTCTCATTCGTTTACTGTATCTGTCCCTGCATGCTCTAAAAACTTTTATTCATCTAGTTTTTTTCCCCGCACTTCAATCCTTTGGAACTCTCTCCCATCTTCATGTTTTCCTGACTCATACAACCTTCAACTTTTCAAGTCTTCTGTCAACCGTTTCCTTGCTCTATAACTCTGTTCTTTTTTTTTTTTTTTTTCCTAGTAACTCCCAACTTAATAGTGGTTGCTTGCAGCCTTGTTGGGAGTGAATGCAAATAAAAAAAAAAAAAAAAAAAAAGTATAATTAGTGTCAAGAAATTTAGTTACAGTGTTATAAGTATTATAAAATACTATTAATAGAATTAAAGTAGTTGCAATTAAATTATTACATGGTTAAGTATTATATATCAATATATAATAATATAATAATAGGTATATAATAATAAAACAAAAAAATCTAAAATTTTCAAATGTATTTTATAGTTCAAAAATAAAAAGAATTATGGGAGATATTCAGAAAAATGCCAAAAAATGTAAATTGACAGCAGCCAAATTAAATTGCGTCTATGCTTAAAAACTTTTTTTTTCTCAAAATATGTTATATAGATTTAAAAAAAATAAAAAATTAAATTTGTGTAAAAACAGAAATTAATTTAATTTCTTAATAAAATAAAACCAATTTTCGATAATTCTCAATGATCTCAAAATCCTTTGTTGCATCAAGTGAATTGTTACAGTACAAGCGATGCTTGTACTGTCAAGTTGAAAGGTTGTTTAACATCATAACCTTAGTAACCTTGCTAAGTATTTTGATGTTTGGTACTGTTATTATATATCTCTTAATAATGCTTCCAGCATGGTAAAGGTGTTGTAGAAGTCCTTTTCTGGAGTTTGGCGTGCATATAAAATAATAAATTTTACAATTAAACACAATTATATAATTATGTAAAATAGTTTATTTACTAATAGTAGTATATCTATATAATAATTTAGCAGATATAGATTTCATTTACTTTTCGATAAACACTTCATATACTTTTCGAGAGAGATTTCATATACTTATAAGGTATTTAGCAAATATATGGACTCTTAATTGTAAAAATTGTAAGCATCAAATATTAGTATGATTAAGGAGTTTAAAATAATCTTTCGGTTTTGTAAATTTTAAAATGTGCTAGTAAACCTTACAAGTTTGAACTTAATTATTGTATTTTCTTTTATGTGATAAAGTATTTAGTAAAAAATGTACATTTATTTTTAGCTAAAATTTAGGAAAGCTAAAATATTTATTCTGATTTTTCTGCGATGACAAGCTCCCATTTTATATTTACTACTGTTTAGGATGTGTCTGACTTGTTTGGAGCTGATTTGCCAATGGAAGGAGAAACTGGGTTGTTTAAATGGAGAGACGGTCCTTTACTTAAAGCTCTTAAGAATGAAGAATGGGTAATTTTTGATGAGGTAAAAATTTTGTGGTGTTTAAATTCTAAAATGAATGAATGTTGTTGTTATTGTTATTGTTGTATACATTATTTTTATTAAAAATATTTGGTATCATCCTGCAGTTATTTATATCAAAAACAATTTAAGCCTGAAACTTTTCTTAATAAATGCACCTAAAATAAATGTGTAAGGGAAAAAATAAATTAATTCAAGTTGTTTAACTTATTTAAAACATAATTATAAAGAAACTTGCAGTTTTGTATTTTTCAATTTGAGCATGGTAAAAGTCCTTATTCAGTAGGATTGTAATTATGAAAAAAATAAATCTCAATCTTGATATGTAATAGTAATAAAAATAATTTAATAAAAAATCTCTCGGTATAACAAATTTTAAGAGAAAAAACACAAAAAATTACTTCAGGTCTATATTTTTCCCGAAGGTACCAAAGTAACCAAAGAATTGTATTTTTTATGAAAATGAATCTTTATCCCTTTTTTTTATATACATTAGAAGAGTATAGTTTCATATACATTAGTAAAAGCTGTTAAAAACTAAAAAGTTAAATCTTATAATATATCTTACAAATAAATAGTTAATTAAAAATTCATTTTTTTTTAATTTTGTTCTGTTGTCCCTATGTATCAGAAAACAGACAAGGTTTCTGATAACAACCATTGAAAGAATTTGTTTAAAATCATTGATTTTTTTTTAAAAGTTATATGTCAAAGCATGTTAATAGTTGATTGTAAAAAAAAAAAAACTTAAAAATTCTTGTTAGCCCTCTCTTCCTTTTAGGCCATTGTTTTTTTTTTTTAAATATATTTTGAATTTTTTTGATTCTTAAAGGGACTACCAAGTCCCGAGACATATTGTGTTCATATTAAAGAGAATGTTTAAAAAAAATGTCTAAGCAAATTTTTTTTGATTAAAACTAATTAATAAATGTATACCAAGAAAAACAAATCTTGTTGTTTTAGTCGAAGCTCGTCTTCTCCGTTTTCTCTGGTATTTTGAGTATGTAAAATAAACGTGATTTTCCAGGCACATTATACAGACTTGATAATTTATTCAAGCGTGTTTAATTCAAAGGAGTTTTAGAGCATGACGTCATTGGAAACATTCTAGAAATTCCTACTATTAAATTTTACTCAAATAGCTAACTATAGTTACTTATTTTATTAAAAGTTTATTTTATTAATTGTTCATTAGTTTTTTACAAATCTAACAAACAATTAATTAAACCAAGCACTAAGAAAAGATATAAAAATTAAGAATATACAAATAAAATATATAATTTGTAATTAACTTTCAAAATTTTGACAATTTAAAAAATATATATTATAAAACATTTATTTTTGTAAACAAATTATAATAGTTTAAAAGTTTTACGGCTTTACAGATGTGGTCTAAGAATGAGCCATAATATTAAAGTAATATTATTTGATAATATATTCTTAAAAAAATTTATGCTAGATATTTTAAAACGCAACAAATCGTAAATAATACAATTCCTAAAATATTTCAACAGAATACTCTAGAATTTTATTTCGCTTAGTCAGCGTGTTTTTTGAACCAATAGAATTAGTTTGTTCACAAATTTAGCGGGTTTTTAGTGTTTGCGAACATTCTTTTTATTCTTCCACAAGATGTTTTTAGAACATTCAAGTTAATTATGTTTCCATGTATGTCTGTAAAATTAAAAATTAATATATATTGATTTTTTAATTTTTAAACCCCCGCCATAATATATATTGGATGTTATAATGGAAATATAAATAATGAAATAAGATCACCTCAATACCAAAAAATACATTTTTGAAAATCAGAGAAAAAATGCGTTAATAATTTTTTTTTTAATATTTACAAAGTAAATTAATAAAAGTGCATTATTATTTAGGTTAAAAATTATCTTATCTAATATTTTGAAAGAAAAACTTATAACAAAGGAAATCAAAATACACGTGGTCTAGACAATTTTTTAAAAAAAATTTAAAAAAAAAAAATACATTTTTGAAAATCAGAGAAAAAATGCGTTAATAATTTTTTTTTTAATATTTACAAAGTAAATTAATAAAAGTGCATTATTATTTAGGTTAAAAATTATCTTATCTAATATTTTGAAAGAAAAACTTAAAACAAAGGAAATCAAAATACACGTGGTCTAGACAATTTTTTAAAAAAAATTTAAAAAAAAAAAATACATTTTTGAAAATCAGAGAAAAAATGCGTTAATAATTTTTTTTTTAATATTTACAAAGTAAATTAATAAAAGTGCATTATTATTTAGGTTAAAAATTATCTTATCTAATATTTTGAAAGAAAAACTTAAAACAAAGGAAATCAAAATACACGTGGTCTAGACAATTTTTTAAAAAAAATTGTGCAAATATAATACTATTTTGTTTTTTATTTTATTTTTGTTTTTAATTTTATTTTGTTTTTAATTTTGTTTTACAAACAAATTTTAGAACTTTAAAATAAAATAAAAATGAATATGATTTGGAAATTGTATGTAAAAAATAACAATCGGTGTTTTAAACAAACAAAAAAAAAAATCTATGATGTCATGCACTAAAACTTCTATGAATTAAACGTGCTTGAATAAATTATCAAGTCTGTATAATGCGCCTGGAAAATCACGTTTATTTTACATACTCAAAATACCAGAGAAAACGGAGAAGACGAGCTTCGACTAAAACAACAAGATTTGTTTTTCTTGGTATACATTTATTAATTAGTTTTAATCAAAAAAAATTTGCTCAGACGTTTTTTTTAACATTCTCTTTAATATGAACACAACATGTCTCGGGACTTGGTAGTCCCTTTAACCAAAAAAACATTTTTTTTTATAGCTCTTACATATCAAGGTTCTAGTTTTTGTTTTTTCAATGCACCCTATAATATATAATGCACCCTATAATATATGATATATAATATATAATGCACCCTATAATATATAATGCACCCTATAATGTATAATGCACCCTATAATATATAATGCACCCTATATCTTACACAATATTATGTAACTACAACATGATGCAAGTATTATAGTAGGGTACATTACCTTGGTAGTAATGCTTCCTACAATTGAAAATTTTATAGTAGGGTACATTACCTTGGTAGTAATGCTTCCTACAATTAAAAATTTTTTTCACAAAGTTCTTATACGTATAGTTTATACAGTATTCTGTACCCTATAATTTATACAGTAATCCATACCTTATAGTTTATAGAGTATTCTGTAACAACAACTGTTATATTTTTTTGTGTTTTCAGTTTTCAGATTAAGTTTATGGATATTCAAAATGGACTTTTAAATCTATTAATGTCATTTTAATTCAATTTATGTGGCACATAATGTTTATGTAGCACATCACATATAATAAACTCATAAAATATGTGATATTACTATCTAATATCACTGGAAGCATCAGCAATATACTTACAAATTACAGTAGTCAAATTGCTTATAATTATTTTTTATGATTTACATATTTTAATTTCTGTATTTAATAAAGTGAAATCAAAAAATTAAAAATAACTATTTTTTTCAATTAGGGTTTTTCAGGGTAGATCAGTCTCATTATGCAAACATGAACATTCAGGGTGGCCACTGGTCATGAAATCATGGAAATGTCATGGAATTTTATTTGGTCATGAAAAAGTCATGAAGTTCCTAAATTTTCATTGAAAGTCATGAAAAATTTATGGAACTTTTTAAAATGATCTTTATTTTTTTCTAATTGTGATATTTTTAGGATGCAAAGAAAAGTAGTTTTATGTCTAGTCTAAGTCCTTTTTATAAAATTCATTTTTGCAGTGTAAGTTATTAAAGAAGTAAAAGAAGAAGACTTTTTTTAAAACATAATTTCAGAGTTTCTACCAATTAGTTTTTGGTTTGCATGTTTTATCATGACCAAGTTGCAAATATTTAGAGCATGGCAAGTACGAATATTTTATTTAGTGATTTATCATAAAAGTTTGGAAAAAAAGTCATGGAAAAGTCATGGAATTTCATTTTTAAATTTGAGCGGCCACCCTGACATTTGTATGCTCATTAATATTTGGATGCAAGATTTTTCAAATAACAGAAAAAATAAATGTCTTGCATATATATTAGTATTTTAAATGTAATGTTTTAAAAAGAGATAGGATAATAGAATAGTAATAAAAATAAAAATTTAGTAATACTTTACATAAAATACATTACAATAAGGTTAATAATGTAAGCAACAAAAAAATTTTAAAGAAGTTTCTTAAACATTTTTTTTAGTTAAACCTTGCATCACAGTCTGTGCTAGAAGGCCTGAATGCATGTTTTGACCACAGAGGGGAGGTATATGTTTTTTATTGTATGATAATTGGAGTTACACCAAGAATTTAGTTAACATTGTTTTGTTTTTTTGTATTGTTTTTTATTATTTTTTTAATTTACTTAGTAGATTTTTTTAGTTAAAATAGTCACTTTGACTTATTCATGGGTAATAAAAACACAATTAATTAACTAATTTATTGAACTATATTTTTATAACATTAATGTAATAGTTCTTCTTTATCTTTTTTTTAGATTTTTTTAAATTTTTATTTGCTTGTCACTTTTATTTTCTTAACTTTTTTTTTTTTTAATTAGATTTTTTTTACTAGGTTTATAAATAAGAACTTCTTGACACTTTGACAGTGGAAAAATTTTATATATTGAAGTTTTTTAGCGTTTTGGAAGACTGTTTTTATTTCATTCTTAAATCATTAATCTATAGACTTGAGGTTTACTAGAAATTCTTTATAGAGCAATGCTAATCTTTCATGATGAGCATTTCCCATAAAAAATCATGATGGATGGATCAAAAAACAATTCTTTATAGGTAATGCAGATTTTAAGCAGTCTATGAGGGTAAATGATTACGTAGAAGATCAGATTGGTGATAATCCAATTGCTATAAAATGAACTTTTGAATAATATTAATGAAGAATTATTTTTTTAAATTTTTTTTCCTGATATTTTTAAATATAATCAATCTTTTATTATTTTCTATTTTAATAAAAATAAAATTTCATTAAAATAAAAATAAAAAAAATTCGAAACTAGCAAAATAAACTAAAAGAAAAACTATAAAGCTTTTAAAAAATTGATTTAAAATATAAGTTTCAGTTAAAACTGTAAAACATTGACTATAATATAAAAATTTTGGAAGACAGTGTTTTCATTTCACTCTATGGAGCTACCAAGAAAGTTTTGCCAAAGACCATGCAAAAGTTGATGTCAAGTGTAAAATGCAAAGTACATGCATTCTTGCGTACACAACTTTACAAACTGTTATATGTATTTTGAAAGTACATATATTAAATTTTTATATTTCACTTAAGTAATTAAGTGAAATATAAAAATTTAATATATTTTAATACACAGATTTTTTCTGGTACATGTCTTAAATGTCACATAAACCATATCAAAAGGCAGTTTTGGACATGAAAAAAGAAAGGAGTTTTTACTTTTCTTTTTGTTCTTAATTATTCTATACCTAAGGTTTCATACCTTATATTCTACCTTTATCTACCTAAGGTTTCAAATCTGGCAAGTCTTCTCCATAAG
Source organism: Hydra vulgaris (assembly GCF_022113875.1). Lineage (NCBI taxonomy): Eukaryota > Metazoa > Cnidaria > Hydrozoa > Anthoathecata > Hydridae > Hydra > Hydra vulgaris. The sequence goes on along the minus strand of NC_061158.1, from coordinate 50,569,058 downwards.
TTTTCTTTAATGACAAAGAAAACTAATGGAGGTATATGAACTATTTTCTTCTTAAAAATAAAAATCATAATGTTGGGATTTCTGTTATAACAAGCAAATCTTTGTTAAACATTTTTTTCTTTATTTTTTAGGTATTTATCCCTGAACTTAATAAAACATTCAAACTGAAACGAGGCAAAACAAAAATATTTGCATGTCAAAATCCATATCATGAGGGAAATGGAAGAAAAGGTTTACCAAAATCTTTTCTTAATAGATTTACGAAGGTAATTAGTTAAAAAATTATTCTTTAAACTTAAAATTTTAAAGATTTAGTTTTGTTCCAAATTATATTAAGCAATGTTTTAAAAGAAAATTGTTTATTTTAAAGAAAGACTGCAGCAGTTTGTTCATTTTTAGGTTTATGTAGATATGTTGACCAAGGATGATCTACTTTTAATTCTGAAGTCATTGTTTGAAAATATTTCGGATAATCATATTTCAAAAATGGTTCATTTTAATCAAAGTGTATGGTTTATTGAAGATTTGATTTTTAATTTGTTTTTTTAAGATTTGTTTCTTACCTAGTAAGAAAAATATTTTATTTATAATATTTGTATTTAATTCTACATAAATCAATGTGTTTCACGGAAACATATGTGGTTGCATACCTTAACTGACCATGCATAAAATTTTTTGTTTGAATATTATGGCCACGGCTCTTTTTATGTTTTGAAAATTTTCTTATTTTAAATATGGAAAAATCAAATTAAACCAAAGAAAAATTAAAATAAAAACAAACAACAATAAACTGAAAATCTAGAACAAATGTTACGAAATGAGAAAAAAAATTTAAATTAAAAAAAATTAACTTACTTGAAAAAAATAAGCTATAAAAGTAACACGTCTTTTTTAATATAAAAACATTTCTTTAAATAGACTTAAGAAAAGATCAAAAGTTTCAAACTTGTTTAATTACTTCAAAGCTTCATTTTTTAAAAACTTTAAAACTTTGACATTTTCGAATGTTTATGTTTAAAAAAATAAAAAGGTTTGAATTGGAACACACCCAAAATAAGGCCACTCTTAATCTGTAGATCTTTGTCTTATTAATTACAATGCTAACATATCAAGGGTACAAAAAAGTTATTACATTTAAACTTTTTTTATGTTTAAATAATATTTCTCTTGCAGACTACGATGAGTGGTCACTTAAATTGTTAAAAGTATTTTTTTTTCATGTTCATTTTTTATTTATTTTCTCATTTGTTAAAATTTTTTCAGTTTTTTTTTTTAATCCTATTTATCATAACATGCTAAGTGCCATGGTCAAGTTTTCAACTTCAACTGGTCACAAATAAAATATTTTGTTGTGGTCAGACATGCGAATGCATGCGAAAGCCTAATAAATATTACACAATATAAATAATATTTGAATTTTTGTTCAATTGTTATTTTGCATTTAAGTTTATTGCTTTTAGATTTTTAAATTTTGCTATAAGAAGTTTTTAACAAAAATGTTTCCTTTTAGTTACACAAAGAAGTTATTGTTGAGTCCAATTGGGGAAAAAAGGGAAGTCCTTGGGAGTTTAATGTAAGAGATCTTATAAGGTGGTGCGAACTTTTGGAAAAAAATCAAGTAATTGAGTTTTTGATTGAGTATTTTATTAATAAACAATTTTTTATTAATTGTATTTTTTTTTCTTTTTTGTAAAGAGGTATTTTAGAAATATAACTTGTTGTTTATCACTTAAATTTAAATTTAAGTGATGTTTTTAACAATATTTTAATAACTTTGTAGAACTAGAATACAAATTAATTTTTATTTTTAATTTATTATTCAGGCAAAATAATGATAATAATTTTAATAATAAATATTTTTATGCATATATTATTAATATATGGATAATTTATATTCAACTGATTGATATTTTTGATTAGTTTAAATTTATTAGTAGAATTAATGCAAATTTTAAAGAATATGCAAATCCAAAAAAATGATAAAATTATGTGCCCCAACATTACATAATAAAATAAAAAACCTAGGATTACAAAACAAAAATACAGCAATTGACACAACAATACTTAGCATATTAGATGTGGTTAGCCACTGCAGTATTTTTTTTTTTAATTTATGGAGTTAATATTGATGCTGCTGATATATTTGGTATTTCAAACATTGGCAACTTTGCATTAATTTTTTTTTAATAATAATTGTTAATATAGTAATGATTAATTAGTAATAGTTGTTAGTTAAAAAGAAATTAAATTTATCAAACTAAGTTGATTTAATTTTTGTAACATTTGACCATGTCATGATTTATATGACAAGTTTTAAGCAGTTTGAAATCAATTATTCAAGCCTTTTAAAGTGCGAATAATTACTTAGGTGCTCAATTTTTGTTTCATAAACATCTTTGCTTTTTTCAACTGCTTTTATTACTTCATTAAGAGCACTGACCGGGGTGGAAAACAATGTTATGTAATGAGGTTAGCTTTAATAAGAGTTTATAATGACGTACAGTATCAAATGCTTTTTGGAAATCAGCTTGTAATTATATGTATAAATAGTTTTATAATTAAATGTATAAATAATAATTTGCTAAAAATTCTAAAAAAACTTAAATGATTAACAATAATTTTTACAAATTATTTTAGGGAGCTCATCCAGGTGATTTTATCTCCATGATATACCTAAACCGAATGAGAACTGTTGAAGATAAAGAAAAGGTAAAACTCTCCATAATTTGTTATAGTTTAAAATCTGTATTTTTATTACTCTGTTTACAAGGAAAAAATAAAAATTAGATACAAGGTTTTTAAGCATGAAGAAGCAGAGTTAAGTGGTCACACTAGATTTATTTTTCTGGATAGAACACAAAACTATAATTCCTTTGAGCTATAATTATGATAATAATTATAAAAAAAAGAGAGAGGCAACCTTATAACAATGTGCCAGAGATTCAAGCTTTGCCGCTAGAGCAGGTCTAACTACGTTTTCTATGTATTTTGCACCTAAAATAGAAAAACCATCATTAGAAGACCCTGCTCAATCATGAAAAATTTGTTCTATTCAAGGACCAACCTTTGTATGTTTTGTAACTTCGGTAGAGAATAGAATCAGGAATAAAAGATGTATAACAACCATGATAAGGAGAAGCAAACCTAGTAAATGCAAATTTTACAATGAAATGAATAAATTGTTTATTTGACTACTTTATTTGTATTATAATATGGTTAAATATTATTTTCATTGAAGGTCAATAATAAAAGATAATTGTAAACTAGGATATGTCCAAAGAGTTTTACTATTTAATAATATCATTGTTACAATATAAAGTAGTTAAAAACAAATGAATTTTTTTAAATTAAAGTTCATTTGTAACTATAACTCCAAGCTATCACAGAGGAGGTCAATTTCAAGATTGTTTGCCTGTTCTAAGCTATCAATAAGTAATGCAGTAGTAGGGTAGTGGTAGAGCACTTTTTTTTCAAGAAAAATGTTTAAGTTTAATACTACGCCCCTGATAGTACTGCTTTTAACTTGTTTCTCTGTGCAGCAGCAGCGTCTCTGTTTATCAAGGCTTGTGATTTGGAGTTTAATGGTTGAGAGAGAGAGTTATATTAACTAGCTTTTTTTAATTAGTAATCTTCTTGATTGTAATCGGTTGCATGGCATTACTGGACCCCCTAGTCTTAAAATGAATATATGATTATTTAGCCACTTATATTGTCAGAAAGATCTTCAATATATAAAAGAAACAGTATGGGACAAATGATTGAAGTACACCAGAGGTTACTGAAACAGTATGGGACCAATGATTGAAGTACCCCAGAGGTTACTGAAACAGTATGGGACCAATAATTGAAGTACCGCAGAGGTTACTGAAAAAGCTACCTCTTATAGTACCTCAGTATTTACTAAAAATGTAAAACAGTGTTTTCTAATGCCATTTTAATGCTTTTATTAGAATTGATGTTTAACTTTAACACTGTTATTAGAATGGGTTTTCAACTTTAATACTGTTATTAGAATGGATGTTGGCATTTAAAGTATTGTTAGAGTATTACATTTGTTATAAATCATGATTTTTGTTGTAAGCTCTCTTTTCAAAACTTCAGTTACTGAGTATTCAATATTCACAATTGAGATAAGCTGTAAACTATAACATATAATTCTAAATCAGGCAATCATGACAATCAAATGTGAATTAAGAAATAAATTGTTAAACAACTGAAAATTGTGATAAACTACAAACAAAAAAGAGCTTCAATATTTTTATTCCAATAATATTTTTGTATTTTTACTTTTATATCTTTTTTGCCATTTATCTATCATATAATTACTTTGAACTATAAAGTTTTAAAATTATCTTCTTTTTTTAATATAAAGTGTCATTTTTTTAAAAGATCTTTACAATGTTTGTAAAAATATGAAATTCAATAAAAATCTTTTTTTCTTCAAACAGATATTGTTGTTATATGAAAGCATTTTTCAAGACAAATATATGATGCAACGAAGAAAATCAAGTCAATGTTTGTTTGAACTTGACCAGAATAAATTTAGAGTAAGAATTTATCAAAATAAGTTATTAAAATAAAATACATTATCTTTTTTTTATATGTATGCTTTATTTATATATACATTACTTAATTTATATTTTTTTTAGTACCTTTATAAAATTATTTTTAGGTTGGCTTTTCAGAATTAATTCGCTCTAAAAAAATAATAAATAACAATACAAATTTACAGCTTTTGCGATGTTTTTTACCCTATTTGGAAACTATCATGAAATGTATAGAAATGAATTGGATGTCCATATTGGTATTCAAGTTATTTAAAATGTTTTTATATTACTATGGTTTTTTTTTAAATATGTATTGCAGTTACTAAAATCACTTTAGTGTATATTTTGGTGTTAAAATATTTTATCATAATGATTTTAAGGTATATAAACTTGAATTTCCAAAAAACCAGAACTTGTTTTTACAATATACAAAACATAAAATGAGTTAATTTAACATAATGCCTAAATATAAATAAGTATAAAGTGTAATAATTTTATTTTTATTTTAAAAAGGTTGGATATGAATGCAGTGGCAAGACAAGCATTGTGCATCTTTTATCTTATCTCATTGGACACCCATTGTATGTATTATCTATGAATTGCAGTATGGATACTATGGATATTATTGGTGGTTTTGAGCAGGTTTTTAAAAAAAAATTTATATACTTTAACTTTTAGTTATAGTAGGTAAGGCCTAGCATAGTTTGTGGAATAAATAAAATAGTTTGTGGAATAAATAAAATAATTTGTGGAATAAATAAAATAGTTAGTGAAAACCTTGGCATGTAGTGGTGATAGTTAAGTTTGAATGATGGATTTAAATAAACTTTTTTATTTTATTAATTTATTTGCATTGTAATATTTAGTTTGATTTGTAGTTTGAGTTGTTAACATGAATAAGATAAATTAAAAATAAATTAAATAAAAATAAAGATGAATAGATGTTTAGTTTGATTTGTTTATATAAATAAACTGTTTAAAGTTTACAATAAATATATATTTTTTATAAAAGGTTAGTAATGACTTGATTAATGATGAACTTTTACAAAGTTGCACACAAGAAGTTGAACAAGTTATATTGTTTTGTATAAATAAGAGTTTTATCAACATTGCTGAATCACTTATTTTTGAAAGAGAAAAGCTACAAAACATATTAGGTATTATTATTGTGAATTTTGTATAGTCACCAGTTTAATCTGTTTAAAAGCATTCCTGTGTATTAAAAAATGTGGGGACAGCCCCACTTTTAAAAAATAAACCAGCCCTGTAGCATGTAACTAGCAATAGGGACATCCCGGTTTTTAAGATATACAAGTTTAAAAGTAATAAAGTTAAATAAGTTAAATAATAATAATTTATCATACTGTATGCAACACAATGTATGCAACACATAATGTATTGCAATTGGTATATTAATATTTATATGTATTGCTCATAGCTCACTGAATGATTCTCATAATTCTTTTACCATTCATATATCCTTGCTTACGAACATTTAACATTTTCCTGTCGTGTCTTTTTGGCAATATTTCTTACAATTTTGTCATCTTCAAATTTGTATAAAAATCTTTACTCTTCAAATTTTTATAAAAGTTTTTTTTTGTAACTTTTTTTGTTTTTTTTGAAATTTTTAAAATAATTTAAAAGGTATCAGTTATATATAACACAATGTAAAAAGTGTCTGTTAGTTACAGTAGCATGTTTATGTTTAACTTTTTTAATATTATATTTTTTTTAGAAAAAAAAGAAAAGTCTTTAGTTGATGAAATCTATAATATTATGTTGGTAGTTTCACAATTAACACAGTCACTTGAATACAACTCAAATAGTTTAGGTTTTTGTTTATTATTATTATTTTTTTTTTTTTAGTTTAATGCAACCTTTGGAATTAGGATCGGCATTTGGCAATGCCGATCTAATTGCTGACCTTAAAGTATTTGAGGTTGCCTAAATATCGCCATTCTCGTTTCAATGCTTTAAGGTGATTTCTTTGTGTCAAAACAGTTTCTGGTTAGCAATTTATTCTCGACCTCATTTTTCCTAATTCCGAGGGTTGTCTATGTTATATTAAATTAATTTATGTAAATGTTTTTACATGAATTAGTAATTGATGTAAGGTTAAAAGATGAGAAGAAAAAGTATTTTTTTTTATGTTTTTGCATTATTGATTCTTATAATTAAAGATGTTTTGCTTGAGAAACTGACATCTATCAAAAAAGAAGTTCATACAGAAACACAAAGTGGAAGATTTGTCTGGGTGGATGGTGTTTTAGTAAATGCAATTAAAAATGGCTATTGGTTGTTAATTGACAATGCCAACTTTTGCAGGTGTTTACAATTTTAGTTTTATTATCAGTTAATAATAATTATTAGTTAATGTTGTTAGCTATTGTTATTATTGCTGTAATAATTATTTTTATTATTTACAATTTTAGTTTATAATTAATTGATAGTTATTGTTGTAATTATTTTATTTTATTTTTTTACTTTAAACTTTTTAAGTTATTATCTGGAGTTTTTTTAGATAAGTAAATCCTGGAACAGTGCTGCTTTTGTCATGTAATTGCTAGTTAATGAGAATTAATAAGAATAATTTTGAACCACCAAGCATATTTTGATTAAAATTTGTTAAAAGTATGTTATTGGGTTCATGTTAATTTTGTAGAAGAATTTGTATGTAACAATTAGTGCTGTTGGAACAGCATTATATACTTTCTTATATTTTGGTTCTTTTAAAAATGTGTTTACCTCTTGAAAATGCACTGAAGCAGAGACAATCACATGAGGATTTAATTAATAAGTTGTTGCAGTTCTATAAGATCTATAAGTATATAAGTTGTGAGGCTATAAGATAGTCAATGTAGCAACAATCTGCGCATGTTTTACAGTTAAAAAGTAAAAATAAAAACATTCAGAATGTTTTTATTTTAAAAAAATGAAATAAAAATAATCAGAGTGTTTTAAAAGCATTTAAAATGTTTTTAAAAACGTCATTTAAGTTTAAAAAAAAGTTATTACTATTAAAAAGCTAGTTATTTGCAATTAAATTTACTTCAAGGAAAACTTAATTATCGCATGCAAAAACTGCTCTATTAATTAAGGTTACCGTTATCAATAAAAACCAGATAAAACCAAAATAATATTTTATATAATTAATAAAAAAAAAATAAAAAAAAAGTAAAAATAATAATTTAAACTAGTAATGAAAAACAAGAATATTGAAAAGCTTGAATTCTGCAAATTGAATCTACTTTTGTTAGGCTTATATTTGATGCTTAAAAAGTTTTCTACTTAAAGTATTTACGATATTTCTTAGGTAATATACACTTTGCAAAACAACAAAAAAAAATTCACAGATTTTGAAAATGCTAATCAAGTATTTTATATATTATGATAAGACATTTTAAATAAGATTTGATTTTGTTTGATCACATTTTTTTTTACTGAAAATATTTAAATAAATTATAAAATTTGATAATCGCCAACTTCTTTTCTTGTCTATAAGTTGTAAAACACTAAAAATAATAAAAACAATTAACAATTGTAATAAATTGAGTTGTTTCCAATAACTTTGAATGATTTAATAATTAAGTTTAATTTAGTTGATTTAGTATTTATATAAAAAAGTGTTATTCCAAATCATAATGGTTTAGTTAAATGTTTTGATCACCTGTTTTTATGTTAGTTTCATTAATTACAACTTAGATTATTAATTTAAAATCAATACAATATATACATCATCAAAAAACCATGCAACATTCAAATTCAAACCTTGTTTGTTCGCAAGCCTATCAGTAAATAAATGTCAAGCACCTACAATGGTCAGGAGTCATATGCTTTATGACTGTTAATAGTTGCTCATCATTTATTTGAGATTTGGGCAGTGACAAAGCTACATGGCAGACATCCTGTAAAACTTATGTAAAGGAATCAATTGCTTTTAAAAGGTTTATTTTTAAAAACTCAACTATGATGGAGGAGTTGTTTCTAAACATCTAGCAAATTTCTAGTATTGTTTTTAGAGCTGCTTAAAACTCTGTTTCAGCTCTATTAAGTTGGATCTGTGTTGGTTCTTAAAAATAATTCTTTTGCTTCATTTATCCTTCTGTTTAACCTCCTGCTCACACAGCATAAATAAAAGTGGTATTTGAAACATTCTTGTTTTGTGAATCACTATCAGCAATATAAACTGCAAAAAAGTCACATATTATTGATTTTTGGTTTTATTGAGTTTATCATGCCTATTTTTATTGGCCATCTAAGTAAGTTTAATTTATTTTTCAAAAAGCTTTCAGGTTCTAAGAAAATTTTTATGTTTTTGTAGCATTTTTTAAAATTATATAAATAAAGTTATATTTAAGAAACAAAACTTATCTTCACTTGCCATCTAAAAGCAGCCATGTTGAATATCCTCATAATCAGCTGCAAGAAACAGCTAATTTTCTTAAAACGCTTTTTCTTATTTGATCATTTCTTTTTGAAATTTTTGGCTAAGTTACTTTGCTGTCTAGTTCTTTATTGAACTCTAATCAAGAATGAACTTATTTTTAGTAATATTCTCACACTTAAAACAAATAGCATGCCATATGCCATATCTCATAATTTTTTTCAGATCTTCCAAAAGTATGATTGCTTATTGCTAATTCTTTTGGAGCTTCTTTTACCATTTTTAAGGTTTGCATTTTTAATTAAATCTAAAAGTATGATTTTTATTAAGAATGTGTATGAAGTTTTTAACTACATAAAATAAAAATAGAGACTGTATTTTAGTGAAAAAGGTTGACAAGTAATTGCATAAATGAATATTTATGAATTAATAAGTAATAAAAACATAAAGAATAAATTAACCAGGTTCAAGTGATTTATATGATTTGTTATATGGGATTTAAGTTATATGGGTTGTACATACAAAAACAAAACAAAAAAACGTAGTTATAGTTTTATAAACATTACTTTAATTTAATGCAGCAAATTTCTTAAACTTTTACCAACTTCACCTGCATGGCTGAGTAGTTTCTTTATGATGGGCTTCAATTTACTTTACAACTAGTTGCAAAGTGTGGACAGCACACCTTTGAAGTTATATAATATTTATGCTACTGGCAACTCTTGTTACCAAGGTTGCTGTTATCTACTGCATAATACTACTTAAAAATTAACATTGTCATTGTCAGTTTCCTTAATGGTGGTGATATCATAAAGTTACACACCAATTTTATCATTATGAATTAAAACTTTTAAAAATTAATCTTTTGCTATGAGCAAATTTATTTGCTTAGGTGCAAAACCCTTTAAAATGTGAAGTGCTACATAAAGATGGCTTTAAAAGTTGCTTTTTGAATATGCTGCTTAAAATTATGTTTGCATAACAATCCACATAAACAAAAGCAAAAGAAATTGTTATCGCAGCTATTTATCAATAAACATCTTAAAACAAAATGTTATAATATGTTTCCTATTATTATCTCTAGTAAGTTAGTGAAACTGAATTGATTTTGAAAATTTCATTTTCACATCATGTTCAATGCACATTAAGTAGATGTCAATATATCATTGTGTTCTATACCTAAACATATAAGATAATCTTCAGAAAGTTCAAAATTATATAAAAATCAAAAAAATTTTAAATTTTTGTGTCAATAAGTTGACACAGATGGTCTTAACAAGTGTTAATGACCATCTGTGTCAACTTTTATGAAAGGAAATTTAATTATAAATTAATCAAGCATGTTGCTGGATAAATATACATTAAGTATTTTTATTAGTTTTATTTTACTTTCTTTATTTTTCTTTATTATCTTATTAGCCTAGCAAGCATTGGTTGGTTGACATTCCTTATGTATAATAAGGGATTCATATGCATTGAAAGATTTCTAGAGTCCTAGAAGCCAAAATTTTATGGACTCCTAAGTATGTTGGAAAAAATAGAGGCTCTGAATTCTGATTTTGCATCCCTGTAAGTAGAAGTAGTTGCTGCTGCAGGAGAAATAAGCTAATCAAATAATAAATAAATAAATAATAAATAATAATAAAATAAGTAGAAGTCGTTGCTGCAGCAGGAGAAATAAGCGATTTGTGATTTATGAAAGTTTCAAATAAAAGAATAAATTTTACTAATTACTCCAAAAATTTTATTTAATGAGATATACAGTAATTTTATGCATTTTATTAAATTTAGGAAAACCTTAATAGTTGTTTTAAATTGGTTTAGTGTACTTATAAAATTAAATTAATAAACAAAAATGTTAAATTTATTCAAGTTTTATTTTGTTTTACATAAATATTATTTTCTTTGTTTAGCTTTGTTAAATTTTTTTGTGCTTTGTTTTTAATAATGAATTTTTTTTTATATTTAGCTCAGCAGTACTAGATCGGTTAAATGGTCTTCTTGAACCAGGAGGTGTGTTAACAATTGATGAAAGAGGAGTTGTTAATGGAGAAGTTATAAGTATTAAACCTCATCCAGATTTTAGGTGAGGACAAAGTTTATGTATGTAATTTACAATAAGCATTGTAGTAAACATACCATATTACCATCAAATAGAGTGAAAATGAAGATTACAATCAAGTTTACTAAATGGTAAAACAATATGCACAATATAGCTATATATATTGTATATTTTTGTACAGCTGTTTGATTTGATACAATTTGTTTTACAGCTGCTTATAAATAGTGATTGATTGAAATTCAGTATTGGTTTTGGCCAAAAATTTCAATTTCAACCGATATTGAAATTTCAGTTTCTGCCCTTTTTATAAATTTGATAAGAAGCAAAATTTTAAACTCGTTGTTCACAAACTTAACTTTTTAGTTAGTAAGAAAAAAACTGCAAATAATCAAATCATTGCAGTGCACATATTATTTTGAATTTTGCACGAATAAATTTTGTTTAAAGAAAACAAATCTGGTTTACAGATTATAGATTAAATAAAAATATAAAATTTAATGTATTAGTTGTTCTCCTAGATTTTTCTGAGTATTTTTCTTATTATTTATTTATGATTATTAATTTATTTCTAGCTGTCCAGACTTGTAAAATACGGGTCTTTACCAAACCAACCATTTACCAATAATTCTAAAAAATTGCTTTAAGAGCAAAAAAAATTTAACATGTGACCTTTTTCTGCGTATGCAGAGCTTATAAGAGATTTATAAAATGGTTTGTTTTTCTCCTAAAACCATATCAATGATAGCTCAGTGGTTTAGTGTGCTGTTATTAGTGTCCTTTCAGGGGTTTAAGTCTTCCCTTAGCATAATAAATTTTGAAATTTTTTCAATCTTGCTGTATATATTCATAGTATATTTATATATTTTATATACTAATATATATATATATATATATATATATATATATATATATATATATATATATATATATATATATATATATATATATATATATATAGTCTTCTAATTGTTAAAATGAAATTTAAAATACACAATTGTTCTATATACTGCCTGCAAACTCAACATTCTAAAGGCGTTTACACTTACAGATGTTTGTAAGTAACATAATTCAAATGGTGTAACTAAGAAGATGACTTCATTTTAGCTATCAGAATTTATTAAGAGAGGGGCTAATCTAAAACAAAGTTTCAAATTTTCCACTTAAATGAGATAATGTTTTGTGATTTTTCAATCTTATCAATTTTTTTAAATACAATAACATAAATATAAAAATTCAAAACAAAACAGTTATATTTAAAAAGGACTTGTTATTATTAGAAAAGTTTTCTTATATTACTCATGATCGTGTATATAATGTTTCATAAGTAGATTTTTTAAATTTGCATATAACATATTTGTTTATATATAATGTTTATATATAAGCGCAACTTTATTGATAGGCAATAAAGCTGCACTTATTTAGAGAACCAATTTGAAAAATGTTGATTAATTTTAATTGGTATAAGAGATTTATAAAATGGTTTATTTTTCAATTACATGCATAATTTCCATAGCTCAGTGGTCTAATGTGCTGTCATCAGTGTTTTTTTGCGAGAGTACGAATCCGCCCCTTAACACAATAGACTTTCAATTTTATTAATGTGGCAGTTTATAGCAAAAAAAAATTTTTTTTAATTTTTGCAAGCAAAGGAAAATTATTTTTTTATTTTTTTACTTTTACAGCACACCTTCTAAAGTAGCAGAACGGGTTTATTAAATTTTTTTTTATTAAGTTTCAGAACATAATTATTTTTATTTACCAGAGATTTGAAACATAAGTATCTCTCCTGGTGTTTTAATGTTTTTAAAAATTTTAAGCTTTTTTTTTTTTTAAATTTTCTCCCTTTTGTTTGTTCTAGTATATAATATCTTTATATATGTTACGTATATAATATCTAAAGAACTTTAAAAATGTTTTATTTTATATTTTATAAAATCAAAAAAAAAATTAAAACCAAAAAAAATGTGCAGTCGTAAAGATTTGAACCATGGCGATTCTTTTCAGAAATGCTGTGACCTTATTATTTCGGTTATTAAGGCGTATTGTTTGAAAAAAGGTTTTAACACTATTTAATAAATAAAATACTTTATAAAACGGCAAATAAACGCTATAAATTAAGATGTTAATAAATACTTTACTTGAAAATTCCTGCAATGCAATTTTCAAGTAAAAGTAAAACTGTAAAACTTTAATGTAAATGTAAATTCATATTTTTAGATGACATTTTTTAATGAAATTAATATTGTTTTGCCAAAATTTTGGTTTTAGTTTCAGTAAAATGTTTGCCTGTTTTGGTATTGAATTAGTATAACCAAGTATTATTTTTATTTTTGGCATATGACTGTTTCGGTCGATTATTACTTTTAAAACTTTTATTTCCTGTTTTTATTCTATATGTTTTTAAACAGCAAAAGCCTTGAGCAGTAAAGCTATTTATTGATCTCTCAAGAATTGAGTATCAAATTATAATAGCAAGCACATTTCAAGTTTACTTACATATTTTAATACTTTAAGATACTAAGCCATACTTTAAGATGGGTGCAATTATGCAACAATGAGTGGGTATGATGTGGCAATTGCAGCAAACCATATCATCTTGGATGTTGTGACTTATAATAAAAATGATTGTTACAAGTCCAATATTGAAAACATTGATTTCATATGAAGCATGTGTCCACCATTCCAGGATTCATTGGATAACAATCATTGATGTTTTGTTTTTATGTATGGTGGTTATCTAGATACTGGTATAAGAAAAGACATGGTTTTAATTTTTACAATATTTTTTTCACATAAACTTTGCTGAAATGTCAGGTTTTACACAAAATGTGTTTCTCATTATCTGTCTTTAACAAATAATAGGAAGTGTTATCTGTTTAACAAATAATAGGTGTTATCTGTTAAAGACATGACAGGTGTTATCTTAAGTAATTTTTTTTTTCCAAATTAGAATGTGTTAATCTAACAATAAGCTAAAAAATTAAAAGTTTATGTTGTATTTAACTTTACCCAATTAATTGTCACCATTTATTAAAAATATGCTAATGTCTTAGCAATTACCCAATTAATTCTCACCATGTATTGAAGTATGTCCTAGCAACATTAGAAAGTTAAAGTTTTTGTTCAAATACATTTTTGGAAAGTAAGAGAGTTTGTTTAAAAAAGCTGTTTAAAAAAAAATTGTAACAATGAGGTCAAACAGTTTTCTTTTATCATGAAAAATTTTGAATAGTGTTCATTTCAACCATGGTTGACATTGCCCAATTACAATAAAGTGAAATTTATCATTACACATAATTATTGTTCATGTAAAATTATTTTTGTCCTTTTTTATTCCCAATATTTGTTCTTAGACTATTTATGACTATGAATCCTAAATTTGGTGAAATTTCAAGAGCAATGAGAAATCGAGGAGTAGAGATATTTATACTTTCAGAGGTAGCTTGGTATACTTGAGATTTTTTCAATTTTTTTTTTTTATATATATTATGCATTATATTATTTTTATATTCTTTTATTGTTTAGAATGAGGGAGTGATAAAGGATGAGTTTGATACAAAGTTGTTAATGCAGTCTGTTAAATGTAATGATCTGAGTCCATATAATCTCTCATTGATTCGTAATAATGTAGACTCTAAAAATGGTAAATAT
>NC_061158.1:50439411-50549411 GCF_022113875.1 Hydra vulgaris | reverse complement strand
AACATGCAATAAACTAATGAGTTATATAGAAAACACATGGATAAATAGTATATCTTTTCCAACATGGGAACATTTTGCTAAGGTTTGTTTAAATTAGATTGAGTCAAGCTGCTGAATTAAAGTCTTTGTGTGTGTGTGTGTGTGTGTGTGTATGTGTGTGTGTACTTGCACATTTAATTTAATAATAAATTAGGGATTACTTTTATCACGCAATGAAGTTAGTTATATATATATATATATATATATATATATATATATTATATATATATATATATATATATATATATATATATATATATATATATTACCATTATATTATATATACCATTGTAAAAAGGTTTTGTCTAGCGCCAAAGCCCGCTATTCTCAGATCATGAAATCTCGTATTTCATCACAAAAATTAGGCTCTCGTGACTTCTGGAGAATCTTTGATAGTATCAATAATATGGGTAAGTCTATAATTCCACCTCTTTTGTACCGTTCAGACTTTGTCACCTCACCTAAAGACAAAGCTGAATTGTTTGCCAAGAACTTTTCATCAATATCATCTCTGGATTCCACTAGTTGCGTTCTACCAGATATAGCCATCAAACAGGTTAATCCACTGCTGGACATCCGTATCACTCCAGCTTCTGTATCTAAAGTGATTTCCTGCTTAGACTCTTTTTTTTTTTTTTTTTATTTGCATTCACTCCCAACAAGGCTGCAAGCAACCACTATTAAGTTGGGAGTTACTTGGAAAAAAAAGAACAGAGTTATAGAGCAAGGAAACGGTTGACAGAAGACTTGAAAAGTTGAAGGTTGTATGAGTCAGGAAAACATGAAGATGGGAGAGAGTTCCAAAGGATTGAAGTGCGGGGAAAAAAGCTAGATGAATAAAAGTTTTTAGAGCATGCATCTTCTACAGCTTGCGGCCCGGACAACATACCTGTTATAGTCTTGCAGAAGTGTTCTCCGGAGCTGTCGTCTATCCTTTCAAAACTATTCAACAAGTGCTTATCAAAGTCTTGTTTTCCAGCCTGCTGAAAAGCAGCATCTGTTATCCCTATTTTTAAAAATTCTGGAGAGCGATCCAATTCGTTTAACTACCGTCCCATTAGTCTTCTTCCTATCATAAGCAAGGTTTTTGAATCTTTAATTAACAAACAATCTCGAATCTCATAACCTACTTTCTGATCATCAATATGGATTTCGATCTTCTCGTTCTACGGCTGATTTGCTAACAGTAATAACCCATAGGTTTTATCGCGCATTAGATAAAGGTGGAGAGGTTAAGGCTATCGCTCTTAACATTTTTAAAGCGTTTGATAAAGTTTTGCATGCTGGTCTTCTCCATAAGCTTTCTTCTTACGGTGTATCTGGAAACATCTTTAAGATTATTGAATCCTTCCTTTCCAATCGTAGTATAAAAGTTGTCCTTGATGGACAGCTTCTTTTTCTTATTCTGTAACCTCAGGGGTTCCTCAAGGTTCAATCCTTGGCTCTATACTCTTTTTAACTTGCATTAACGATCTTCCAGATTTTCTCACATTTAAGGTGGCATTGTTCGCTGATGATACTACCATTTATTCTTGTCATAATAAGAAGCCAACTCCCTCTGATTGCTTGCAGGGGGCATCTGAGCTTGAAAAGGATCTTACTTCTACTACAGCATGGGGCTCACAGTGGCTGGTGAACTTTAATTCAGATAAAATTCAATTTATTTCAGCCAATCGTTATCGGAATAATTTAGACCTTTCTATATTTATGAACGGTAATGTACTTGATGAGTCATCTACCCTTCATCTACTAGGATTAACTCTTACTTCTGATCTTTCTTGGAAACCTTATATCAAATCCGTTGCAAAATTAGCATCTGCTAAAGTTGCTTCTCTTTATCGAGCTCGACACTTTCTTACTCTGGATTCTATTCTCTATCTCTATAAATCTTAAATCGGGCCTCGTATGGAATACTGTTGCCATATCTGGGGTGGATCTTGTAATGATGCCCTTTTTCTCTTTTAGACAAGGTGCAAAAACGCATTGTAAACATTGTTGGACCTGCTCTTGCAGCCAACCTTCAACCTCTGTCACATCGTTGTAATGTTGCTTCTCTTTCTCTTTTCTACAAATACTATAATGGGCACTGCTCTAAAGAGCTAGCGTCTCTTGTGCCATCTACTAAAATTCATTCTCGTGTTACTCGTCATTCAATCAAGTCTCATATTTTTTCTGTTACTGTTTTTAAGTGCTCCAAAAACTCTTATTCGTCTAGTTTTTTTCCTCGAATATCAGTTCTTTGGAATTCGCTTCCTTCATCTTGCTTTCCTGATTCAAATAATTTACAATCTTTTAAGTCGTCTGTCAACCGTTATCTTGCTCTACAATCTTCATCTTTTCTCTTCCAGTAATTTCCAACACTAATTAGTGGTTGCTTGCAGCCTTGTGGAAAGCGATGATGTTTAAATATATATATATATATATATATATATATATATATATATATATATATATATATATATATATATTATATATATATATATATATATATATATATATATATATATATATATATATATATATATTGAGAATCTTTTTTTTAAAACAATACTTATATGCCTCAGATTGTACAAGAAGCTAAAAAATACCTATGAAACATAATTGCCCAGAAAACTTTTTCTAAGGATCAGGATAGACTATATAAGATTGTGTGAATTAGGTTCTTTTTATCTGGGTAACAAAGTACCAAACTTCTTCCTTCATCAACCCTCTGCTTGTCATGAGGTTAGATATGGCAAATGTTATATATTTATTGATGCTTCAACTAACTCGTAATAAACTGAAACTCATTTCAATGTCGGAGAGATAAGATTTTAACAAAATTGATATCAATGGAAGAGAGAGGTGTCAACTTTTTTGAGAGATGTCAACAAAATTGCATCTATTGTAACAATAGATATTGCTTTCTGAAGTCATCTGTTACATTCCAGGCACTGTTTAATGATCTCAAAGCTATTAAAGTAGCTAAAAACAATGAGGTAAAACATAAAAGATAAAGTTTTAGGCTAAAATTCTCTTCTTAGACATACTTGTTATTTGGCTGAAGATGTTGTTATTGAAACACTTGCAAATCCAGGTGTAATCAATGAAGTGAAATTCTTTATGATTCAAGATATTCTTATGAATTACTGGCAGAGAATTTGTAGATCCCAACTTCAAGTTTTTTAAATATTTTGTTTCAAACATTTAGTACATAAATGGCTGCTCTTAAAGAAATATTTGTTCATTTCAAGATTTCCTGGCAGTTATTCATATTAAAAATCAGAGAGAAAACTTGATGGTTGCTAAATTGAATAGAAAATATGTGATCAAAGGAATGAAATAAAGTAATTTGAACAGCATAACTCATCAGCAAAAAATGTTTCAAATAAAATGTAAATTTTTTTTAAAGTTTAAAATAAGCAAAAAATATTTTCAAGCAAAAAAAACTATTTTTTCTTTAGATTATGTTTTATTGTTTAAAAGTTAGGCATTTGGAAGAACTATACATGTGGTTTTTAGAATGCTGTTCAGGTTACTTATTGGTTGCAGTCAACTATTTATTACTTTTTACAGTTGTAATTTATTGTTACCAATTAGAGCCAAAATCAGTTGTAATCTGGCAATAAAATCAAAGAGTGCAACTATTTACTAA
This sequence comes from Hydra vulgaris, assembly GCF_022113875.1. NCBI lineage: Eukaryota > Metazoa > Cnidaria > Hydrozoa > Anthoathecata > Hydridae > Hydra > Hydra vulgaris. The sequence continues at coordinate 50,545,738 of NC_061158.1, read as the reverse complement.
TGTAACCTTAAGCCTTGATTACATAAAAGAAGTTATATTATGGAGTAATGTTACCAATTAGAGCCAAAATCAGTTGTAATAATATCTGACAATAAAACAAAGAATATTACGACTACTTTTTTAAGTGAAATATATTCTATTGCATTGATTATATAAAAGAAGTTATATTATGGAGTAATGGTCCTTGCACTCAGTTCAAAAATAGATATACATATACAAAGTATAGAGTGGATTTTTTTTTGCTACCTTTTACAGTAAAGGAGTAGTTAGTGGTGTAGGAGGATTGTTGAATCTCATAAAGTTATTGTCTTTAATTAAAATTAAAATTTAATTTAATTAAAATTAAAGGCATAAACTATTAAAAATTTAGTAAAGTAATAAAGAATAAATAAATATAGCAACCAGCCTTTGGCTGCTGATTCCAAATAAAAAAACAACCCATTATCAAAAAATCATAATTGAGAACTTTGATAAATTTATGAAGTGCATTTTTTTTTAACATAGTTTACATAGTTTTTTTCATTATTTATGTTGTTTTTTTTTTAAGTCATTATTTGCATCATGTTATTTGTTGTTTTTTAATATCCGATTTTTTGTTACAACCATCACCTGACCCTTACAACCATTAACCATCATCTGACTCCCACAGATATATTAAAGTAGTTGTATAACATTTAAAAATGTTGGTATAAACAAATTTAACAGGAATATTTGTCTGTGTAGGATCCACTTAAAGATGTTTGTATATGAGACATTATATTAATTAATTTTTCTTTTGTTTGAAATATAAAATACTTTTTCCAGGTTGAGCATAGTTTTAAATGGTTTTACCGCTTCATTATTTGTTGTAAGTCGAGTTCATATCACAGTAATCAGTATCTATTAATACATTGGAAATGGTTTACAGAAGAATTTATTTCTGTGGCTGAGATTACATGGTAAATTTATGTTAAGATTAAAAACAAGTTTTTTTTGATAAGATTGACCAAGTAATTTTGATTTTAATTGAGATTATTATAAAGTTTATTTATATATATTTTTTTCATTTTTGTAAATTAAAATTTTTTTGTTTTTGCAGGTGCTTACCTGATGATTTGCAATTATGCTTACAGCGTTTAAATGAAATTTTTCAACATAAATGTAACAGAATTTTACAGTCAATTCAAACAATGGTTGGGCAACCGGCAGCATTTGCTTATTTTGAACAGGAAATGTTAATGGTGACAATTTTTTTATTCTTTCTTATTTATTTTTTTAAAATTAAAAGATCTTAGTTAAATAATTTTCACAAAATATTATTTATTATCTGTTTACCACATACCACATGCTAATATATACTTCATGCGGTTGTGTAGAACATACTAGTCTATACCAGGGTTAAAACAGTGCTAAGAGTCAAAAAGTTATGGGATAGGGTCAAATAGTTTGATTAAATACAAACTTTTTTTATTAAAGTTTAATGCCCAATTTTCCACACTTGTACAGTTAAGAGAGGTTTCAATAATATTTTCATAAATATTATGAGAGTATTTAAGCAATTTTAAATGTTAGTATATTGAAATACATATAAATATTTGACCTCAATCCTAATTTATACTTAATATATAATGTTTGCTACTGTATACTGCATACTAATATTTATCACAAGTCACTATTCATCAAATGCCATTGTATCTTTTAATAACATCTTAGTTTATACCACATCCCATAGTATTCAACATTATACCACATGTGCTGGATATAACATATCAACATATACTACATTTCACTGTATACCACATACCAGTTTATACTATTTCACTGTATACCAAAGTATGCAAAAATAGTTTTAAATACTTGCTTTTCATTGTATTGCCAATTGTTGAACAAAGTTCTTCATATTGTTTGTTTTGCACTTAGAATTATGTTGTCTGATACTTAAAATTCAAACTCAATAATAACCTTTGATTTAGATATAAGTGTTTGTACGGTTTTTTTTTAGAATAAAATCAAAGAAGTATCTGAAAAGATACGTTTTTTGCCAAGAAATGAAACTTCATATACTTACAACAAAAAAACACTTAAATTGTTTAGCAAAATATGGCAAAGCAAATTCTATTGTCAAGAAATACAGAGTGAAAGTAATAATATTTTTATCTTATTGGTTTTGTTTTGACGTTGTAATAATTTTTATTATAATTATTTTAGTTTTTTTTTTTTTTTTTTACATTTAGTTGAACAATTGCACAATGACGTCTTGAAGCTTGAGAATGATTTAACTTGGAATATTTATTTACATGAATTTTGTAAAGCTTTGTTTACATCAAATACTTTTAAAATGTTAAAAAATAATGAATTAAAAAATAGACTAACTGATCGTCATATAAATTTAACTGATAACTCAGTATGTTATGCCAATGCCAGAAATATTAGTTTCTTAGAGAATGAAGGTTTTATGAAGTTAAAGGTGCAATTTTATAATTTTATTTTTCAAAAAAAACAAATTTTTTTTGCGAGGCATACATTTTAAAAACAAAATTTAATTTTAGAGTTTTGAACCACATTTAACATTTGCTGTTTTTGAAGAGTTTCTGAAAGGTTCAAGCCTTCATGATAATGTATAAATTTTATATATTTTATAATACTTGTGTGTTCTACAAATATAGTGCTTAATGTTCTTAAAGAACAGAGCAATAGTGTATATATATATTTGTATGTTAATATATATTTTTAAATATGTTTATATATTTTGAATTTTTTTTTTTTTAATTCTTTTATTTAATCAAATTTTCACTGCAAACAAAAAAAAATATTTTTTAGAGTTTGCAAAAAGTTGCTAGTTCTTGTTCTTCTTTGTTTTCTTTTCTTGACAATCATGTTGACAAAAGAAATCCTCTTCGACCTCTTTTATGTATAAGACTTCAAGAATTTGATGGCATAAAAAAGAAGATATCTGATATTTGTTCAATACTTTGGGCCAATTCAAGTATTTTGATGAAACAATATGAAATATTTATGTAAGTTAATTGCACTATAAACAAAATGATGACAAGTATTGCCAATATATATATAGTGGCCAAAATTAGGGTGGTTTTAGTAAAGAATGACAGGTTCATACTGTGTCACTGTCTAGGTTGTAGTAATGTGCATTAACTTTAAACTTTTTTTTTTTAGTGATGATTTGGTGCAAATATCAATAAGAGACATTATTACACTTTTTAATGACATAAAGGCTTCTTTAACCAGCAATAGCGAAATCAAATCTTTCTCTATTAATATAAATGAGCTGATGGCTATTGGAGTTGATATCCAAAAAACCATTTCCAATCATCACTCTGATAATCTTGTTGGAATGAATATTATATTAGAAGCATTAATATACTTTCTTGTTCAAATTTCTAACAGTAATTATTTCACTTATTTATTTTAGTGTGCTTTAAATTTACAATAAAATTAAACTTTTTTTATTACTAAAAATTAAACACAAGTTGTATAAGAGATGAAAGAATAATTGAAAAAGATTAAAAATTAATTGAATCATTTATTTCATAAACTTGTCGCATTGGTTTGATAATGTTCTAACTGATTTTTTTTCACATTAGGAGAATAGCAAATAAATCACTTTTTCTTTTTTTTTTATTGTCTAAATAAAAATACTTATATGATTGTTTTTTGTTTATTTATGTATTTTTATACATCAATTAAAAAAAGAGTACATAAACAAATAAAATAACAGTAGTATAAATAATTTTAATTAAACATTAATTAAAATTATTTATACTATTAATAAATATAATTAAAAGTTAAAAGATTTTTTCTAAATTCTAATATAAAAAATTTAAGTTAGAACCTTGTCAAACCAACGCGATGAACTGTCAAATTATATTTTTTTAAGAAATTTTAAAAAAGCATATTTGACAGGTTTCTAAAATAAACTATTCAATTATATATTAAAAAATCAAATCATATCAATATAAAACTTTTTAAAAGTTTTTGAAACTTTTATTTTGATTTTTATTGCAGATGAATTTCAACATGAAATTGTAGCTGGTACTTTATCTTGTTATTCTGGTTTATTGATGTTATATTGTCTAAGACCAATTAATAAATATGATATTGTTGAAGAAAAAAAATTAAAGTTGTACTATCTTTATGAAGAGGTAATTAAAATTTTTGTGTATTAAAAAGTTTTAAAATCTATTCTTTTTTAAAGTTTTTTTTTTTAAATTTTGAAACTTTCTTTATTAATTTTCATAAAGATTAGTTGATTTGAGATTTAAGATTAAATCTTAAATCTCTACTGAGCTTTAACAATAGAGTTTTCGATATAAATCTAACAGTAGTTATATTTAGATGTTAAACTCTATGTTATACCTAATATTTTATAATTATAATTTATTTTAACAACTAATTGTTAAATATATTTTTAAAACATATTTTTGAAAGCCTTTCACTAGAAGAGTTAAAAATTTATTCAAGAGTTATTATTAAATTTGATCTTAATATAGACCATATAAGATATATTCCTATCGGAATATATCTTTATATATTCCAATAGGAATACAATGTAAAGTTTATGTAAAGGATTTTTTTTTTATTGGATTTAGAAATAATAATTCCAATAGGAATTTACTTTATGTAAAAGTATATAAAAGTTACATTTGTTTATTTAAGAGTATAGTTTTTACAATAGTTTATATAAAAGTATATTATTTGAATTTCATATATAAACAATAGTGGTTTAAAAAGTTCATTAATAGATAAAGTGATTGTTTTTCATTTCTTAAGAGTTTTTTTAAAATGTTTTATTTAGCTGAAAGAAGTAAACAATGAGCTGGAAGTGCGTTTTAATGCTGAATATATATGGAGTGGATTTTCTCCTGTGAAATTTGAAAATCTAAGTAATGATAATTTAGAACACTTGACTTCAAATCCTGAACGTGTGAGATGCTTACTTGTTTTGAGAAAACTACTGATAACTGAAATAGAGAATACTACCTGTGAGTTACCTATAAGACCAGAGTCTTCTGAGGTATTTTGAATTTTTATGTTAAAAAAAAATAGAAAAACAAAGAGTGAAAAGTGCTGTATTTTGTAAGTTAAAGTAAAATAAACTTTTGTTTGTTTGCTTGTTTGTTTTTTGAATTAAAAAATTTTTTTGTTACATTTTGTTATTGAGTTAAAATATAATCTTTTTAGTTTCATATCAGGTGAAAATTACTGTATAACAATTTTTTAGATTGTTTAATAGCATTGAGATAATTACCTAAATTCTGTCAAATTGTTAAATACAAGCATATAAACTTCTTTTAATATTAATGTTATGATAAAATAATTTCATTATGTTGAATTTTAAGGTTAATATATAAATGTTTCCTCGATAATTATTTTTTGTACCATAATTTTATTTTTGTAGTTTCTATAGCCAATCTTTATAGCTTTCATTTTTTCTAGTTTATTTTAATAAGTTTCAAGGCTTTCAATCTTAATGTTCATGGTGCATAATTTGTTTTTTAATACTTGTGAATGATTTTATTTTTATGATGCATACTAATAACTGTGTTGTTTAATCAAGGTGTATAGTTCAAAAGTGTGTCACATCACACTTTGCTTTATGTTTGCTTTGGATAATATTTTCCTAACGCTTTGATTTTTTTTATTTTTTTATGAAAGTTTACACCCTTTACTTAGTTTTGATCCTTTATGTATTTTTCATATGAGAAGAGCGGGGTTAAAAAAAATTATACTTAAAACTGTTTATTAGAACTTTTAAAAGTGAAAAAAGCTTAAAAAATTTTTTTTGTGTGTGAGCTAATTTACAGATTCAAAAAATGCAACATTACAAAAATGTAAAATTTTATTTTATAAGGTCGCAATGTAACAATAAGATATTTAATCATAACAATAAAATGATACATATTAAAAGAAGTTTATACGCTTGTGTTTGCAAGCCCAATTTGACATAAATCAGGTAATTATCTCAATGTAATTTAACAACCCAAAAAATTGTTATACAGTCACTTTAATATTAAGTATATATAAGAAAAAAAGGTTAAATACAATTTGAAACATAGTATAGAAAAAATAGTTTAAAAAAATGTAAATGCTAAGACAATTATTTTAAAAATAAACTTTGTTTTATAGTATCAACAGATCTATGAAGAATTTGATCATTTTGTTGCTACAATTTGCAGCGAACGCAATATTATTGAACTTGTTCAACAAACGCAATCATATTTTTCATGTAAAAAAAAACCTAATGCAACGTTTATTAAAGAAATCTCAACAGCTCTTCAAAAACTTCAAATGTGGAATAATTCCTCAACTCATTTTATTATAAAAATGAAAACACAATTTCCATTTTATAAAGATGTTACAACTTTACCTTTGATAGCTATCCAAAAATGTCAAACTGGATTTACTTTACTTGGAGATAAATTAAAATCGTTACTGTCAGAAATACATTATATTCACACTCGTCCTGACACCAATATGTTGCTTCCCTGGGATATTTTATATAAAATATTTAATTTATGGCAAAGCAGCTCTTTAGAGAATGCAAGATTTTTATGTAGCGAAGAGCTACATATTTTTCTAACAAATAATCAAGATATACCTGGTATAGATCATATAAAATTATTTACACTTCATACAGCTTTAATAAAGATCAAAGATTACAGATTATCTAATAAAATGAAACATAAAGACTCTCTATCAGCAAACATATTGCAAAACCTTCTTGATAAACTTTTTGATCTCTGGTCAATTGAGCAATACCAATTAAAGCAAAAACAAAATGACAGAGAATCTCTATTTCGGTACAAATCTCAATCACATTGTGAAAACAAGACTGAAGATGAAGAAAATCAAGAATTACAAGACCAGCTTTTTCCCACTTATGAAAGTGAGTTCCTTGTTATGAATAACGATGTAACACTAGAAAACAAAATTGATCAAGTAGTGTTAAACAAGAAACAAACCATTGATGCAACAGTTAACCAAAAGTTAGTTTATAATGCAGTAAAAGTAATTTATTTAAATATAAAAGAGAATCAGTCTCAGTCAGAACTTTTTTCATTGTCTCAAGTATTATCTCTTTTAAAGATGGAACATGTTTTTTCAAGTACAGTATTTTTTTTTTTCAGATAAAAACAGTTTGTTAAAAACATAAATTGGTAGCAACATGTTTATTTGTTAATTTTTTTTTTTTAGATGTCAAGTTTGATAATTGTATGACTTCATTATATTTAACTTTTTCTGAAATCATGCAACAACTCAGTGCGGAAGAGCAAATTCACTGTGAGAAATTTAATATTTACACTGACTACTGTATTTGCGAATCTGTAATTTGCCAAAATATTTTAAAAGAGTTTCTTATTCATATAAAGAAGTTGCTTAACGAGTTTGAGAATCATCCTGCTCTTAAACAGGTTAAAAAATAAACTATGGTTTTCTAATGTACAGTAGAATTAGTAAATAGTTTTTAAAATATTCAAATAAAGTATTATTTTTCGGCAGCAGGGTTAATGAATATATATCTTATTTAATAATATTTTCAGAAAATATACTTATTATAAAATAAACTAAGATCTAAATGAAGTTTTTTGCATTTTTTTAAGCTAAAAAGAAAAATGTATTATATATTATTGTATAAACAAGTGAAAAAAAGACTAGAAAAACATACTTTAAAATGGTACTTTATTTATAAAAAATAAATAAAATATTTTCATTCTCTAATCTCTAAGAATGACCATATTGATTAAGTATCGTTTACATAATTTAAGAATATTATTAGTAACTTTCGTATTTTAAAAGAATGACATGCTAAATTTTATAAGGAGTTCAGGAAATATTTTTGTTAGTATCTTTATTTGATTTTTTTATTGAAAACCATAATAGATATTTAAAATTGCCTGGGGGCATTGCTTTTTACACTGGTTATTAAACTTGGGCTTTACTGCTGATTAACTTTAGATGTGTTGCTAGGCAGAGATAAATCTTTGGTAAATATCATATTTAATAGCAACCATCATTGTTTTTAACACCAGTAAGCCACACTTTAAAAAAATGAGTTATAATGTCAGTTTAATGAAAAGTGAGAGTTTTAAGATGATAAATAAAAGGTGTGGTGATTTGACTATCAAGAAAAAGGTGTGGTGATTTGACTATTAAGAAATAGAGTGGAGAGATAACAGAGTAGGCAGATGGACAAGTTGGATTGAGTTATCTTTCTAAGAGTGGAGAGATAACTCTGTTATCTCTCCACTCTTGGAGAGATAACTCCATGGATGGACAAGTTGGATTTTTTTTTTGCCTCTAGAAATTAATTTGAAAAGGGTGCAGTGCTATAAATATAAATTGAAGATTGCTGGTTAATATTTCTGGGTGGGGTGAACATGCAGCAGCAGGTTTTTAGTAATAGAAAGTTAAACAATATATTGTTGAGGTAATGACTTTTGTGATAGTGTATTGAGATGGTTTTGTGATGGTGCATTGAGATGTACTTTACAATTAGTTATATATATAGTTTTAGAGTATTATAAACATTATGCTGAGATATTAATGTCTGTGTAACTACAAATAAATTAGAGAGAGTGCATAGTAGAATGAGGTTTGATATAAGATAGAAAAGGAGACACATAATTTAAATATTTAAATGCAAAGGGTTTACTTACCTGTAATATAGTAGCTTTTAATAAATTAATCAATGGAACATAAAATTTTAATTAAATTGCTTGAAATCCATGGATTTTGTGTTATCTAGAAAAGAAATTGCTGATGTAAAAGCACTGAGATTGTAATTTACAAATTTTTATAAGAAAAATTATTTGTTTTTTTAGATAGAGAAAGTGATTGAATATCTTCTTTCAGAATCTGTTTATACTCCTCTTATGAAGTTTGTGTCTGGTTTTGAATTTTTGTTGAGTCAATGTTATGTAAGTAATTATTGTATTAGATCTTTTTTAAAGTTTAAAAATACTTAGTAAAAATATTTTTGCTATTTAGAGTTGGGAAGATTATGCAGCATCACATGTATCATTAAAACAACATATGCAGATTGTATCACAAAAAATTCTTGAATGGAGAAAGATCGAACTAAAGTTTGTTTAATTTTTTAAATACAGTGAATTAGTGAATATAATCTTATAATTGAGTAAATCTTTTGATAAGCATAATTTTAAAGTTTTATTTATATATATACGTGTGTGAGCGCGCATGTGTGTGTGTGCATATGTGTGTGTGTGTGTGTGTGTGTGTGTGTGTTTATTTAGGTATTATAGGTGTAATGATATAAAGTTTGGTATTTTGCATTTATATTATTTTACATAAACATAAACTCATTTCTTTATTAAAAATTTCAATTATTGAATTATCTTTCTTTAACCCTACTAGTAAAACTAAAAATGTCTGAATGAAAAAATCATTAAAAAGTTTAAAAACTATTAAAACTTTCTTATTATCTATGTTAATTTGCAAATATTTTTTTACATCAAAGCTGGATTATTGGTGAAGTTATTTAATTTTATTGTTTTAAATAATTGATAACTGCAAAACAACCAAAATTACTTAAAAATAGACAGTTCAATTCAGGTAGTTTAAAAATATATTGTATTTGAAGTTTTTATTTATTTGCAAAACATCAAGACTGTCTCAATTTTCAGTAAAATTAAAATCATAAAGTTACAGATATAATTATAAAGTTACATATATATAAAAAGATTTTTATTAAAAATTTTTTTATATATAAGTTTTTTATTAAAAAATTATTAAAATATTAAAAGTTCATTAAAATCATTATGTTATACAGTTCGAATGTTTAACGAAATAATAACAAGTTATTTTAAAATATATACAAATTTTAAGAATAGGTTTTTCGGCTAAAAGTATCCTGCAGACGTTTATTTCAAAAATATCTAAACATTATTTTAATAAAAATACTGTTAGAATAAAAATAATAAAACCAATATTATTAGATGATGCCATAATATTTTGGCATAGTATTATTTTTTAATTTTAAGAAATAGTTGGCAAAATTAATATGGCTGTATTTAAAGGGTTAAAATATAATATGTATACTAAGTATTCTTGATAAAAATATCTACCTGACTGGACAGCAGAAACATAAAAAATATTTGTTTACTTATTTTCATTTTATAAAATAATTTTAGTCCAAAATTTTTTTCTCTTTTAAAATTGACACCCCTAATTTATACTTAAATTCAAAATTTTATCTTTTTTTTATTTGTACTTCTCCATATTTTCTGATGTTTATTATAATTGTAATTACATCTTTATTTTTGCCATGAAAAGTATCACAAATTAATTTGAACTTGAAATGAGTGAACTTTTGAATTTATTTATATTTAAATGTTTATATGTTTAAAAATGGTTTAACTGAGCTGTGGCATAAAGAGCAATTGATTAAATGAATATGGTCAACCATGACAGTTAAGCTGCATATAAAATTGTGTGTTCCTCATCTATATTAATGATCCTGATACTCTTATTTCTAAATTGCCACTATTTGCTGATGGTACAATCATATAATGTAGTTTTAACAAAACGTTATCACTTTTTGATGCGTTCGAACAGGCAGCAATCTTAAATTTAATTTCTCTTCTGTGACAGCCTAGAGCTTACAGTGGCTGGCGAATAAACAAAACTTAGTTGTTTACTGCTAATTATAGTTGCAATATTGTTGTCTATATTGATTTATGGCAACTAAGTCCTCTACTTTATGAGTACTTCTAGAGAATATCCTCTTACAAAAGCCATACATATAATCAATTACTAAGCTGTCTCTCTTTATCTGCTTTCCATTTTCTTACTCCCGATTCCATCTTCAACCTCAATACACACTCCAGACAAATAAAAGATTTATATCTCTTATATTGCCTTTTTATGGAATACTGTTATCATATTTGAGCAGGTTCTTACAATGAAGCTCTTTCCTCTTTACACCGAATAAAAGAGGGAGAGAACTTGTACTTGAGCCTCGTTGTAAGATTGCATCATAGTAAACATAAACTAATGTGGCTCATTATTTAGCAAAGTTGCATTTGTTTGCAACTGGAACTGCTTCTTCATGCTTTAAAATCTTTTATTAATCTTGTTTTTTTCCTTTTACATTTGTGATATGGAATTCTCTCTAAATTGTATTTTGCCTTCATATTTTGTGACTAAAAATTTACTGTTTTTTAAGTCTCCTGTCACCTGTTTTCTTGCCCTCTACTCTTGTTTGCTTTCTATTAACATATTAACTAGTTGAAGCCTCCAGTCTTATTTGGTATGAATTTAGATTAAAATGTATAGGCATCATAACTTTCTTTGTATTAGAGTTAATTACTAAATTATATCTGATTATACATTCTAAATTTTAACCATTCTGTTAAAGTAGAATATAAGACTTGACAACAGGAAAAATCCTCTCAAGTCCTCTTTTTTTAAAAACCTTCTCAAAAATCCTCTATTATCCACTAAAAAATTGAAAATGTGATTTAATCTTTAACTCATCTTTTTTATTTTTTTATTTCTTGATAGGTGTTTTAAAAATACCTTTTCCTGGTCTGGAACACTGGTTAACATCTGAAAATCAATCGGTTTTTAAAAAATTACATTAAACCAATAAAATTAAAAAAGTTCTCTAAAGTCCTCTATTTTTATTCAGTACATTTTTAGTTTTGCAAAAATATTCTCTAAATCAGATACTAAATCTCCTCTAGAATCCTCTAATATCCTCTTTTACTTTCAAGAATTTTTTTTTTTTTTTAATTTGCATTCACTCCCAACAAGGCTGCAAGCAACCACTATTAAGTTGGGAGTTACTAGGGAAAAAAAAAAAAAGAACAGAGTTATAGAGCAAGGAAACATTTGACAGAAGACTTGAAAAGTTGAAGGTTGTATGAGTCAGGAAAACATGAAGATGGGAGAGAGTTCCAAAGGATTGAAGCGCGGGGAAAAAAACTAGATGAATAAAACTTTTTAGAGCATGCAGGGACAGATATAGTAAACGAATGAGACTTAGCTGAATGACAAGTAAAACGAGAATGAATTTTAGTTGATGGAACTAGAGATGATAACTCATTTGAGCAGTGACCATGATAGTATCTGTAGAAAAGAGAAAGAGATGCAACTTTACGACGATGGGACAGAGGTTCAAGCTTAGCAGATAGTCCAGGTCCAACAACATTTACAATGCGTTTTTGAACTTTGTCAAGAAGAGAAAGTGAATCGTTAGAAGAACCAGCCCAAATATGACAACAGTATTCTATACAGGGACAAATAAGTGATTTGTAGAGGTAGAGAATGAATCAGAAGTAAGGAAATGGCAAGCACGAAAAAGAGAAGCAACTTTAGCAGAAGCTAATTTAGCAATCGATTGTATATATGGTTTCCATGAAAGGTCAGTAGTAAGCGATAATCCAAGAAGACGTAAAGAGGACGACTCAGTAAGAGGATTGCCATTCATTAATATAGGAATGTTGACCATATTACGGTAGTTGTTTGCAGTAAGCAATTGGGTTTTTTTTAGAGTTGAAATTCACAAGCCACTGTAAACCCCAATCTATTACTGAAGTGAGATCAGATTCAAGATCAGCTGCTTGTTCTAGGCAATCGAAAAGAGAAGACTTTTTGTCAAGACGGGAGTATAAAGTTGAGTCATCAGCAAAAAGAGCTACTTTAGATGAAAGGTTGTCAGGAAGATCGTTTATGTAGATAAGAAACAAAACAGGGCCCAAGATGGAACCTTGGGGAACCCCAGAAGTTACTGGAAATAAAGAAGAGTGTTGGCCTTCAAGGATGACTTTAATAAACCGGTTAGAAAGAAATGGTTTGATAATCTCAAAAACTTTCCCAGAAACACCATATGAAGCAAGCTTATGGAGAAGACCAGCATGCCAAACTTTGTCGAAAGCTTTAGATATGTCGAGAGCAATAGCCCTAGCCTCACCGCCTCCATCTAATGCACGATAAAATCTTTCAGTTACAGCAGTTTGCAAGTCGGCCGTAGAGCGAGAGGATCGAAAACCGTATTGATTGTCTGACAGTAGTTTATTTGACTCAAGATGAGATGTGAGGAATTTGTTGATCAAAGACTCAAAGACCTTGCTAATAACAGAAAGAAGACTGATCGGACGATAATTGGAGGGGTCAGAATTTTCTCCAGAGTTTTTGAATATTGGAACCACAGATGCCATTTTCCAACAAGCAGGAAAACAAGACTCAGTCAAACACTTGTTAAATAGTTTAGAGAGAATTGAAGAAAGTTCTGGAGAACAGTTCTGCAAGACTGTGACAGGAATGTTGTCTGGACCACAAGCTGTAGACGAGTTTAATTGAGATATGACTTAAGCAACAGACGCCAGAGTGATTTGAATGTCTAACAATGGGTCAACCTGTTTGACTGGAATGGAAGGAAGAGAATGTCCATAAGATTCAAGAGTGGAATTAGAAGAAAAGTTCTTTGCAAATAGTTCTGCCTTATCCTTGGGAGAGGTAATAAGATCAGTCCCATGAATGAGAGATGGAATGTTAGATCTACCCTTGTTAATAATGCTGTTGAAGATTTTCCAAAAGTCTTTAGAGCCTAACTTATGCGATAAGATGCCAGATTTAGTGAACTGAGAATAATGGAGTTTAGCATCAGAAAGCACCTTTTTACATCAATTTCTTGCAATAATAAATAGCCGTTTGTTCTCAAGAGAGTTGTTCTTTTGAAAAAGATAAAAAAAATGATTACAATTGGATATAGCAGCCGCACAAGAAGGAGAAAACCATGGAGTAGAATGAGGCTTGACTTAAAACCGACGAGAAGGAATAAAAGCTTCCATTCCAGCCTGAATCCAGGAGGTTATGTAGGAGGCGCATTTGTCAGCTGAGAGAGAAAAAACATCAGTCAGCTTTAGGGTAGTAGTAGGTGGTGCGATGATAAGGTGAGCCCAAAAAAGAAGTATGAGAAGAAAGATTTATAGAGATCATTGCAGAAAAGGGAGAAACTGAACATAAGCTAGGGTCAGAGACAAGACATAAGTCAAGGAGTGAAGGTAAATGATTAGGGTTGTCAGGAAAACGAGTCACAAAGTTAACTATCTGAGTAAGAGATTGAGAAACGCAGAAGTTAAAGGCTTTAGTGCCAGCAGGATCAGTGGTGTTAGAGCCAAGCCATTCAGTGTGATGGGCATTTAAATCACCAACAACAACAATATTGGCAGAGGGGTAAAGAGAGAGGGCATGGTCAATTTGATCAGAGATAACATCTAAAAGAGTGCAATCATGGGAAGAAGGAGAACGATAAAGAAATTTTATGTGGTTACCCTGAATAGTTATGCGCTTTTTTTTTTCTTCTTCCAGAAAAGACAAAATAATACTTTTTATGTTCATACTTCAAATTTTTTAACATTGATTTATACCAACACACCATTTATAACATTTAATCACTTTATATAATGAAAAACCAATCTCATGCTGGGACAATAAAATAACTTGATTTTATGGTTCTCATTTTTTTGATATTTGAAACCATTTTTATATTTTTATAAAAATATAAATAAAAACTTTATATAAAATAAAAACTTTATATATGCAAAATAACTTCTTCAATTAATTGGGTCCTATTTGTAACTTTTTCTAGTAAAATTTTTCTCTTTAATAGCTCTCTAACATTTTCTATGGATTTAGATCTATATAGTTACTTGGTCAATCCAAAAGGAAATTTTTTTAGAGACATCAATAATTTTTTATGGATTTTGTGTGATGTGGGGCTCCTAACTGCATAAATATTTTCTTCTGCTTATTTGAAAACCACTTCTTTTATTGAGGAAAAAGATGGATATTACTGACTTTTTTTGTTTTGATTCTGTTTCAATATTCCATACGCAATGTTCAGTTAAGGATCTTTTTCACTTATAACAAACCAAAATATAAATTTGGGAAAATGTTTATTTGTCTGGATTACTCAATCTTCATGGAGTTTTTTATTGGAAGCCCTTTTCACATATTGAGCTTTTTGGGTCATAAATTCTACAGTAGACTTAGCACTGAAGCATACCCAGAGAAAACAGAATACAATAAAATCACTAAATACAAATACTGGAATATTAAGGGAGGCGGGGGGGGGGGAATTTACTTTTGTTTTTATAATGAACTGCTGATTTCCAGTTATTAACAGTGAAACTAATGTACTTTATTGTCTAATTCAGGTTCTTTTTTCTCTGAGAATTGGTTAATTTTGATTTTTGTTTCTACTTTTGATGCAAACTGACAACTTGTTAATTGCTGAGTATATAGTAAAACTATTTTATATCACTGGCTTTCATTCCTTGTTATTTTTATTTTTTTGAATGCATTTACCTTGCCTCTGAATACCTAATGGAAGACCATTTTTCAGTTTGTCAGTGATTTGCTTCACAAATGTGTCTTGATTTTTCACTTATCTAGTAATGCTTATCAGTCAGAACATATTGCAAAATTCCTTTTTTTTTTTTTTTTTAGAACTGAAAAAAAAAGAAATAATATCTATAAAAACACTAATAAAAAATATATTTTTTAAAATTATTATTTTAAATATTTTTTATAATTTATTTTTAAGTCAATGGAAGAAATTACTTGACCAAAGTGAACTTGAAGCAGCTGATGTGTCATCATTCTGGTTTCATTTTTATAATTTATGTCGCAATTTATGTAATAAGAATGAGGAAGAAATAAAATCTAATAGAGGTTTGGAAATTATACTCAACAAAAGATATAAAAATTTTTAAATATATTTTTGATTTAAATGATTTTTTTGATTTTTGGTTGTTTTAGATTCTCTGATATTAGCTGTTAAAGAGTTTTTGGAAGGATCAAATGTCGGAGAATATAGATCTCGATTGCAGCTTGTATACACTTTGTATGCATACTTATGTAGTAATGGAACTGAACAAGGTTAATTTTTTTTCTGCTTATTTAGAGTCAACTTAACACCTTGTTTATTTAGTCAAAATTTATTTAATTAAATTTTTTTTTTATTTGTTAATTTTTTTATTACATTGTATTATTTTAGTACAGTTTTTGTTTGTTACAGGTACCCTAAATGCAATATGGAATATGTGGATGTATTACAATCAGTTTCAATCTGCCATTTTGTTATCTTTATCTGAGAAAAAAAAACCAATTGAACAACAGATAAAAGTTGGTTTTATTTTATTTATAACACATTTTCTTCAAAACCTTTTTCTTGTTTGATTTTCGACTTTTGCTCTTTTGTTTCAATATCTTTAATGATCAACAAACAATACAATTAATTGGTAATGATTTATAAATAAGTTAATTAATATTTATCTAAAAAATAAAATACTACATATTGTTTAGAACTTTAAATGTTGTGCTTTTAATTGTTAGGCAGTGTTATGTATCATCATCATTAACCTTATTGTTTTTTAAGTTGCTTAATAATAAATTAACTTCATGGCATCAAAATCCATAATATAATCCTTTATTTTTGAACTTTTTGGAAGGCTTAAGTCTTATATTATATAAAATAAAGTCAGTTTCTTTTCTTTCCTTAGCTGCAAGGATAGAGGGGGTAATGTTAGTTTATCTGACTGAATACTACGGGTAACAACCCGTGAAGATATTTCTATCAGATTATAAGTATAACAATAAACGATAAATTCTTTTAAGAAAACATTATTTGTCACACAAGAATGGACCTTTACGATACTGTATTAAAGGGCTTTTTAAAGATATATAACATTGTGGTATTTATTAAATTTAAAATTTTTAAGTCACTTACCTACAAAATATCATGCCTAATTATGATATATTGTAGTTAATTTTAGTAATAATTTTTCCAGATGCAAGCAAAAACAATTGCTATAGATATAGGGGAGAGTTGCTTTAATTGGAACACTTAAGGAATAAATATTAACCAAAAATGACTTAACTATAAAAACATTTATGATTTGATTAATAAAAACAGACAACCCTACTATACTTTTAACCACAATTTGACTTAATTGATTGCACTGTTATTGAAAATAAAATTGTTTTTGCAAAGGTGCCATTTTGTTTCAATCAAGGCAAATGGTTCCCTAAATTGGAACACTTCGATTCCTTAATCAGAACAGGTTACTTTTAAAAAAAAAAACACAGTAGAATCAACAAAAATTTGTAAAAAATGATTTTCATCTTTACAGTGAAAATTTAAACAGTTAATTCAAAACTTATTATAGGATTAGTATTACCATGACAAATTTAAAGTCTACAAACAAAAAATTCTATAAAGCTTCAACTGTTATGGCGTTCTCTTAAATTATTGATTAAAAATCATTAAATAAAATATTATTTTTAAGGTTTATGGTTGTTACTAAGTATTTTTTAACCAATTTTTGTAAGAGTGTAGTTTTTGATAAAATTTCTCTTTGTTCTTTTTTAACTTTTTAAATGTATACTTTAAACTTATAATTATAATAAGCTTAAGTTTAATGTAATACACTTCTTTAAGGTTGGTATTTATTTTCTATACAATATTTATTGTAATATTATTTTTATTTAATATACTATTTATTTATATAGTAATCATAAAAAAATATTTTTTTATAATTTTAATTTAGCAAATCAATACTATTTTACTTAAATACACTTAATTTATCATGTCCATCATAATGATATTATACTTAAATTGCATTAATTTAGGACTTTGTGAAGATCACAAAATGGACAGACATCAATTATTATGCATTAAAAGATACAATTTCTAAAGCTCACAGAACACTTAGAAAATATGTACAAAAATATAAGGTATTTTTAATCTAGCAGCTTTATTTAATTTAATTTTATTTAAAGTTTGTTTTATTATTTAGCAAACAACCAGATATAATAACTATAAATACAAATATAAAAATATTTGTATTTATAGTTATTATATCTGGCAATATTATTATATATTATATTGTTATTATTACTTTATATTTTTGCACGTTAAATCTGCCAGTCAACTGTCCTTTCTTTTAAAATATTAAAATCTTTTTGTAAACTAATATTATCTAATTCTGATTTAATAACTGCTAAAAGTTTATTATTGTAAGTTTGCCTACAGTTTTGATTCTAATTAATAAATCATTTATAATAACTACTACTAATAACCTTAACAATGAAACACTTATGTTGCTGATGGATACACTACTATGAAATGCTTTTGTTGCTGATGGATACACTACAATGAGATGCTTTTGAAAAAATTAATATTAACTCATCTACATTGTATCCATCATCTTTGGTAAAATAATAAATTTTTTGTTATCAATTTTTTTTTTTTAATATTAACGATGTCATGTTTTTGTTTTATTATCAATTGTTTCATTATCGTATCTTGTATAATTCATCAGCAAATGCTTTGGTGAAAAAATCAATTTGTTATTATCAATTTTTTTTTTTTTTAAATTAACGATGTCATATTTTTGTTTTATTATCAAGTGTTTCATTATCTTATCTTGTATAATTCTATTAATTTAAATACAACTGAAGTTATTAAATTTTGACAATAGTTAGATGGTTCAAGTTTGCTTCCTTTTTAAATTAGGGGCATAATGTTTGCTCTTTTTTAAATGCCTGAAACAACAATCGATTTTTAAGACTTGTTAGATGATATTGATAAAGGCTCGTTGAGTGATTTAAAACACATTTTGAGAACTTTATGGGTTCTCAAAATGTGTTTTAACTCCAACGGTTTTTTGTACATCATGTTGATATGGACTTTATTAAGTGCTCCTGTAAAGCTTAGATTTGGGCATTCAAATTTAAATTTGTACATAACTTTTGGAGCATTTGTTAAATCTACTTTCGTGAAAATTGAAATAAAATACTTGTGTAATGTACTGGTTGTTATAGCTCCATTTGTAGTACTTTATTTAACTGCTTTTTGAATGCTATCAGTCCAATAAAATGTTTTTATTGATTTCTTTGTTGATGTTTTCCTGTAAATATATGCAAATACTGGTTTAGAATTTTGTTTGGAATTCAATGCTAATTTTTGTTCTAAATCCTGAGTACCTTGTTTTGCCTTTTTTTTTTTTTTTAATATCCAAATTCAAATGTTTGTATGCTGTAACCAACACATAGTTTTTCTAAACTACATATCATATTTTTATAAAAATACTTTTTATTTTTATTTAATTTCTTTAAATATTTTTACTTAAACTTTGTAAATGAATATAATTAAAAAATATGATTAAGAAAAATACATTTTGTCTTTACAATTGTCTTTGTAATAATGTGGTTTAATCCGTATATTGATAATTAAAATCAACTTCTCCTTTGAGTATGCATAGTCACAAGAATAGATTGTCTTGAAACAAACAATTTGTTAATGCTTTTATTGTTCAAAAAATTACTTGTTCTCGTTCTTCTGAAGGTGCACAGTAAATCATGTACTTTTACACACTTTCTCAAATAAGCTGAAGTTTTTACCAATTGTGTTCTATATTATTTCAATTTAAAATGAGAAAACTATGTGGGATAGAGTGAGACTTGACTTAGAAACCATGAATTAGAGTGAGGCTTGAGTTGAAAACCGAGGAGTGAGGCTTGACTTAGAAATGGCTAGAAGGAATAAAATTCTCTTGTCTGCCTGAATCCAATAGGTTATTTAGGAGGCATGATTATCAGTAGAGAGACAAAAGTCATCAGCCCAAGGACATTGCTTATTATTTTTACTGTAGGCAAATTAAAATAAAACAATTTTATTACTAAAAAAAGTATATGTTCAAATTTAAAAGTATATATATTAAGTCAATTTAATTGAATATAATAGCATAATTTGTTAAAATAATTCTTAGAATAAAAATATAATTGCTTATGAAGACATTGTAGTTGTAAAGTTTGTTAAATGAGGTACTTTGTATTATGAAGACATTGTAGTTGTAAAGTTAAATGAGGTACTTTGTATTGAATTTTAAAATTACTGAACCATTCTCAATTATAAAATAACTTTATCTTTATCTAACCATCTTGCTTTTAATTATAAAATCTCTAATTAAGTTTTAATACTCTAATTAAGTAGTCTTTATTTATTATTAATTTTTTTGTTATTTATAATATTCTAAACTGTTATAAATACAAATAAAACTCATTTAAAAATAAAAAAAATTTAAAGTTATCTAAATATAACAGCTTATTCTTCCATTAAAAAAAAAATTATCTGGAAAAAAATAAATTATCTGGATTTTTTTTTTTTGTTTTTTTTTTTTGTTAATTCACCTCCCCAAAGCCATGAAGGCCACTACATACGAGGAGGCTACTTAGTTGTGGTTATAACCCTCTGTCAGCTCTATAACTCCGAAACACGAACCTTGATGAACAAGGCCAATGCGCAGAGAAACAAGTTGAGTGTGGTACTACCAGGGGTGTGGTGCAGATCGAACTCAAAATCTCTCACTTATGAAGCAAGTGTTACCACTACACCACTACCACCTAGTACACATACCCAGTAATATACTAATTTCAAAAAAATAAAGCATAAGTAGACTGCTGTTGTATATAGTCAAACTTTTCTTAGATCAAGGAATAATTTCTGATGTACTAAAACTAACAAAAGTAATTCCAAATATGACCATTCTGATATTTCCAGCTACAGACCTATATCAGTGCATTCTGTATTTTCAAAGATATTCAAATAAGTAATTTATAATAGAATCTTTGACTGTTTTGAAAAACTATTTTTTTATTCAAAACAAGATCATTCAGCTAAACATTATTGAATTAGTAAATCAAATAAATAGTTGACTTTAACGAAAACAAATTTATATCAAGAATATTTTTTAATCTAACAAAAGCTTTTGACATTGTTGATCACTGTATTTAGAAAGGTTGAAGCATTATGGGATAATTAATAAGGGCTACTGTTGGATTAAAAGTTACATTACTGATAGAAAAAATATGTTCAAAATAAGGAATACAAAATACTTTAAATCCTGTGTGGTGTACCACAAGGATCAATACTAGGCCTTCTCTTTTGTTAGTTTATATGCACTTGCTTTTTATGGTATAAGTTTATATATATTTTAAATCTTTGAGTATTTAAATTGAAAATCTTACATCTTAGATCATTATAAAATTTGACGATATTTATATTTCGGGGTATTGCACCACCCATATCTTCTTTGAGCCCCTGTATGTTTTTTAAAATTGTTTTATTTATTGATATTATTAAAGTGAATCTCTTATGTAACATATTTTATTAAACAGCAATATATATACTGCTATCAAAAAAAAAAAAAAAAAAATCCTTATTTGTAAAAATGCAAATTTACTGTATTTTTTACCTACTCAGTGTAGTTCCTACCTTCTTTTCTTTTTTACCTACTTCAATGTAGCCGATTTACCAATTATTCAAATCCTTTAACTCGGAAGCATGATTTTATCAGCGCATTGTGTCCAAACAAGAGCTTTAGATGTTAAAATTTTTTTGCAACATGTTTTTTTTAATATTTAAAGAAACTTTTCTTTTTTATATATTATTTTCAAAACCTTTTGACTACACCTAATAGTGAATCTAAAGAATACCATTTTGAAGTCTTTACATCGCTTTGGCTCATTGGTATTAACATGAACTTAGTTAAAATCTTTTGAAAAAGTGCCTTAAACCACTATAGAACCTAGTTCGGTTCTGACGTATATATTTACTATATATAGTTATCAAAATACAATATTTCTATTAATTTTCACCAAAAAAAAAATACTAGAATTCCGACCAAGAAAGAGCTTATAATTAAGAAAAATTGCCAATAAATGATCAGAACAGATCATATTATTAAACTATGATGTTTATTTTACCTAAAAAAACGTATTGATTTAAAATCTTATTCAAATTTAGACAAGCAATTGTAATTTTAAGAAGATTTTTTTTAAATAAAGAATCTTCATTCTGGGTTTTTTCACTGCAAACATTTATGTTTTATGATACCGCAAAATTTATCACTTTAATTTTTTTCTTTTTTCCATAATTCACAGACCTGATCATGTAACAGAAGTATTTCTTAGTCAACAAAATATCATACAGAAACTATGATATGATATGCTATGGTATTTTATGATATGATATGCTATGATATTTTAAAATTGCATTAATGACACTGAGTAGAGGCTGTCTATTATGGGCTTTACCATTATTTATTTAAATTTAACCTAAGAGTGAACTTGCCTTACTCATCATCCATCCAAAGGTTTTTTAAACAATTGTCAATTGAATGGATTAGGGCAGTCTATATTGTCTTAAATGGTCGCACATTTAAAATTCTGAGGTCCTCTGTTTTGATTTCTTACTCATAGAGCTAACAAAAGTTGCATTCTCTTCTGCTGCAATTATGGCCATCAACCCTCTTTTGTAATTGGCGGCAATTCAAATCGATCTGATTTGCATGGGAATAATAGCCATTTGGTTAATAAAACTGGAACAATTAGAGCTGACATTTTGAGCATGGCTTGAGAGGCAAAGTACAAGTTACAATGCTTACAGATTCTCTGAGAAAAAACTCGATTGCACAGAGGGACGAAGCAGATCATAAGATAAAAGTTTGAATGATTTTAATGATCAAGGAATGGTCTGAATATTGGAGGCAATAAAGAAAATACAGGAGGGAAATGATTTTTGATGGTTACATCTGAAGCAGCTATATCTTTCAATCCAGCTTCTGACTGGCAGATTAGAATGAGTGGAGACTCATTCTATTGACTGATGCTCACATGAGAGTCAAACCAGTCCTGATTCTTTGATAAGAGATGATGATGATTGAGCTCTGTTTTGTCATATAGATCAATTTACTCAATTAACCGATCAATAAACCGTTGGGAACTGATCAATCTGAGAAACCTGAAAAGGCCCAAGCACTGCTCTTTCTAACAAATTTAAAATTCTGTTTCTCCAACAGCAGATCCTGGCCTAGTTGTAAGTTGCAATAAAGATAATTCCATAAGCCTTGATATATACATGTTATACATATAAGATTATGTACAGCTAAGACTAATATGAATGCAATGAACTATTTGAGCAATGAGTTTAAATGACAGCGAATATAGAACTTAAAGCTTACTAAACTTAACAAAATTTAAGTTTATAGACAAAATTAACTTTAATGACAAAATTAAAGCATAGTAAAACAAAAATAAGAGTTTTCATATATTATAATTCAAAATATAAAACAACTACAGTTGCTATAGAACAACTACAGTTAAATATAGAACAACTACAGTTGTTATAGAACAACTACAGTTAAATATAGAACAACTACAGTTAAATATAGAACAACTAAGAAACTAATGATAATCCAAAGTGTGGATTAACTCAACAAAGTAACAGAAACAACATGAAAAATTTTCATTTTATATATAAGAATAGTTTCTTAGGTAAATATATTTTATCCTTAAAAAAAAACAATAGAAACATCTTGTTATCTAGTTGTTATCTGACTAAAAAGTGTCAAAAAAAAAAAAAACATGTAAGAGAAATAAGTCCAATATTACAGTGTATGGTTATACTTTTATTTTATTGTTTTATATTTGCTTTTTATAGTTTTATTTATTCCTTTATGTAATTTTATTATTTATTATCATATGAACAATAAAACCTTTTGCTTTATTTATTAGAAAGTTTTAGGTGAACCAGTCATTCAATTCTTCAAAGATACTAATGTGTTATCCTCAACTGTTGAAAAGCACAATGATGTAAAAACGTTTGTTTTGAATATTGATAAAAGCTTGTTTAATGGACATCAAATGATTAATCACATGGATCATCAAGTGATTGAGTTTTCTATGTATCTAAACAAAGTACCTAAACTGCGATTGAAAATGAAAAAGCATATCAAATACATTACAGAATTGATGACTTATGACTCTCTCACCCAAACATTAGATGAGTTTACTGGTATGTTTTGTATTTTGTATTATGATACAAAATCAATGAGTTAGTAATTGAATAAATATTAGATGAATTTGAACAATTTTACTAACACAGTTTTGGGTTTAAAATTTTAAGTTTCAAAATAAAAAATTAAATATTTTTTATAAATCAATTTTGTAGGAGAAATCATTGAAAGTATTCTTGAGCTTCAAAAAGATAACATTTCAAGCTTGGTATGATCTTTGATTTTGCCATTAAATGTTAATCACATTTAATTACAATTTTTAGATTATTGTTTTTCTATTAAAATTTTATTTAGGCAAAAGAAAAACAGAAAGCTGCACGTAGTCTTTTGCAGCAACAGAAAAGAAAATCACTATCTTTATTATTTCGAGAGCTTCGAAGAATTGGTAATTTTAATGTTTGATTTTCAAACTCTTCTTCCTGTTGAAATTATTTGCTGAAACTTTGTTTTTTGGGTTTACATTAGGAATTTCATATAGAAAAGGATTGTTGCTATTTACCAATGAAGAAGACTTAAGTTGTATACCTGTCTTAGATGAAAACAAATTTGATAAGTATTAGTTTTTGTTTTTTTTTTTTAATCTTATTTCAACATAGTATGTGGTTGTTTATTAAGCAATGCATATGATGATTTAGGTTTCAGAAAGCTAAAAATAATATTGAAGCTGCAAATTTATATTATTTTCGATGTGTCGCTAAAAGTTCATCCTTCAATTCAGCACTTTGTTCACCATCAAAGGTAGTACTAATGAGTCTAAAATAATCTCAAATTTTAGAGATAAATTTACTTTTTTACATTTCTTTTTTGTTTGCACCACATTTTAAAACTTTTTTCTATCTAAGGAAATTAGTCCAGCAGAAATTTCAAAATTCAAAGGTTTTTGTGGTCATCTTTATTTTCTGGTCACTGAACAAAGAAAACAGATAGATGGGTTGATAACCGGATACTGCCATTTAAGGTATATTTAAAAAAAATAATTGTAATTTAATAAATAATGTTATGAAATTTTGAATTTGTAATATTATTTTTTAGAAATTCAATATCAATATGTAAAAATTTAAAAAGCTCAAAAAATGAAAATGGAATTTTACCACCTCAAAATACTGTTAAATATTGGAATGTAAGTAACATAATAGTTTAGTGTGTTTTTAAAACATAATTTACAATCAATTGTAAAAATTGGATTAATTAAGTATTTTTTTTTTAATTAAAAGTGTAAAAAAAGAAATTCAAAATTCATCCAATTTTATGAACAGCAAAACTATTAGTTTTTAATTTAATTTTTTGTTATTATTATATTTCATAGTTAATTATTTTTTCAATTTAGAATTTTAATAAATGATTTTTCTTTTTGAAAACTTTTAAAGAGTATCCTTGTGAACATTTTTTTAATGTTTTTAATGAACATTTTGTTTTTTAAAAACTTTTCTTATTCTTGTGAACATTTTTTTATAGAATGAAGTCACCTCACAATTATTCAACACCATAGAAAGTTTAACTGATTTTAAGAAGATACTTAGTAATTGTCCTTTGCATAATCTAGATTATGATAGCTTAACACCATTTGCTACTTCGATGCTTCCTAAAATATCTAGCTGGTGTAAGGATACTCCTGAATTAAAAGATACAATGAATAAAACTCAAGTAAAAAAAAATTCAATTTATTTATCAGATCAACGCAAAACTTTGATTTTTCATGATTTTTAAAATTGTACATTTTTCAATTTAGGCCTCGCTAGACATTCTTCGCGACGCATGTAATACATACTTCTATTCTCCAAAAGATTTATTCTATTGGTAAACATAGTTTTTCAATTAGTTTAGAACTTTTTAAATTTTTTTGAGTTGGTATTTAAATTTTATGTTATTATTTATTATATTTAATGATAAAACTTTAATGACCATTTTAATAACATTTTATAGGTCTCATTGGGAAAATCTTTCAGTAAATCTAATGAAGTTGAAAGATGTTTCTAATTTAATAAATGATTTTACCAAATTTTTTACTACTGATGGGTGAGGATTTTCATGTTACTAATTGCAAATTAATTCTATTGATCAATAGAGTTGTAGCTATTTGTTCTATTGATCAATAGAATTGTAGTTATTTGTTCTATTGATCAATAGAATTGTGGTTATTTATTCTATTGATCAATAGAATTGTGGTTATTTATTCTATTGATCAATAGAATTGTGGTTATTTATTCTATTGATCAATAGAACTGTGGTTATTTATTCTATTGATCAATAGAATTGTAGTTATTTATTCTATTGATCAATAGAATTGTGGTTATTTATTCTATTGATCAATAGAATTGTGGTTATTTATTCTATTGATCAATAGAATTGTGGTTATTTATTCTATTGATCAATAGAATTGTGGTTATTTATTCTATTGATCAATAGAATGGTGGTTATTTATCCAGTAGTAAGTATAATATTTAAAATTAACATATTGTGGTTATTTTTAAGCAATTCTCTTTCTGGTTCGTTTATGGATGATCTAATCGAGGTAAATAATAAAAATGTATCGTTACTGGAAAACTTTTCAAAAGTTAGTCTTAATAGTCCACATGATGATCCCACTTGTGGTATGATTTTTTTAGAATTTTTTTATTTTGTGTTTAAATTTTGTTGGTTTGTTTGCTTGCTGGTTTTTATTGTTTTTTATGATTTTTGAATAGTTTTTAAAGTTATGTTATTTATTAAAGTTAAAATTAATTTTGTTTTTAGGCATATTTGTGTATGTAATAAATAGTTGCTTTTTGTTTTTGTTTTTAGAAAATTTTATTGATAAACTTGAGTGTTTCATTAAAAAAATGCTTATATCAGTGCAAAATTTAGTTAAACATGCAGAGGAGTTTAAACAAAAGATTGGTTTGGAAAAAAAAGGTTTTTTTTTTTTTAATGTTGTTAAATTTAAATTTTTACCATGTAAAATTAATTTTTTAATTGCTTTATTTTAGAAACTGACACTGAGCTTATCACTGGACTCTTTTGCCCTTTACTATCTAGTAACTTTGTTTCACATACTAATTTTATTCAACTGAAAAGTCTTTTAGATGAATGGAATGAAATTGTTGCCCATTTGCTCATAGCATTTAGTGACTCCTGCAACAACTCGTGTGTTTATAATTTATTGCCAGTTATAGCTCCATTAATTGATATGTTTTCTTCATTGGTTGAGTTTTACACTTTTCATTGGGTGGCGCTCCATAGAACAAGTTGCAAGCTTCTTATTGTTCTTTATAATTTATTTTCTGATTTACTTGAAAAGGTAAAATAAATAATCATATAGTATTATATATACTTACTTAAGGTATAAAAAACTTGAATAAAAAATTGGTTCCTAATTTAAATAACAGGGTTATTGCATACCTGCTGAGGAAGATAACTCTTTAGAGACAGAAGGAGCAACAAAGTTTAAAGATGTTCAGCCAAGTGGTTTGGGTGAAGGCCAAGGAGCTAAAGATGTCAGTAATGAAATTGAGAGTGAGGACCAAGTTGAAGATACAAAGCATGGTGATCAACCACAAGATGAACAGCCTGAAAAAGAAGATATTAAAGAAGAAAAGGAAGGGATTGAAATGACAGATGATTTTGATAGTATGTTGTTTGCAATGCTTAAAACAAAATATTTGTAAATGTATTTACTATAAATATTATTATTATTTACAAATATCTATAATATGCAAAGATTTTTATGCAACTTATATTAGGTTTAAGCTAAAATATTTTATAATTTTTAAAAATTTGCTTTTAATTAAGACAGAACAAAAAATTTATAGAAAAAAAATAATCATGGTTAAGAAATAAAAAGGTTTTCCTCGGGTGGTTGACTTTCCCTAGACAATGGCATTAATTTTTTTTTAAATTATGTCAAAAGTATTTATCTTAAGGTCATTTACAAGATGTTGAAGATTTTGATGAATCTTCTGGTGATGAAGATGAAGATTTAAAAGAAGACAATGAACAACAAATGGGTGATGTTGATAAAGCAGATGAAACTATTGACAAAAAGATGTGGTCTGATGATGAAGATGAAAAGGAAGATGTTAATGAAAGTGACGATGATTTTAATGGTGAAGGAGCTGATTCTGCAGATTCACAATTAGTTGCTAATGAAGATAACCCTGGTAATATATTATTTAATGTTTTTTTCTTTAGTTGTTGTTGTTGTGTTTTTAAATGTTTAACTTTTTTTATTCTGTTTAATTTTTTAAATATTCAACTTTTTATAAAATAATTTTTAAAAAGTATAACTTTTATTAAAAATTTAGAATAAGTTTTTTAAAAATGCATATATTTTACTATTTATTTTAGGTGAGCAGGCTAGTAAAAACAAAGAAGAGAAAGCTAGAAATGAAGAGTTGGAAAAATTGGATGAAGAGGATTCAGAGAATCAAAATAAAGATGATGAATTTCAAAAAAATGAAGAAAATCAGAACCTTAGAGATGATCAGGATTTATCTATTGATATGAAAAATGAAACAATGGAGGAGGAATGTGATGAGAATGTTGATGAAAATGTTGATGAGACAAAAGAAAACCAGGAAAATTTAGATACTGATGAAGAAGTTATGGATGATAGATCTGATGAAAAAAATCAAGGTTTACATTGAATTTTTTTGGTGGTGATGATGATGATGATGATGATGATGATGATGATGATGATGATGATGATGATGATTATGATGATGATGATGATGATTATCACCAATATCATCGCCCATTACCATAAATGTTATTGATTTAATTGTTTAGAGAAAGATGATGAAAAAGATGAAATAGCTGAAAATGACAAAGATACAGAGCATCAAGTAAGTTTTTATTTTAAAAATATTTAATTTAAATATGAATTTTTGACTGAGAAAAAAATTTTAATTACTGATCGAATTTTTAAACACCCTTAGATTGAAAAATACATCATTAAATTTTACTCTTTTTTAATTTTTTTACTTCTTTTTTTTATTCATATTTGTTTAATATGTTGTAAGTTGATATTTATTACCATGATTGGTTGAAAGTTGGACGATTTTAAATTGAGTTTTTTCAAAAACCGCTTAAGCAATTGTAATGAATTTTTTTATAATGATGCTTACATAATTGATTTTTCTGTAAGTGGGTTTAGTTTTGATTAATTCTCACTAGTTTTTGCAATGTCAAGTAAAGAGTCTAAAAATCAAAAAACAAAAATTTAAAATTTTTCATAGAAAATCCATCATTTTCATATTCTATGATTTCAAAAGCATATAAAGTTCCAAAAGCAACTGTTGGAATTGTTATAAAACATTGTAAGGAAAATAAAAATGTAAAAAAAAGATAATTGGGAAATGGTAGAAAATCAAGATTTATTTCCAAAAAAAAGGCAAAATCAATAGTTGGCTTGATTCATCAAAATCCGACTCATTCACAATAAGATTTGGGTACCAAGTTTAAATGCTTTTGTTCAAAGAGTGTTCAAAAAGAAAAATCTGAAAGCATATTACAAGAAAAATGTACAAAAAAGGTCGTTAATGGAGAAATCAAAGCAATTGGACAAGCTAAAAATTTGCTTAAATTAATAATGAAAAAAATTTAGGCATTTTTGAAGACAATGAAACTTACTGTAAAAAAAAATCTCTCGGTACTTCTAGGTAATCAATACTATTATTAGTCAAAAGTTATAAAGCTTCTGACAAATTTAAGTACATTTGAGTTGAAAAATTTGGTCTCAAGCTCCTTTTATGGCAGGCTATTAGCAGTTGTGGTTTTAAAAGCTCTCTTTTCATAACAATGTTATATTATATTTATCAAACCAAGTTATTGAATCTTACTGGGCAATTGTAAAAGAAATTAAAGAAAAGAGGCAAGTTAGTTAAAGTAGTGTTATAAGTTTCCAAGATTTATGGGTTAATGCTACAAAAAAAGTGACACAAAGTAATGTTGTGGAAATGATGGCTGGTACTTTACAAAAAATTTAATTACCTGCATGTCGTAAACTTAAAGCATAATTTGTTTTTATAAAAAAAAAAATCATTACAATTGTTTTAGTGGCTTTTGAGAAAACTCAATTTAAATTCATTAAAATTACAACAGGTTATGGTGATATTATATGAAATATTAAACATGTGCCCATCGACTAATGTCTAATGACAGTCAAAAAACTATATAATACTTTGCTTTATTAGAGCAATTCTAACAATTAATTTCTTATAGTCCTCATCAACACATCTAGTTAGGCTAAAAGTTTTAAAGCTTTAGCTTCCCTAAAAGGCTGTGAAAAATCAATAGCAAGATTATACTACAAAAAAAATTTTCCTTGGTTCCTTGGTGGTCTAAAAGTTACTGAAAAATTTTAGAACAACTCACAAACAGGGGGATGGTTGAAAGCCACCCTGGTATTTTCAGCCCTGGAATCAATTTTATAATGCAATTTTATGGGGACTACACTAATGATTAAAGTCTCAGAGCTAGTCTGAAAGATAATAAAAATCCAATTTCAAAATTTCATGACAACAAAAAAACAACATGTTAATTTAAATAAAAGGTTGTAAATAAAAAATACTGGTATAGAATACAAATAAAAAATACTGTATAAATAACCATAGCCAATCCTCAGTTATTATTATAAATATTTAGTTTTTAATAACAAATAATAAGCAATATAAAAATGTTAACAAGTTAAAATATAAAAAGAAATAAACTTTTAAAATTTCTGTAATGTTATTTTCATTTAGGCTGATGAATCAGATGAAACAATGCTGGATCAAGAAGAAATCATGCCTGATCAAGAAGAAATGACTCAAACTGAAAACCATTCAGTTAGTTTATTACTAACATAATATAACTTGATGATTTTTATTTATAACAAAATTGCATTTTGTGATTGAATAATACTATACCTATAATATAGATATTGTCAGGTATAGTCCAAATCCTCCTAACTAGCATTGGCTACAATAATACCCAATTAATAATTTTAACACCAAATATCTATTGTTGACATTACATAAAACATGAATTAGACTTTCTATGCTAAAATGAACCCAAAATCTTGTGAAATAAAAAAAAATGTAAAGTTTTAACCTTCTCCAGTAAAAAATCTGTAGTTCATATACACGCTGTATAATGCTAAGTACTCAGATATGCACTATCCCCAACAATTTTAGTAAATGAATGTAATCAAAGTAAAATAACAAAGTAAAAATTGTTTTATCATCTGTAAGAATATTAATAAGAAGTTTTTTTCACTACTTTGGTCGTTTTACACTTTTAATTAAAGAAAATAAAAACAATTACATTTTTTTTTAAGTTAACCAAAAATATTTGAAACTTTTTAGCTTCAACCAAAAGATTCATCAGAGTATGCAGAACAAGCCCCAGATAATAATATGCTATCTAATTCAAAGTCTCAAATGGAACAAGTTCAAGAAAATGAAAAACATGAAAACAGCAATGGTAATGCAGATAGCACTGGTTTAAAGGGAAATTTAAGTTCAAATGATAGTCTCACCAAACAACGTTCTACCCAAACTAAAGTAATATTTAATTTATAATTTTTAATTATAAAAGTGTACCGATTCGGTAAATATAAATTTAAAAATGAAGAATTATTTGCACTGTAATGTAATGATTTGTTACAATCATAATTCATTTTATGCAACCACCAAATGGTAGCCATAGGTAAATTTATTTCATAAATAAAAATTATTTTACATAAGGACTTTCATCACTAACATCTTTTAAACCTTTTATCACACCCAACATGTATTGAAAATGAATGAATAAAATTATGTTAACAGGCTAAATAAAATAGGCTAAAAATAACAGGCTAAATAAAATAAAAATGTCTTATTTTGAAGTTTATATTATCCAAAAAAAAAAAAAAGATGCATAAAGATGAGATGGCAGAGAATATACTTAATAAAACATAGAAACAAGGTTGACAATCTTATTTATATATATATATATATATATATATATATATATATATATATATATATATATATATATATATATATATATATATATATATATATATATATATATATATATATATATATATATATATATATATATATATATATATATATATATATATATATATATATATATATATATATATATATATATATATATATATATATATATATATATATATAAGAATTATATTATAAAAGAATACTTTATTAATTATTTTTATTGAATTGTTTTAAACAAGTTTCGATGTATTCTAAATATTTTTATTGGTTGGATAAGGGTCAAAAACGAAAAGGCATTCCACAAAGCAATGAAAATCGCACTGAGGAGACAGCTGAGTCTGTAGAAGTAAAGAAAAGAAAAGCGTTTGATGCAGAAGAAAATGAATCTTCAGCTGATGAAGGAGTAATGAAATTTCTATATAAAATTTATTCGAAAAAATAACTAATAAAATTTCTTATTGTTATTAGGTTTTTTATTTAGGGATTTCTGTTCCTTAAAATACCTGTGTGATGTTTAGTAATTTTTTTCACATTTAATTTGTGTTTAAGTAAAGCATGTCTTGAAACTTTTTTTTATTAAGACAATTTTGTTTAATGTAAACCACTTTTAGCATTGATTTAAATCTAATTTTAAATATGGTTAAAGGGGAGGGGGGATGAAGAGGTTAGACAGTTCTTGATGTGAGGATGACTGGAATTTATAAAAAATATTAAAATCTTTCGCTTTTATTATTAGTTATTGTGTATTAATTTTATTATATCATTGTTATAATTGTTGAATCTATTATAGCCAATTTTAAAGTATTTTATATTTTTTTAGGGAAAAGAAAATGATAATGAATCTTATCAACATATAAAAGATAATAAATCAAGTTATGATCAACTTATAGTTGATAGTGCGACCCAGTCACAAATCAAAGATAAATTACAAAAAATAACAATTGAAGATAGCTCATCTGGGATTGAGGAGGAAGATGAATCAGCTATAGATGATAGTTCTAAAAATAAAAATGCTAAGGTTAGAAGTTTTTGTAATTTTCTGTAACAAAAAACAGATATTCTTGTATTCTTTAATAAGTTAGATGTATGTCTTGATTAAAAAACCATTTATAAGATATTTGTTTATACTTAAGATAGATATTTATTAAACACTTAATCCCTCATCTTAAATCTAATTATCTTACTTTCTGATCAATATGGATTTTGATCTTCTTGTTCTACAGCTGATTTGCTAACAGTAATAACTGATAGATTTTATTGTGGATTAGATAGAGGTGGAGTTTAAGTTTAACAGTAATAACTGATAGATTTTATTGTGCATTAGATAGAGGTGGAGTTTAAGTTTAACAGTAATAACTGATAGATTTTATTGTGCATTAGATAGAGATGGAGTTTAAGTTTAACAGTAATAACTGATAGATTTTATTGTGCATTAGATAGAGGTGGAGTTTAAGTTTAACAGTAATAACTGATAGATTTTATTGTGCATTAGATAGAGGTGGAGTTTAAGTTTAACAGTAATAACTGATAGATTTTATTGTGCATTAGATAGAGGTGGAGTTTAAGTTTAACAGTAATAACTGATAGATTTTATTGTGCATTAGATAGAGGTGGAGTTTAAGTTTAACAGTAATAACTGATAGATTTTATTGTGCATTAGATAGAGGTGGAGTTTAAGTTTAACAGTAATAACTGATAGATTTTATTGTGCATTAGATAGAGGTGGAGTTTAAGTTTAACAGTAATAACTGATAGATTTTATTGTGCATTAGAGGTGGAGTTTAAGTTTAACAGTAATAACTGATAGATTTTATTGTGCATTAGAGGTGGAGTTTAAGTTTAACAGTAATAACTGATAGATTTTATTGTGCATTAGATAGAGGTGGAGTTTAAGTTTAACAGTAATAACTGATAGATTTTATTGTGCATTAGAGGTGGAGTTTAAGTTTAACAGTAATAACTGATAGATTTTATTGTGCATTAGAGGTGGAGTTTAAGTTTAACAGTAATAACTGATAGATTTTATTGTGCATTAGATAGAGGTGGAGTTTAAGTTTAACAGTAATAACTGATAGATTTTATTGTGCATTAGAGGTGGAGTTTAAGTTTAACAGTAATAACTGATAGATTTTATTGTGCATTAGAGGTGGAGTTTAAGTTTAACAGTAATAACTGATAGATTTTATTGTGCATTAGAGGTGGAGTTTAAGTTTAACAGTAATAACTGATAGATTTTATTGTGCATTAGAGGTGGAGTTTAAGTTTAACAGTAATAACTGATAGATTTTATTGTGCATTAGAGGTGGAGTTTAAGTTTAACAGTAATAACTGATAGATTTTATTGTGCATTAGAGGTGGAGTTTAAGTTTAACAGTAATAACTGATAGATTTTATTGTGCATTAGAGGTGGAGTTTAAGTTAATAACTGATAGATGGAGAGTTTAAGGCTATTACTCTTGAGATTTCTAAAGCTAAAGTTTGGCATGCTAGTCTTCTCCATAAGCTTTCTTCTTACGGTGCATCTGGTAACATCTTTAAGATTATTGAATCTTTCTTTTAGTATAAAAGTTGTCCTCAATGGACTGCACTCTTCTTTATTTCTGGTAACTTCAAGGGTTCCTCAAGGTTATCCTTGGCCCCATACTTTTTTTAATTTACACTAATGATTTTTCGGAAATTCTCACATCCAAGGTGGCATTGTTTGCTGATTACACTACCATTTATTCCTGTCTTGATAAGAAGCCAACACTCTCTGATTGCTTGGAGGGGGCATTTGAGCTTGAAAAGAATCTCACTTCTGCTACAGCATGGAGCTCTCAGTGGCTGGTGAACTTTAACTCAGATTAATTTTTTTTCAACTTATCACTATCACAATAATCTAGATTTTTCTGTATTTATGAATGGTAATGTACTCAATAAGTCATCTACCCTTCATCTTCTAGGATTAACTCTTACTTCCAAATTTTCTTGGAAACCATATATCAAATCCATTGCAAAATTACCATCTGCTAACGTTTCTCTTTATTGTGCTCGCCATTTTCTTATTCAGAATTTTATTCTTTATTTCTATAAATCTCAAATCCATTCTTGTATGGAATACTATTGCCATATCTGGGGCGGATCTTCTAATGATGCCCATTATCTTTTAGACAAGTGCAAAAACACATTCTAAACATAGTTGGACCTTCTCTTGCAACCAACCTCCAACCATTATCGCATCGTTGTAATGTTGCTTCTCTTTCTCTTTTCTATAAATACTATAATGGGCACTGCTCTAAAGAGCCATTTACTAAAATTCATTCTTGTGTTATTCATCATTCAATTAATTCTCATTGTTTTACTGTGACTGTTCCTAAAGTGCTCCAAAATATATTCCTTTAGTTTTTTTCCTTAAACATCAGTCCTTTGGAATTTGCTTCCTTCATCTTGTTTTCCTGATTCATATAATTTGCAATCCTCTAAGTCATCTGTCAATCTTGCTTTATGTTATTATTTAGTTATCTTGCTTTAAAAATTTCGTCTCTTCCCCTAACTTCAAACTCTAATTGTGATTGCTTGTAACTTTGTTGAAAGTGAAGAAAAAAAAGTTTATGTACTCATTTACTACAACATTGATCAAAATGCAGTATTAAAAAAATCTTTTAGCATAAAACTTTGTACTAATTTTTAAAAATTGTATGATGAATTTTTTTATTTTAATTTTTAAAGATTTCAGATGTAAATGAGATGTTAATTGACCCCGAGTTAAAAGACGATGAGATGGAAGAAAAAAATTTAAAAGAAACTACTGATCCTGATTCACAAAAAACAGATGAGCTTACAATCTATAAAGACTATAAAACAGATTTTTTTACTGATGAAAATGCATTATTTTCTACAGATTTGGAAGTAAGTTCGTTAAATGACTTTATTTTTTTTTTTTTTTTTTTGTTTTGTTTGCATCACATGAATTTTTTCTGGATTTGCAGCTTATTAAAATGGGTTTGTATTTCAAAAGATAGCTCAGAAATTACTTTTAGGGTTTTTATTTTTAAGAAGAAGAAAATTTTGGATAATTATAGCGATCCTCCCAACTTTCTATGGTCTTGAGCAACAGATAATTTTTATATTTGAAATACAATGTCATTTTATTACACAGAACATATTTAGACAGAATGCAGTGAAATTTTCAAAAAAATTTTGGGGGTTAAAATACAAAAAATTGTTTATTGGTTTTTTTTAGACTGTGTATTTATACAATTAATGGCGTAGTGTATATATGTTTTGATGATAATTTTTTATATTTTCACTAAATTTTAGTTTTGTTCCTTCTTAATTCCAGGAATAATAAAAATATTATTTTTTTAGCAATAAGATGGCTTGCATTTTAAAAACTTTTTTTACCTCATTCTAATGTTTTTTTCAACTAATTTTTTTATTTTTATATTTATTAAATAATTTAGTTAATTGTTAAATAAATAATATAAAATTTTTTAAATATAATCAAAGATGGTTTTAAGGGGGGCTTTCACACTCTTTTTCCTTCTTCCCTCTCCCACCTCCTCAGCTCCGTTTTCTTTCTTTTTAACAAAAAACATAATTTTGAACTTATATTTAGCCCTTTTTTTAATCATTTTAATGAAACAATACAAAAATAGTTATAAAATTGTTTTTTTTTTTGTGAATAAATATGTCATCGAATATGAAAATTTGATGAGCACTATCAAGTGTGAGAGCTACAAATTGTTTAAAAATCTTGAATAAATAAGTTGGATACTTGTAATGTTAAGATAATAGTTATTTAAA
The DNA here is from genome assembly GCF_022113875.1 of Hydra vulgaris. Classification (NCBI taxonomy): domain Eukaryota; kingdom Metazoa; phylum Cnidaria; class Hydrozoa; order Anthoathecata; family Hydridae; genus Hydra; species Hydra vulgaris. Next base: position 50,509,107 of record NC_061158.1, on the reverse strand, counting down.
GTTACTTTTTTTTTTTTGCCATTGGAATGCATTTCATTTTGTATGTTTTTTTATTTTTTATTTTTTATTTTCTGTGTTTTCGTTTAGATTTATTTTTTGCATTTTATATTACATAATAATCGAGCAAAAAAAAATTTAGTACTAAATTAATTTTTTTCTTTTTTTAATTTGAAAAAGAAACAGTTTTAAAATTGAGATTTGCCATCCATGTTGAAATTACATCATGTAAGAAATTTTTAAAGAATAACTAAATAAAAAACATCAATATATATTTTAATATCAAAAAAATTATATTTTGTGTGGGACTTTTATTATAGCAAAAAAAAAAAAAAAAATTTAATTTTTTGTTGCATAAAATTAAATTTATATATGTATTGTAATTTAGAAAAAAGAAAAAACATTAGAACTATTGCGTAGTGAACTAGAAAATGGTTTATTCAGTTTGTCTCTGAAACGATCTCAGATTAAAGATCCAAAGCAAGCTTTAGATATGTGGATGAAATATGATCGCTTAACCTCTAACCTTGCTCAACAATTATGTGAACAACTTAGGCTTGTGCTTGAACCTACATTAGCCAGCAAAATGAAGTAAATTTTTTTTTTTTTTAATGTTTATTTTATTAAAATTTTTAAATACTAATAATGAAAATAACAATAATATAATCAACTATTTATATGTACATGTAGTATAAATACAAATAATAATTGATATGATGTAAATTTTTTTTTAAGGATTGTTCAATAAATGAAGAAACTGTTTCAGTAGTTTTTTAAAAAAAAAAATTAAGCATGAATGATTTGCATTCTTTTAATAGAACAAATTTGATTATAACAGGGGATAATTAACAGAACAGAACAGAACAGGGGATAGTTAATTTAGTAATAGTTAAAATAGTTGATTTGTAATAAAACTCTCGAACTCAATACTTAAACCTCTTGGGAAATATCTTCATGATTAAAGGTTTCAAAGAAGTCTGGTAAACAGATTTTGTTTTTCTGTTGATAATATATAACATCTCATAGATTTGGCAAAGGAGATCAAACACATACATAAAGTCTTTTTTACAAGTTTTTTTTAGTCAAATTTACTAATATTCTCCTGGTTATGTTTACTATCAGCTTAAAATGTTGTTTTACTATTTAGCAAATCAGGGCTGGGATTGGGATTAATACAGTAATGTTCAGGCTAGGTGGGAAACCTGGGTTAGATAAATATGATAAATCTTTTTTTTTCGGTACTACTTAGGAAGGATGGAGAATTTATAATTAAAACTTTTGTCTTTATTATCACCATTATTATTGTTTTAACATCAATTTCTTTCCTGTTGCATAGGTTGTGCAGCTTCCAGTAATGCTACTATTTGGATACTCGCAATCTTGCTTATTTTCTCTCCATGTTGTCTTTTAAGCTATAAAACTTTAATTTTATGGCTTTTTAAAGTTTTAGTCTTCATGTTGCCTTTTTGGCACTTTTTCCAACCTTTTGTACTTCTGCATCCACTTTTTCCAGAAAAAGAAATAAGCAATCATCTCAAAAACTACATTGGTTACAAATGACCTACATTTTCATGCTTGTTATGCTTTAATTTTTGATCCAATCTCCAAATTGACAACTTCCAAATAATCATGGCATCCTATTATCATAATAACAATCTTTTTTTACCCCAAAATCCTGCTGTTTAACCAAATTTAATATTACAATTTTTTGGGAAAAGGAATTTTCTGGAAGCTATTTTATTACTTAGTAGTAACATATCCCTAATAATTCTAATTGCTCATAGTTTTTCAATTTTGAAATTTGAGGTTATGAAAAAAGGGGTTTCCAGATTACAAAATTAAGAACAGTTAGTTTTTTTTTTTTTTTTTCAATTTTGATTCACTCTCAACAAAGCTGCAAGCAACCACTGTAATGTTGGGAGTTACTAGAAAACAAAAAATGAATATAAAGAGCAAGGAAATAGTTGACAGAAGACTTCAGTAGTTAAAGGTTGTATGATTCAGGAAAACAAGAAAATAGGACAGAGTTCCAAAGGGTTTAATATACTGTAAATAAAATTAGACGAATAAATAATAATAGTTTTTAGAGTATACAGATAAAGTAAAAGGATGAAACTTTGCTGAATGATGAGTCAAGCAAAAGCAAGTTTTGGTTGATGGAGCTAGAGATGATGGAGCTAGAGATGATAGCTCCTTTGAGCAGCGATCACAAGAGTAGTTGTAAAAAAGAGATAGAGAGATGAAAAACTTTTCAATGAAAATAAAAAAAAACTTTTCAATGAAAGGAGAGAGGCTCAGGCTTGAAAAATAGAGTAGATCGAATTATTTTTACAGAGCGATTTTGGACTTATTAAAAGAAGCATCCCAAATATGACAACATTATTCCATGCAGGGGTGAATAAGAGATTTGTGTATTTAGAGAATGGAATTAGGAAGAGGACTCGATGAGAGGGTTGCCATACTTTAGTATAGGAATGTCCACAGTATTGCTATAGTTGCTTGCAGTAAATATCTGAGTTTTTCTGAATTCAAAATCCACAAGCCACCGCAAACCTCAATCTGTTATAGAAGTGAGATCAGATTCAAGATCGGCTGTCCATCCTAAACAATTAAAAAGAGAAGAAAAATTGTCAAGACAGGAGTATAAAGTTGAGTCATCAGCAAATAGAGCCACTTTAGATGTTAGTTTGTCAGGAAGATCATTAATGTAGATAAGGGGCAAAAAAAGACTAAGGATAAAACCTTGAGGTGTACCCCAGAAGTTGCTGGAGATAAAAAAGAGTGTTGCCTTTTGAGGGTGACTTTAATAAAGCAGTTAGAAAGAAATGATTTAAAAATCATAAAAAATTTCCCAGATAAACAAAAACTAAAGTTTATATAAATTTGTATAGATATTGTACGCCAGGATCTAAATAAATTGCAAATGTATATGTTTATATTATATTATATTCATATTGTGCCTCTAACCTAACCATAAAATATCCTATTATATGCATAAATGTGCCTCTAACCTAACCTCCTAGATCCAAGCAGGTACGGAAACTTTTATTACTTCTCGATGGTTTTAAGTCAAGTCCAATTCTACTTCTTGTTTTTCACTTTCTTGCGCAGTTGCTATAACAAACTGTTATCATTTTTTCATCTTTTTTACAAGAATATCTCTCTTGAGAATAAAAGCAGAATGTTATTGCAAAATATCAGTTCGCCTGATGCTAGGCTCCGTTGCCCTTAGTTTACTAAATCTTGAGTTAGATGTTAGATTCTGAGACTTTTGGAAAATGACTAAAGTAAGTTTAACGTTGCAGCTTAATTCATGGGTCTGATCTTATTACTTTTCCCCAGAATAAGGTTATTTGCAAAGAACTTTTCCTCTAATTTGACTCTTGAATCTAATGGCCATGCTCTTCCAGCCATTCTAATTCAACAGATGAACCTATTGTTAGATATCCAAATCATTCTGAGTTTTAATACTAATGTCATTTCTCAATTTTAAATTTCTACGACTTTTTTTAGCTCATTTAAATAGAAATGTTATGATGAGCTTTTTTTAGCTCATCATAACATTTCTATCGTAGTCTTACTCGTTTTTTCAGAATTTTCTATAATCGGTTATATTATACAAGTTGACTTTATCTTAATTAAAAAGCAAGATACAAACTAGGTGAGTAACATCAGAGTAATAAAAAATGAACCTTTACACAGCACAAATTAGTTATTTGAGAAATTTTCACTTTTAAAATTTTTATTTTTTGGGCAGAAAATTTAGAGATAATGATTTTAAGAAAGGAATAATAACAAAAATCATTTTCAAATAGTTAAACTATAATTAAGTGCTAAATTATTCCAATATTCAAAAATTCTAGAAAACACTCTGGCTTTACCTAGGATACTTGGAGAAGTTAGAGTCAAATTAGTCTTTTAGTTAGAGTCAAATTAGTAATTTTATAAATATTTTATAATTAAAATAACAATTTTCCTGACAATTTTATATCTCAAGTGGTTCTATTCACTGACAACTCATGTTTATGCAAAAAGTTTTTAATTGCTTAAAATTAAAGATTGGGTAAACACCCTTTTATCTGATCTCTCTTATGTAACAGCTTGCAGTGGTTTGTGGATTTTAACTCCAACAAAACTCAGTTATTTACTACAAAATATTCTTACAATAATATTTTACTACAATATTCTTGACATTCCATATATTGACAAATAAAAGTTGTAAATGTAGCTGGACCTGCTTTATCTGCCAAGCTTGAGCCAATCTCCCAACGTTGAAAATGTTTCATCTCTTTCTTTTTTTCTATTAATATCATGGTCACTACTTCCAACAAGCAATCACCTAGTTTGATCAACCAAAACTCATTCTTGCTTAGCTTGTCATTTAGTAAAGTTGCATCCTTTTACTGTATGTCCCTCCATGCTATAAAATTTTTTTAAATCTAGTTTACTTCCTTGTGCATCAACAAAATGTCAAAAGTCTCACCCATCTTCATGTTATCCGATTCATACAACCTACATTGCATTGTTTAGATTCTATTATTATGTTATGGTATTGGTTTATAAATGTTGTTTAATAAATTTATGTATAAGATACTTTACTGAATAAAGTACTAATAATATTTCAATAAGTAAAATCAAGAAGCTTTAGAAAGCAAGAATAAATTAAAGGTAAGAAATTCTATAGATTCTATATATAGAATTCTTTTTTTCTTTACAAACTTAGAGGCGATTATCGAACAGGGAAGCGTATAAACATGCGTAAAGTAATCCCATATATTGCAAGTCAATTTCGTAAGGATAAAATTTGGCTTCGTCGCACCAAAAAAAGCAAGCGAAAGTATCAAATTGTTCTTGCCGTTGATGACTCTTCGAGTATGGCTGATAATCATTCTAAACAGGTAATTTTTTTTTTTTTTCAAAAGATGGTCTTTTAAAAAACTTCTGTTGCACAATATTTTGTAATTGTGTAACTGTAGAGTAATTGTGGCAATGTTATCCAATTTTTGCTATTGTAATCTATTAAATTTTCATTGGATGCTCAGCTTGAATAATTAAGTTATTTTAATATGACTTATATTATAATATATAATAACTTTAAAATCATAATAATTAAAACTAATAATTTTAATATTAAATCTAGCTTGAAATTGGATTTAATCTTGAAATTATAGTTTCACGGCTGTTTCATTCAATATAAAAACAAGCTTGACATCATGAGTTAATCAAAATAAAAGTATTTCCGCATAAAAAGTATAAAAATTCACTAACTTTAAAATATAAGTTTTTTTTTTTTTCTATTAACGCTTTCATCTTCAAATTAAAAAAATATAAAAGATCTATCTTTCCTTCTTAAATAGTTACATTAAACAGAATAAAAATTAATATTGTTAAAATAATTCCAATGATTTGTGATCATCTTTCTGTTTTTTGTGATTTTTACGAAAACTGGGAATACTAAGACTGCTTAACTTATGTTTATGCATAAAACAATTATCAATGAATGTTTAATCTTTCTAAATCTTTTCTTTCACAAAAGGTCTATTTTTAATGCATTTATATTATAAAAGTTATTATTTTTAAATGCCAAACATAATATTTTTGATGAATGACATAAGTTATTAAAATTTCAACCTTTTATGCATATTAAAATCATTAAAAAATTTTATGTTCTTCTAGCTATATGTTCAGGTAAGGCAATATGTTTTCAAACTTGTCATGTTTAGCAAATTTCTCTGGTTTTTTGCGTAAATTTGTGTTTACATTTCTAAAGCGATGACGTAAAACATAAAAGGCTAAAACATTTTCTATAATATTATTTTGAGATTTTGATGTCTGATCTTTAATAATCCCATTTCATATCACATTTTGTTTAAGTAAATTTTTTTGATTTATAACGGTCTAACAATGTTTATATTTGAAAATATCTAAAAGATCTTTTTTCGTTTTTTTTTTTTTTTTTTTTTTTTTTTTTTTTTTTTTTTTTTTTTTGTGGATAAAAATTAACAATAAATTATAGAAATTTAGCTATGTTCGTCATTTGCATGTTTATTTAAAAATCTAAGGAGGTTTTGATTAATTCCTTAAATGTCATAAGATACAAAATTGTATTGATGTTATTAATCTTTTTACAAAACAAAATTATCTCTAGTATTTCTAAAGATATAAAAGTTTTAGTAACACTCTTTAAGTGGTTATTTTCAAAAAATAACAAGAAGCCGTAAAGCTCTCTTTGAAACAGCTGTGAACTTAGCAGTGATGGTAAGGGGTTTTTATTAATTATTTAAATGTTTGTGGTTTCATATCTATCCTTGGATGGATATTAAAAATACACATTATACATGAAAAGCTTGGTGTAAATGTTATACCTAGACATTATACATGGACATATAAGGATAGATGTGGAATCACAAACATTTAAATAAAAAATAAAAAACCCCTTTCCATCGCTGCTAAGTTCACAGCTATTTCAATGCGAGTTTTACGGCTTCTTGTTATTTTTGTATTTTTTAAATATTTTAACAAAAAATTGAAAATAATAAAGACTGCAGCAAAAAATGCACATCTTTCAGTCAAATTTTTATAGTCAATTTAAGAATCACACATTTAAAAAAAAACAACCATAAAATGCTTAAGTTGTTATATGTTAATTTTACTTGCATTACTTTTGTGAAACAACAAAAAGTAGATGTTTTCTGAGTTAGCTTGTCTTTTGAGCTTGTGTATAACATATTTCTAGCTTTTACTTCTCTCAACTACGATGTAAAATATTCACAAATACAAAGAATAAATTTTTTTTAGATTAACAAGTTTCATTGTACATTATTTTTGTAGAGTGTTTTAAAGAAACAAAGATTTTTTATGTGTAAAGATTGCATACAAAGATGATTTTAGGGGAAGGCATGTGGGGGAAGGGGGTGTTCTACCCCCACAAATAAGGTGATTTTAAAGTTATAGTCAATTTTTTTGACAAATTTAGTTGGCTTGTTGCCCCTGATTATCCCCCTTTCCCCTTCCTTACTTTTTATAATTTATTGATTTATAAAGTCAGAGGTGCCCTAGCAAGGTTGTGGCAAGTGAGGCTTAAGTCTTAAAAAAACACTTATTTAAACATTGCGGGTGAATGTATGACCTTGAAATCATTAGTTATTTATTTCTATGGCTTACTATATTTTTAAACAGTTCAATTTAGCAAAAAAAAAATTTCTTAACTTTTTGCCTTTTCATAATCAATAACATTATTAAACCAAGGAAAAATTGTAAAAATACTATAAATATTCAATCAAATCTTTTTATATATAATTTTACAGTTTTCAGGCCAATATAAAAGGTATTGACAAATGCCCCTTTAGGGATGGAGGTGCAAATTATATTAAGTCTTAAACAAAGCATGCTATGGCAATGAACATCAATATGCTTAGGATAACATGATAAAACTGTTTTAGAAAAAAAAAATTTTGAATTTTTGAATTACCAAAAAAAGATTTTTTTAAAAGGGGCTTTCTAAAAAATTTTTAATGTGCTTCAAAATATTTTTGCATAAAGTTGTCCATAACATCTGCCTAATTAAGACATAAAATTTTACCTATTAATTATAAAATAACCAATCTTTTTTTGAAAATTTCTAAAATTTCTGGAAAATTTTTTGAGTTATTTAAAATTGATTTTTGAATTTGTTTCAACCTATATTTTAGTGACTGTCATATTAAAAGTTATCATTTTTTTTTTAGCTTGCTTTTGAGTCAATAGCAGTTATCAGTAATGCATTAAAGCTTTTAGAAGCAGGTGAACTTGCTCTTTGCAGGTATTCAAATATTTGATAAAGTTATAAAATCAATAATTATCAGCTTTTGTTGTTGTCAACATCAAAACAATTCAACATTATAAAAAAATGTTTTTTTATATATGTTAAAAATTTATTTTATGTTATGTTATAAAAAAAAATTCAAATACGAAAAAATATTTTTTGTAATTTTTTTTTCTTACTTTAGCTTTGGCGAAGATGCTCGATTAGTGCATCCATTTGAAGAAACATTCAGTGAACTATCAGGAGCTTCAATTCTTCAAGAATTTTCATTTGAACAAAAGAAAACAAATATATCTCAACTTTTAAATATGTGTACACTTTTACTTAACAGCATTTCTAGAGATATTGTTGACATTAACATATCAAAGCTTCTTCTAATTATTTCAGATGGAAGAGGAATTTTTTTGGAAGGTAAAGAGGTAAGTTAACTGGAAATTTTTAAAAGTTACCTAAAAACATTATAGGTAAGTTGTCTAACCAATTTAATAATCAATATTTTGAATAACAAAATTTTTTAAGCTAATTTCACCTGTTACTTATCAGTTAAATCTTATATATATTTGTCAATTCTGATTGATTGCTTGATTGTATGTTCCCAGTTAACAGCCAGACCGTTGGTCCTAGAAACTTGAAATTTGGCATGGATGATCCCCATGACCCAGGGAGTAACATAGGCTATGTCAAGTTGACCTCAAAGGTCACTGGAGGCTGCCCGGGGTCACGGGGTAAATTTAAATGGTCATTTCTAGGTCAGGGGGGTTGGATAGACTATTCCTTGTAAAGTGCAGAGTTGTTCCTTGCCCCTGGGGGTGGGGGTGCAGATGACCTCGGGTTTGAGCTTGATTACACATTACAATTACTCACATAATTATATATATATATATATATATATATATATATATATATATATATATATATATATATATATATAATTATGTGTGTATGGTGTATATAAAATCCCTGGATGGAAGAAATTTTAGTGTTGTGTATCAAGTGGCTCCGCAGCGGTTTTTTTATAGTACCCAGGATTGAGAGTTTTTTAGTCAAGTAATTGATTTTTGGAGGGTGAGTTTTCTTTGTACAACAGCAACTTTGATTTGTTTTGCCGGTGTCCAGTGACACGGGCACCTCTGCTAGTAACCAATATTAAAAAAAAAAAGATAAAATAAAAATAATTTTTAAAAGTCCTTAAGCGATTTACATCCTGTTTTATGATTGTTGTGGTTAGTTTTTCTATTTTTTTTTGTTATCAATCCTACACTTTGAAATCAACGTTTTATAACAGAGAATTATTCTGTATTAAAACACTTTATCACTGAGTAACTCTCTAGGATTGCTATAGGATTAATATTGTGCTTTTATGAGAATAAACTAATATTAGGAAAAAAAATTATCAACAATATTATGTACCGTTAGATCCTATAGAATTTTTATAAGTCATATACAATTTTTTCTTAATACTATAAAATAAAGATTTTTTCTATACTCGTGAGATGATTATGTAGTTTACTAGATCTACAGGATACCTATAGGAATTAATATCCTTAATCAAAAGGTCCTATAGGATCTTTTGACTAGGGTTATTAGTATATATATCCTATAAAAAATAAGACATTCCTGTATGAAACTGGAATATCTCGTAGGATAAAAATATAAACTCCTAATGAACTACATTGTGTATAGACCAATAATGTTAATATATTATTTATGGCGTTTGGAACATTGAGTTTTATTGAATTTTTATAGGTCAAAATTTTATTAAATGCAATTTTTAAATCTGAACTAGATCTACAGGTTCTAGTTCAACGTGTAAACATTTTTAGATCTAGTTCAACGTGTAAATATTTTTTAATGCTGAATAAACTTTTTGCAGCCATAATAAGTCTATAGCAAAATTAGCTTATGGCAAAATAATATAAAAATTAACCCAAACGTTATATTAAAAAAAATATTTTCATCTTATGCAGTATTTATAAACCAAATGGTTCTCGTTATTACAAGTAATTTATTTTTACAGACAATATTAAAACTATTAGTATTCATATTTTTTTTGTTGAAATTTGTTTGTGGTTAATTGAAATTTGTTTGTGGTTAATTGAATTTGTTTGTGGTTAACTGAAATTTGTTTGTGGTTAACTGAAATTTGTTTGTGGTTAACTGAAATTTGTTTGTGGTTAACTGAAATTTGTTTGGGGTTAACTGAAATTTGTTTGTGATTAGGAATTTAATTTGCGTTAGTTAAGCTCTAAGTGTGATTTGTTTTATATAAAATCTTTGTTTTTACAAGATTTTTACCATTTTACATAGTTTAGTGGGTCAAATTGTTTTTAACTGATTAAATGAAGTTTTTTTGTGGTCCAAGTATGTTCATAAGTTTATAATTTGTAACATCCAATAGTATTTAAATAAACTTGGCATAATTGTGGCTTTTAAACATAATAATCATGAGTTCTGGCTCTTTTAAGATTTTCAATGAGTTCCTTTAAAAAGTATAAAAAACAGTTAAAAATATTTTCAAGCTGATCTTAGTATTTAAATTTTACAGTATAGTAAAAACATGTTTATAATTCTTAATCGGTTAACATCACATTACAATATATGTAAATGTATAAATTATTTAAATTGGTTAACATTACATTACAATATATGTAAATGTATAAATTATTTTTAGAATTAAATAAATGTTTACATTGTAATATAAAATGTTTATAATGATCTTTAAAATCTTTATGATGATCCTTAAATGTTTATAACAATCTTTAAAAGGAAAGGTTTTGTCATGATTTATATATACATCATGACAAAACGACATCATACATGCATACATACAATTTATAGACGAAATACAATATTAATGCAATTGTCCTTCACGATTATAAAGGACATAACCTATAGGACATATAACAAAAAACTATTAAATAAATGTGTTACTTTTTCTATTATAATATAAGATTTTAGAACTAGAACTATTAGTAGGTATCCTACCTACCAACTATTAGTAGGTATATACCTACCAATATTGCATGAGTTATCTAAGAAGGAAATTAAATTTGTTTTAAATCTTAATGTCTGTCATTTTTAGTCAGTAGCCGTTTTATATAAGTGATTCATAATAAAGTTTGCATAAGAATAGAAATTCTGTTTTAATTCATTAGTAATGAGCTGATCAAACAAATCCAATTTCACATAATGCGCTGGCAATGTCATCGCAGCTGTTACATTTTTGTTAACTACTGAGTTTGAGATTTTTTATTTAGGGTTAGTTTTTTTACCAGCTTTAGGGTTAGAAATAAGTATTAACTGCTAAACTTTAATGGGTTAGTTTTTTTAGTTTCTGCTGATATAGGTTTTTTGTTAAAGTGGTCCTTTTTCCTTAACAACGAGTTGTGCGTTTCGTTTGTGTACTCAAATTTATATTAGATTTACTAAAATTAACTCTCTGAAATATGAGTATTAGAGTTTCCATTATTTCAAAAAACAAAAATTTGATTTTTTTTCTTTCATTAGATTATTAATCTGATAATTATTTATTACATTATTAATATGGTTACACATCGTGATTACATCATATTAATGTAATAAATAGTTATTTATTATATTTATTAACATGATTACCAGGGATTATTTTTCCGGATATTTTTCTCAACTTTTAGTTTTTCCGGATATATAAATTAATATATAAAATATATTCCGGATATTTTACCCAAACAATTTTCTGGATTTTAAAAATATGACTTAGACGATCTATAGATTACACATGACAACAAACTGATTTAATTAAATCTTATTCGAATATTAATTGAAGTTTTTGGACATCTTTGTTTTTTGACAAGGCCTGTACATGAAGTAAGTTAAGCGTAAGTTAGATATTATTTAGAAAAAGAGTTGCCTTCACTATTTACACAGAAATACCTCAGAATCAAATCACACCTTTCTCCCCTATTTAAAAAATATTAAAAGATTTAGTGAAAATTGAAATACATTAGTTATTATATTTTTTTATGTTATTTAATTTTAGGAAATACATTTAGGTATTGTTATTTTGCTTATTATACCTCCTAAACATTTAACGAGTCCCTAATAAAGGGTGTCCCAAAATTAACACAGGATTTAAAATTACCACCATTTATGTAGTAAAGTGCTGTCAACGCTAAAAAAAAACAAGTCTACAGCTGACAGTTTAGGGTTAGAAAAAAAGGAGTGTTACACAATAAAACAAAGTGTCTTCATTATTGAACAATATTTCGAAAATAATGAAAACTTGGCGGCTGCAGTTAGAAAATTTCATACAAAGTATGGTTAGAATAGTGTTTTAACTTCGAGATTAATTGACACCAAACACGTTGGTCGTGTCTAATGACAATGCACAGCGAAGAGAGTGTGTTGAATGGGATATTGAGCATCAACAAATGGATGCTGATTTTTTAAGCAAAATTAACTTAAGTAGCGAAGCACTTTTTCACCTTGATGGGTTTGTTAATCGCCAAAATTGCTGCTTTTGGGGCTCTGAGAACCCACATGTGATTGTCAAAAAATAAATGTATCCACAACGTGTCACTGTTTGGTGTAGATTATAGACTAGAGGCATCATTGGACCATACTTTTTTGAAATTAGGCTGGTCAAGAAGTGACTGTTACTTGTGCTCGATATCGCAACACGATAACCCAGTTCTTTTTGCCGAAATTGGTTAATATTGATGTGACCAATATGTGGTTTCAACAAGTCGGTGCCTTACAGCACGTGAGACACTTCAATTACTGCATGAGACATTTCCAGGTTAAGTATTCTCTCATTTCGGTGATCAGAATTGGCCCCCAAGATCGTGCGATTTAACATGATTAGATTTCTTTTTATGGGGTTATTTAAAATCACAGGTCCATGTCAACAAACCCACAACCATGCGTACTTTAAAAGAGGAGATTCAACGTTGCATCAACGAAATTTATTCAGAATAATCATGTAAAATTTCGACAAAAAAGTGCGCATGTGTATGAAAAGTCGTGTAGACCATTTGCCTGATGTGTTATTACGTAAATAACTCTATCCTATGTACTTTATGATTCAATCAAAAAATTACAATCAAAAGACTAAAAACTGTGTTTTCTATTTAATTCAAATCTTGCGTTAATTTTGGGACACCCTGTATTATCACAAAAAAAGTTATTCAAAGATATGTCAACCTGTTCTTAAATGAAGAAAATTATAAAAAAAAGTTCAAAAATATAAATGTGTGTGTTATGTTACTCGATTTCTTAAAGAACAAACTAATAATAAATTAGTAAAAACACCTATCTAATTTTCTTCGACATTCTGTTTTTTCTTCAGTAAGTTCGTAAGGAAAAATTCCTCCTAAGAAACAGAGTGTCAAAGAAATTTAGATAAGTGTTTTTATTAATTTATATATAAATGTATATAAATAATTGTATGTGTGCTGGTCCATAATTATTTATGATAATTTTTCACAGGTTGTACGCAAAGCAGTATATCAAGCAAGAGACGCCGGTGTTTTTGTAGTCTTCATCATCCTTGATAATCCAAACAATAAAGACTCTATTCTTGATATCAAGATTCCTATTTTTCCATCAGGTGGTGGACTCCCTCAAATAAAAGCATACATGGAAGAATTTCCTTTTCCATTTTACGTTATTTTAAGAGAAATTAATTCTCTCCCTTCTGTTCTTGGAGAAGCCTTAAGACAATGGTTTGAATTAGTTGCGCAAACAAATTAAATTAACTTTTTTTAATATTATATTATATTTTATTACACGCTAATGTAGTTTTTATCTTAAAAATGAGTATTTGAGTGTGTTACAAAAAGTCCAAGTCTGCCGTTACAAGTAATTTCTAAACCTCCGGACTTATACAATATTTAAAGACCTAAATTAAGGTGATTGTAAATATTAAGTTTTTCATCTCTTTAAATAGCACTTTATATATAATATATTTTTATTTTATATAATATATTTTTACTTTATATATATTTTTTATTAATTTATTCAATCTCAATTATTTTTAAAATAAATTTAAAAAATAATAATTCTTCCCCCGTATGGGGTCGTCCATAAAGTACGTTCGCTCATAGGGGGAGGTCTTCAAACAGCGTACGAAAGCGTAGCGGGGGGGGGGGGTCAATTTAAAAGTACGTACATCGATTTTCCAATTTATCACAATTAACCAGCTAATCAATAGAAAAGTTAAAATTCTGACTAAAGATCCTAGTTTGCCAACATAAAAAGATGTTTGGTATAGGGAGTAGAGGGTATAGTTTCCCACACATGGCATGGGGTCCGCAGGATTTTTTGATGTTCCAGATAGGACTCTTTCACAAATTGTGCGAACTCCAAACTTAAGTATGATTATGCATACGCCAAATGAGGAAACTTTGCAAAAAGTTAAGAAGGCGGAGGCCTGGAAGCAAAAAAGCCCTAAAATGTCCCCCTCCCCCCCCCCTCCTCCTCCAAAAAAAAAAAAAATAAGAGGGTGTAAATTTTGTATGGCTTTTGTAATTTACAATATTTTTCTACGAAATTTAAAATCTGTCGATAAATCTAGTTTTAGATAGTAAAGTTAAAATTTTACTACATTAGTGCCCTCACACTTGGGTAGGGGTAAGCGTTTTAGGACTATTTTGTTCCCAGGCCTCCGCCATTCCAATTTTTGCAAGGCCTCCTCATTTGATATAATTATACTTAAGTTTTAAAACTTGCACAAATTTCACATATTTCGCATAGGCATACTTTTGTTTGGAGCTTGTGCAAGCTGTAAACATGAGTGTGTGAAAGTGTCCTATATAGAACATCAAAAAAGCCTACGGGTATCCATGCACACATGGCACCTCTTATATACTGGCCCTGAGTAAGGCGTATTTCAGACAACCTATTTTTGGAGTCGACAAAAAACAGGTTTTAGCAGTGCCGTGGCTATTGGGTCGGAGGGACCCCCCCCCCCCCCAAAAAAAAAAAATAAAATAATAATAATAATAAATAAATAAACGTGTCATGTGGATCTCAAAATCGCTCAAATTTTACCGCTAAGTTTGCTAAAATAAAAAGTTCCTTAAATTAGCAAAAGGACACAACATTTTCTTTTTTAAAACAAAAAAAGGTACAGCATGACTCGACCGGGGCTTGAACACCAGTCTCCGTTGCCGTAGACCACAGCATTTACCGCTCGGCCAAGAGAATACATTATTAACATGTAATTTAACTTTATAAAAATTCATATTTGCATATATATTTTAAGAGATTTTTTAAATTGTGATCCTGTGCCGCAAACAAAGAGCTTTTGGGTCGTATAAAGTATCTTAAAGTATCTATAAGGTGCCTCCTCCACCTTTTTTTTTCCATAAACTTTTTCATTGAAAAAAAAAAGTTTGGGGAGGGTATTTCAATATCGTACGTACTTTTTAAAGGAGGGGGGGGGGGGGTTGTATGTTTTATAGAATACAAAAACATATTTGACATCATGAGAAGCTAAAAAAGTCTTTCTATTTTACTACACACTACTTTGAGTCTTAGGTATTAACCTGTTTTCTAATTTTTACCGTATTTTAATATTTCAATATTTGAAATATTAAAATACGGAAATATAAAAATAATAATTTCAATATTTGAAATATTAAAATACGGTAAAAATTAGAAAACAGGTTAATACCTAAGACTCAAAGTAGTGTGTAGTAAAATAGAAAGACTATTTTAGCTTCTCATGATGTCAAATATGTTTTTGTATTCTATAAAACAGAGCAGTAAAAAAATTAGTAAAAAAACACCTAAAGTAAAGTAGTTTAATGACGCAACTCTTGCACAGTAGTTTAAATGGTGAACATGAGTAAAATATTTAATGTTTTCAAATTAAAATTTAACTTTATTTTTGTATACTTAAATAGCATGCAGATCTAATTTACAAAAAAATTCAAATTTTTGTCTATTTAAGAAGTTACAGCAACCCAAAGTTGAATTTTGAAGCAAGTTACTCAAAGTTGAATATTTTGGATGAAAAAAAACACTTTAAAATGGTAAGCTAAAAATGAGACTTTTTGCAATCCCGGCCCCGGCAAAATTATAAGATTTAGCAGGGGTTGATATCTGGGGTTCGAAAAAAAATTGTAATTCTTTTTGTATAACAATTTTATACTTACGTTTACTTTTTTTTTTTTTTAATATATATTTGCTGTTTATATAATAAGAAGTATAACTACAAAGAAACGTTTACATACAAAAAAAGTGAATTTATAAAAAACAGTATTTATTATATACTATTATTTACTATATATTTTTCCTTTTTTAAACTCGAATTCATTTCCAACAAGATTACAAGCAACCACTATTACTTTGAAATAGAGGATAGGTTAAAATACTAGAAAATGGTTAACTGAAGACTTTAAAAAATGTAGAAGGTATTAAAAAGGAAAACATGAAGATGGAGAAGAGTTATAAGGCTTTTTTAATCTGCAAGGAAAAAAACTGGATTAATAAAAGTTTTGATAACATGAAGGGACAGATACAGTAAAAGGATGCAACTAGTTGAATAAGAAGCCAAACAAGGATGAGTTTTGGTTCATCGTAATAGAAATGATAGCTCGTTTGAGCATTGACCATGATAGTATTTGTAGAAAGAAAAAAAAGAAATATAACCTTACAACAATGGGAGAGTGGTTCAAGCATGGCAGATAAAGCAGATCTAACTACATTTACGATGTGCTTTGTCTGAGAGTAAGAGGGTTGTTATTTGTCAATATAGGAATGCCAACAATATTGCAATAGTTTTTTGCAGTAAATAAATGAGTTTTGTTGCCTTAAAAAAATTGTGGATTTTAAGTCCAGAATTTAAATCAATAAACCATTGCAAGCCTTAGGCTGTTACAGAAGAAAGATTAGATTAAAAACCGACTGCTTATTCTGAGCAATCAAAAAGTGAAAATTTTTTCTCAAGACAAGAGTATAAAGTTGAAGTGTCAGTAAATAGAGACACTTTAGATGTAAAATTTTTATGGAGATTTTTATTGTAGGTAAGAAACTCTACAGGAGCAAAGATTTTCGTTATTTCAAAGAACTTTGCGGTACCCTTAAAGTTACTTGAAATAACGAGGATCTTGTAGGCTTTCAAGAATAACTTTAATACTGCAATTTAGAAAGAAATATTTAATAATCTCAAAAACTTTATATTAAGAAACTAATAACAGAGTGAAACTAATTGTAGGATATTTGGAGAGGGTAAAGTGTTTTCTAGAGTTTTGAAAAATTGGAACCACTTATTTAGCACGTTTTAAAAGTTTAGCAAAAATGTAAGAGAATTCTGGCCAAAAAGTTATCAGCTGATGCACTTCTGCGCATACATGAGCGTTTAGAATGGTCTCTAACTGTTTTTGCAAAACAGCTGCTCTTTGCTCCGTTCTTTTGCAAATAATGGGTCAGACCCTACCCAAGTTCTTTTAAAGCAATCTTTTATACTGACCAATTGATTAGTTTTTCTTGATAGTTTTTCCCTGAAGTATCTAAGACGCTTATTATTAGCTTTCATTCCTTCTTCACTCAAAAATTTCAAATCGGTGGAATCATTTGATTTTATCAACTTTCAGTTATAAGCAAGAATTTTGTGCAGCGTTGGAGTTATACTTACCTAATAAAGATCTTGTTGAAGCAAGATATTTAGCTCCTGACATTTGTTTGTATAACTTAACAATAATAATTTTGCCAGATGACATTGTTCTCAGAAGTTTCGAAGAGATTTTAAAGGGACGGGTGACGTATTTGTTTTTTGCCGACTTGAGTCAAAAAAAATATTTTGTCATCGTTAACCGATATTAGTCGACTGCCAACTATTCCAATTTTGCCGACAAAACTAGTTAAACCATGAAATATAAATATAAAAATTAATAGTTTGACACAAAATTTCATTTTATGTAAAAACTTTTAAATCAAACCTTCACAATTGTATCTTTTATAAAATCATACAATAACTAATAAATGCTAGGACATATACTAAAATTTATAGTGTCTCATTGTACTATAATTTTTAGTGTCCGAGTATACTCGAACACAAAAAATTATAATGCAAAAAAATTAATAAATTCTACAAAAACTAATAAATATATTTATTAGTTTTTGAAGAATTTAAAAATATAATTTTAGTGGATAAAACCTGACAATTTGACTTGAAAATTACCTAATATAATTATCTTAAAATATTTAATATTAGTTATCTATTACCTAATATAATTATCCTAAAATATTTTCACAGCTGGATCTTTATACGGTCCTTTTTGGTGTCCTACAGTTATAAATGGTTTTTTCATTCATGAAGCGTAAAAAAATATTTCAAAAACATATTGCAAACGTGTAATTATTTTAGAAAAGGTAACAACTTTCCTTTTTTATGTCTTTTTTGTATATTTTTCAGCGTGTTTTTTTTTTTTTTTTTTGTGTGAGTGTGTCCTTGATATATTTTATGGTCTTGCGAATACTTTTTAACGGAAAAATCTTATCTAACTGATGTAAAAACATGTATTATGAGTTATATAAGAATCCTCAAATATTTTTATCTGAATGCTTTAAAGTACCTTTTTGGTGTCCTAGAGTTATTGTGCAATCATGGTAATGAACATGGAAGTATTTTAATAGGTAAATTTTGAATGAATACCTTAATTTTTTAGGGTGTTTTGCAGTGTCTTATATTGATGTCCTAGAGTCATGGTATGCCCTCAGGAGTATTGTTTAATGATTGAGCTTCAAAAATTAAGCTAAAAACATATACCATAGCCATGTTTTATTTTACCATGCCGCATAACAAAATTTTTCGTAAGTATAGTCAAATGTCCACAACATGTGCAAAATAATCCGCTGTCTTGTATTTTAGTAATTTTTGCTATGTAAATATTATATTTTTTTAAAAAAATCTTCTTTTGGTTAAGTAGTATTTTTTTTATTTCGTGAGTAAAAAATATTACAACTCCGTGTTATATAAAGTATACATTAAAAATTTTTATGACAAAATTTTTGAAACAGGATCTATACTCTTAATTAATCGCTCCACTAGGGTAACAATAAACTCGGCTACCCTAATAGATAGTATCATTACCACAGACATTTCTAATAAAGATATTCAAAAAGGTATCATAAAAATGGATATATCCGATCATTTTCCTATATTCCTGATATAAGATATAAAGATATTAGACAGTTTTATCTTAATTTAATAAAATATTTAAAATATGTATTTATGCATCTTGTAAAAAAATGCATTAAAAAAATGCAATTTTTAAGAAGTTTTAACTAATTTTTATAGAGCTAGGACTTTTTACGTTAGACTCTTTAAAGAGAGTTTGTATCATTCTATTAGAAACTAAAAAAGTTAGCTGTCCTAACTTTGCCCCATTTTGAAATAATGTGCTTATAAAAAGCTCATTTTATAAAAAAATTAGTAACGTAAAAGCTAATATGACGTAAATAAATTTAATTTTTATGTTTAGAGAGTTTTTCTAGAACAAAACTTTTTAATGTGAATAAATGTATATATATATATATATATATATATATATATATATATATATATATATATATATATATATATATATATATATATATATATATATATATATATATATATATATATATATATATATATATATATATATATATAACAAAAAATAATTTATCCCTTTTCACAGTGATCAGGAATAACTTAAAATTAGGCCAAAATTAATTTTTTTTTGAAAATATTTATTCAAAATTACTGAAAATTTGCTCTATGATGAGAAAAGAAGATTATAAAGCTTTAAAAAAATGGTTAAATATGGTCAGGGGGGAAAGAATTTTTTTTTCGTAAAAATAATGTAGGCAAAAAGTAAATTTTATAGTGATTTATTTCTATCAATCTAAATTCTGTCTTCAATAACTAGATAAAGTTGATATTTAGTAAACTTTTTATTTATTTTATACCTAAGTGAAAGAAAAATTATATTAACTTCTGCATACATACATACATACATACATACATACATACATACATTTATACATACATACATACATACATATACATATATATATATATATATATATATATATATATATATATATATATATATATATATATATATATATATATATATATATATATATATATATATATATATATATATATATATATATATATGTATGCATACATATATATATATATATATATATATATATATATATATATATATATATATATATATATATATATATATATATATATATATATATATATATATATGTATGTATGTATGTATGTATGTATGTATGTATGTATGTATGTATGTATGTATGTATGTATGTATGTATGTATGTATGTATGTATGTATGTATGTATGTATGTATGTATGTATGTATGTATGTATGTATGTATGTGTGTATGCATGTATGTATGTATGTATGTATGTATGTATGTATGTATGTATGTATGTATGTATGTATGTATGTATGTATGTATGTATGTATGTATGTATGTATGTATGTATGTATGTATGTATGTATGTATGTATGTATGTATGTGTTTAATAACCAATATAAATAAAGTAGTGGTCAAATAAGTAAATACTGCATATAAAATACTTATTTCTTTTATTGTTACTATTAAGTAAGATACAGTGCTATTTATGTTATCAAAATAACATTTTCTTATTTTTAAACAGGAAATGATAGATATCCATAGTTTAATTTTTATAACTATTATAGTCAATTTTTTATTTGATTTTAAACAGGAAATGTCAATTAAAAGTGTCATGTTTTTGTTTGTGGAGATGTTTTTCATAGAAAATTAAATTTTTTTTGAGTTTCAAAAAAACAAAAAGTTGGAAGAAAGTTTCTATAATTGTATTATGTGCACGTCGGCAATTATAAACATGGTTATCAAATCTACCTGTTGATTGTCCGGTTCTACAACTAGAAATATGTCCATTTGTACGAAGTCTTAAATTATTAGTTTTTCTGGTGTTTGTAGTTTTCATATTGTAAGATAGAAATTTTAAATAGTATATTACATTTTTACTATTGCAAGTTATATGATTCTTTATGTTCCATATGGATCCATTTGATGTTGTAGGAAGAATTTGCATAAATCACAACAATTATTTTTACATTTAAATAATCTTTTTTTTTTTCGATTAAATAGAACTTTGCAGAGGTCAGTATTATTAACAGATTGGGTGGTTTTTTAAATGCAATTACTGGATAGATATTTGAAAAAACTTCTTTTACTCTTTCATTTAAAGGTAGATTAAGTAAAAGATTAATTTCAGTTATGAAATGTTGACAATTCAAGTTGCTATAAAACGTTGAAATTAAGGGAAAACTTTTTTTAGATTGGTTTTGGGGAGCTAGTCTTTGGAGTTTTGCATAGTGAAAAGCTTTTTTTATAATATTATCAGGATATTCACATTATTTTAGCTATGTTTTTAGTAATGCTAATCGTTGTTTTTCCTTTTTGTAATCAAACGTGAAAACAATTATTCTTTTAGCCAGATTGAAAGGGATATTCTTTTTAATGTGATAAGGGTGATGAAATTTATAATTTAGGTAATTATGAGTATTGGTTGCTTTATAATAAATGTCTGTTTTTATTTTATTGCTATTTTCAAGAATAATAGATGTCTAAAAAATTAATCACTTTGTATGTGTTACCATCTTTTATAAATTTTTTACCCTGGTCTATTGTAAAACTGATTGAATTATCTAATTCAGTTAAAGAATTCACAAACTTTACTATATTTAATTGTTTTGGCCAGATTATGAAACCGTCATCAATATATCTATAATAAAATTGTTTTATATTGTTAACATCTTGATTTTGATTGCCAACATGCACATAATACCATTATAGAAACTTTCTTTCAACTTTTTGCTTTTTTGGAACTCAAAAAAAATTTAATTTCCTATGAAAAACATCTCCGCAAACAAAAACATGACACTTTTAATTGACATTTCCTGTTTAAAATCAAATAAAAAATTGACTATAATAGTTATAAGAATTAAACTATGGATAATTATCATTTCCTGTTTAAAAATAAGAAAATATTATTTTGATAACATGAACAGCACTACTGATGATTTTTGAAAGGCCTCTAGTACTAAAAAATATTAAACTTTAGTGAAATATTAAACTTTAGTAAAAAATTTAGTGTATCTTACTTAATAGTAACAATAAAACAAATAAATATTTTATATGCATCAATCAAATTACTGTGTCTTCCGAACAGCTGACTCATGCGAATAATAATGTTCATAACTTTTTAGATAAATCTCTTACCCACACTGAATCTAATTGTAGAAAACAATTACTGAATCTTATTAATCGCTATATATTATTTACTATATATCACTGTATATAATCAATGTAATCACATTTCCAGACTGAATATAGAACATTTCCAGATTGTTCAAAAGGTTGTGCAAAAGGACCAAAAGGATATGTATGTATGTATGTATGTATGTATGTATGTATGTATGTATGTATGTATGTATGTATGTATGTATGTATGTATGTATGTATGTATGTATGTATGTATGTATGTATGTATGTATGTATGTATGTATGTATGTATGTATGTATGTATGTATGTATGTATGTAAGTATGCATGTATGTATGTATGCAAAAGTTAATATAATTTTTCTTTCACTTAGATATGAAATAAATTTAAAGTTTACTAAATATTAACTTTATCTAGTTATTGAGGACAGAATTTAGATTGATAGAAATAAATCACTCAAAAAACTCGGAATTCCTTAATATAAAAAATAAGTTAAGGAAAATGAAAAATCGTTCGAGGCAAAATAACTTAAGAATAGGCGGTGTAAAAGAGAATGAAAATGAAAGCTGGGAAGAGACAGAAATCAAAGGTAAAAAAATTATTTGAAGATTATCTAGATATAAAAAATGTTAAAATAGAACGATCTCACAGAAATGGCAAGAAAGATGCAAAAAGCCAAGAACGGTCGTGCTAAAACTCTTGGATTTCAAAGATAAAACAGAAGTTCTTAAAAAATCTTTTCATTTAAAAGGAAAAAATATTTTCATCAATGAAGACTTTTGTCTAGAGACCACACAAATAAGAAGAAATTTAAAAAAAAGATGAAAGTAGAATGCAGTACTGGATTAAGGCTTTGTTGGGCCTAAGGCACATTTTAATAAGTGGCCTGAAAATACAGATAATACGGACTTTCCCACAAAAAGAAGAAAAGTAAAATTTAAAAAAGAATATTTATAGGCAAAAACTACATTATTTAAAATTTTTGCGCTTTTAAAACTGCAAATTTGTCAATTAGTTCTTTGAAGTTGACCTTGTTGAGCAAATCACTTTCAATACACAGAAGTGAAAGTACAGAAAGACGCTGTAGAGCCATTATTGATCGTTTTGCATCTTTAGTTCTTTTCAATTGAGAAAACGATGGTTTTCCTGAACAATTGGTTGACATCAGACATAAGTAGATCCGGAGTGCTATTTCAGTATTTAAAAATGCTTGATATACACCAGAATTGTGCATCATTTTAAACATCTTCTGAGCACTTGAATCAACTTGATTCTGTGCACTTGATCATTCTTCATAGTTTCTCTGTTCTTTATACCAGCACATAAATTGTCAAAATTCTGTTGGAAAATCAAATCAAAGGTCTTTCGAGTACACAGTAACCATTCCTTTAACAGCAATGTCAATATCTTCATCAGTCATGGAGTCATACTCAGTCAGAACTCCAAATCTCTGCAGCATAATTGAGTAAGCTTTAATGCGTTTCTTTAATGCATTTTTCAGCTGATTGATGATGAAATAGAAGGTATTGATCTTGAAGTTTTGCTAGCTTGACATCTTTTCCATAGCATCTGCGGCATCTCCATCATTGATTTGTCTCTTACGCTTTGGTTGTCTTCGAATTTCAGATTTATATGTGCTGTTGCCACAGAGATCACCTGCCTTCTGATTATAATCATCAAACTTCTCTCGGCATTCATCCAAAAATATATGCAAGCTCTTCAGCAGACCAATAGCTGGAGTTAATTCGATCGTAGAACTTTGCAATAACTTGTTATTAATGTTGAACCTCTGCAGAATGTCATTCCAAAGTTCACACAATAGGGCAACTTCAATAGTATCCATAGTTTGGACAATGATCCCGCTTCATTCCTTGTTCTACCATTCTGATTACAATTCCCTGAGATCTCCTAAAAAGCACTTTGTAATTGGTGGTACCCCTTGAGCACTGCTTTTGCAGCATCAGCTCGAGCAGACCACCGGGTATCTGATGGGTATTTTGGAACAAGGCATTCTGGTTGGTTTTTAACATGGGTCATCATAACATTCCAACGATGTGTTGATGCTGCAAAGAAAGTATACTGGCGATTTAATATGTTAAAAAATGAAACTGCTTCAACGCAACAATCCACAGCTGACTGGCCAACTAGGTTCAACGAGTGGGCAGCACAAGGAATGTAGTCCACAAAACTGTTTTTGTTTTTCAGGATTTGTTGCATGCCAATGTATTTACCAGACATATTGCTGGCATTATCATATGTCTGACCACGGCAATTTTTGTAGTCGATGTCCTGATCTATTGATAAATGTCAAAAAACGCTCCACAGGCTGGTAATCCACCATATTAATATAACAAAGAATGGGTAATATCTGAAGTGGAATCTACTGAAACTGAAAAATACCATGACTTTGAAATCTCATCCTTTATGAAACCTATAACTTGTTCACCCATTATTGCAATTAATTCTTCACAGATTGTTTTTGATAAATATGATGTGTGACCGCGTCCGCAATTGCGATGAGTACAGATGTGCTGGGAATGATGAAAAAATGGATTAAATTGACCTATCAGCTCCAAGATGCCCAAATAATTCCAATTTTCTCTGGAGCAAAGTAAAGTAATATTTGCAACATAGCACAGGACATTTTTCCAGTAATTGCGCTGCTCCAACATTTTGTTGTGCAATTGCTCGTCAACTTTCCCAGCAGCAATACTTCTTTGACATAAAGTGAGAACTGATGAATGTGCTTTGCACTGATTTCATGGGATTTTAAGTATTGTGTCATATTCTTCCAATCCTTAAATCCTGAGCCAGACAACTGTGACCGGTCAGATGAAAACAGGCTGGAGAATAAACAACCCACGATCAACGATATCACCATTTGGCAAAACCCGTTTGAAGACACTAGAATTTAGAAAGCAATTCACTCCTCTGTATTACCGCTTTGTTTCTGAATAACTGTCTGCCAAGTTTCAAAAATGGATTGTTCTAAGGCTGATGCACCTGTTACACACATGATCTGTTATGTCACCAAAACTCCCAACATTATTGGGAATGGTTCCTGAACCACTATCAACTCCATCTTCAAATTTTTCAGTATGTCCAAGTTCAAATACAATTCTTGCAGCCTCAGAATTGAGAGTAATATTATCAATAGCATCAATCTTGTTTGTGGCAGTGAAAAATGACTTGATTTTGGGTATTTTCTTTAACAGTTTATCTTCATCATGCATTTTCTTCTCTAACTCCTTCGCTCGCTCCTAACCACCTTAACGTATCGACATTATTCTAAAAGTAAAACGTAAAAGTGATCTTTAAAAATGTATTTTTATGTATTCAATAGCATAATTATTCGATTTAAAAATAATTGATTCATAAAGTCATATAAATTGATGTAAAATTTTAAAAATTGATTTCTTGTGAATTGCATGATAAGAACATACAAAACCTAAATATAATATAGATTTTGATATTCGAAATAATAACTTAAAATCAAACTACCAGCATACCAGAAGAAAATCATTTGATGAATTTGGTTTTGAACTACCAGAATAAACACCAATTATGAATTCAAATAATGGAATTTCTAGAATGCACCCACATATAGCCCAAAAACATTTCACTGTGCTGTTAAAGAGAGGTAATCAATCAATAAATAGACTTAGATCAGAATTTATATTTTGTTCAATTAAAATTATATTTTGTTCAATTACAACAGAAATCTAACAATAATGATGACAGCGTCAGCATAATTCATTAAAAATTATAGATTCCTATAAGTGAAGGACTTTATTTTTGTTTATTTTAGGAGCATGGTGTTCAAAAATTCATGCAAATTACTCACTGGGATTGATTGTTTGACTTATTAATGATCTGCTTTCTATACCCCTAGGTCACAGAACTGAAGTTCTACATGTATAGTATATATACGTTTTCAATGTTATAGCAAGAACTAATTTATAAATTAAAATAATATTAATTAGAATATGTAAAATGGATAGGTGATATAATAATGATTAAACATATTGTTTTATATATATATATATGTGATAAAAAAATTATACATATATATATATATATATATATATATATATATATATATATATATATATATATATATATATATATATATATATATATATATATATATATATATATGTATATATATATATATATATATATATATATATATATATATATGAAAGTCACTCAGTATAGTTGAGATACATGGATCTAATCCATATTATATTAGTGAGCTTT
This sequence comes from Hydra vulgaris, assembly GCF_022113875.1. NCBI lineage: Eukaryota > Metazoa > Cnidaria > Hydrozoa > Anthoathecata > Hydridae > Hydra > Hydra vulgaris. The sequence goes on along the minus strand of NC_061158.1, from coordinate 50,482,760 downwards.
ATTATATTAATATCAACAATAAATAAAATATGTGACAAATAAGTTTTCATAGAAACATTTAAAACGGTAGAAACATGATTCAATAGCGTAAAATTAGGTGACGTAATGTTTATTTTATGGCGAATAATTAAGTATTTAAGATGCGAAAAGCATTGTTAAATTATTTGTTATATTAGAATATTAATTATTCCATAAATTAAATTATAAATGTAAAAATTAATTATGTTAACTCTGTCCTAGACGTGAAGCGGAACAATTGCGGAACATTTTACGGGACCTAACTTTACGCTATGGAATCTTGTATTTACCATTTAAAACATGGCATGTTGAACAAAAAAGCTATACCCAGTTCTTTCTGCAGTAAATGTGATGCTTTTTTCTTCTTTAAACCTACTAATAATTATAATAAAATTGTAATCCTTTAAATTTAAATTTGAAGGATTACAATTTTAAAACAATAGTTATATCTAAAATATAACTATTGAATAATTAGCAAATATTCATTTGCTAAAACCATTAATTTTATTACTACGCTTTGTTATTGTTTACGAAAGAGTTTCACTGTTTAAAACAAATGTTATCGAATTTCAAAAATATAAAAAAACACAATATTTTTCGAATATTTTATTCGAAATATTTTAAATCGATGTTTTAGAAGAAAAAAATTATCACTTATAAGAATGAATTAGTTATAATTTTTGACATCGTAAAATTAATATATGAACAAAATGTGTATAATAATTGGAATAATTATAATAGTTTCATCAATAAAGATAAGACATAAATATAAATTTATGTATAAATTTTTTGTGGCCTGGATTTTTTGCTGGCCTTAAGGCATGCCTTATTTGCCTAAGGGTTAATCCGGCACTGGTAGAACGAGCATCTGGGAAATACACTTTTATATCGCAAGATAGGTTGATCATACGATTGGGCCTCCAATCGAAAAAATAATTACGTTCGTTATATTTTAACTCTTTTTTATTCGTGTAAATATATTATCTTGTTCTTTCTTTATTTTATTTAAAATTTTCCTTTCTTTTTTTTTTAATTTTAAATTTTAATTTTAAATTTTATGGAGGATAACTTTTCTACAAAATTTAACAAAATTTAAGAAGATTTAAAGTCAAGTGATAATGATAATAAAGATTTTTTTTGTGATAAAAGCTTTAAAACTGAGTATTTTTCAATTTCTGAATCTACTCATTTTCTTTCTCATAACAATAATGCTTTCTCAATTTTAACTCTGAACATTCGGAGTATGAGTAAAAACTTTGAAAGCTTTAAAATTTTACTGTATAACCTCAACCACGATTTTAAAATTATCTGCCTTCAGGGGCGGATCTAGCATTTTAAATGAGTGATGCGAAATTTTTTTATTGACGCCCCCCACCACCACCACCACCGCAACTTCTCTAGGGTTTAAGTATAGTCATTATAAAAAGTGGAGAAACATTAAAAGGCGTAGCGAGGGTGGGGCGGACACGCCCCAGGCAGCTTTTTTTACGAGTGGCGTCGCTGTTTATATCATTGAATAATAACTAAATTTTGTATTGCTTTTGCAGTATCCATTTTTAGCAGAAATTTTTACAAATGTTGCCTTGGCTATTTTGTTCATAAATTAGACATGTAATTTTAAGCCTAATTTACTTAACAAAGTGCACCAACGAGAAGGTAAGCCATAGGACTTTGCACTTCATCTGTATACTGTCATTTTGTCCAAGGTTAGCCCTCCATTTCTGGATTCTTTCCTTTTCTTGAGAGGCAAGTAGTGTAAAGTAATTTGCCTAAGGTTGGCCCTCCACTTCTGGATTCTTTCCTTTTCTTGATAGGCACGTCATGTAAAGTAATGTTGCCTAAGGTTAGCCCTCCATTTCTGGATTCTTTCCTTTTCTTGATAGACACGTCATATTAGGTTATTTATTTATTAAGTTAAGTAATATTAGGTTAAGTAACAAGAAATATAATAATAAAGGTTAGTCCTCCATTTCTGGATTTTATCTTTATTTTATTTTATATTATTAATCTTGCCTAAGGTTAGCCCACCATATCTGGATTCTTTTTTTTTCTAATTTTAAACTGTTTTTTATTATAATAATTTTTGTTATATTTTTTTATTGAAGTTCTATATTTTATATATATATACATATATATATATATATATATATATATATATATATATATATATATATATATATATATATATATATATATATATATATATACACATACACATATATACATAATATATTTATATTATATATATAATTAATATACATATAATATATATATATATATATATATATATATATATATATATATACATATACATATACATATAATATATATATATATATATATATATATATATATATATATATATATATATATACATATACATATATACATATTTATATATATATATATATATATATATATATATATATATATATATATATATATATATATATAAATATGTATATATATATATATATATATATATATATACACATACACACACACACACAATATTAGTAAAAATCAAATTAAAAAGTAAAATAAAAGTTAGTACACTACTAAATAAAAGCTAAGTCTAAACGTCTTTCACCTGACTTTGAAAAAATGTCAATGACTCTTTCAACATCTGGAAAAATTTCTTGATGTATGGACATTAATGCTAAAGAGTTAAAGCGAGACCCAATCATATTACTTCTGGAGTATGTTTTTAGCCTACGTATAACTGAAATACTTCTTTCACATTCACAAGTTGTTATTGGAATTGTTCCTAAAATTATAAATGCTGTCCTTATATTTGGAAAACCTCTTATGTCAATGGACTTTAAAGTACCAGCAACAGTTGAAGGAATACTTGACTATTTTTTCCAAAATAATTCCCATAAATCTAACTCAGCATGTATTGAAGTAAAATGAGGCATATCAGATGAATAGAAATTTAAAAATTCATAAAAATCAGATTTCCATGGTTTTTTAACTTGTATTCTGGATAGTACAGTTGAAGGAACTGCTGCTAGACCTTTATAAACAAACATGCCATTTTCTGGAAACCTATTATCTAACTCATTAATAAGATGTTCAATTAATGGAGAAGTAATGCTGTTTAAAATAGTCACAAACTGTATTTGTTGGATAATTATCCCGGTAAACCTGGACATTACACAATCTAGGTCTCACTTCTTGTATATCAAGAGTTTTGGCCAAACTAAGAGCGATAGCGTACCATTCAGTGTGATATATATCAATTTTATTTTTAATTTCTAATAACAGATTTTTTAGATTAGTTATTTCAAAACACTGCTGGAATATGTCAAAAGATTTAGTTTGATGAGTTACAGTAATTGCATTAAAAAAATCCATTAATTGTTTTGTAATAACTAAACTTACAATAAAAGAGGAATCTGTTAATAATCTTAAAAAAGAAGAGGATTTTGGAAGCAGTTTAACTGTTATATTCCTTTGACTCATTTAACCCCATCTCCTCTAAAGCATGAATAATAGGTATAAAATTATCAAAAAAAACACCTCTCAGCTTTTGAACCCATCTTGTTCGACAAGTATGACAAGTATTTTTTCTTGATTTGTCTTAAATATTTTTTGAGACAGTTACTACGTTTAGGAGATAAGTTAAAAAAATAAGAAATTTCTTTTACTTGGCCAAGAAGATTTTTTACTTTTTGAACTTGGCATGCAGCTGCTACTACTAAACTAAGTCTATGGCTTGCACAATGAACAAATATAGCTTTATGATTAAGAGCTTTTATTCGAGAAGCAACTCCTTTATACTCACCTGCCATACAACTCGCACCATCATACTCTAAGCCTCTACAATTTTGAATATCAAGTCCAAACTCTTGAAGTGCATTAAGTACATTTAGAGATAGACTAAGACCAGATGTACCAGTCTTGCAATCAATAAATCTTAAGAAATCCTCGCAAATCTCATTATTTGAACTTTTTGGTTATTAACTCCAACTTTTTGTGTAGAAGATTCCCCAATATCAGGATGATATTTGCTATCATCACGATGTCCACGAAATGCTAGATCGTTTCTACCAAGAAATATTATTGTTTTAATTATTGGAACTAATTTTTTTCGGTTATCAGAAAGAAGTTTCAAACGAGAATTATTTAAATCAACCTCAATAACATTACTTTTGGAATTGCAATGTGAAAGCAATGCATTAAATGAAAGCATAGATTTTTCATGTAAAACACAATTTTCCTCATGTTTTCTATAATCACGAACAACATTGCCCACAAATTTAATATTCCAGACTTACTTGGAATACTAGCATCTAGCAAAGTACAAGGAAGACAGTAAGCTCCATCTTCTTTGCTAGAATAAGCTAACCAAGAAAACTGGCTGAGCCATTCAAATTTAAATGATCTTTTTGTATTAAAAGATATTGGAAAAACAAACATAGAATTAGGACAAAATACTTTGTTTACCATATCTAACAAAATAGTATCATCTTTGCCAGCGATTAAAAGTTTACAAAAGTTTGCCAATATTAAAAGATATGTTGAACAAAACAAATACAAGATATGTTGAACAAAACAAATACAAGATATGTTGAACAAAACAAATACAAAGAATTTAATTCATTATATGAAGGAATAATAACTGAGTTGGAGTCTAATGACTTAACTATTTTTGAATCTACAGAAGGTTCAAAAGACAACTCTATAAAAGCATTGTCTTTTTTAAACTTAATTTTAGATTGAATTTTGACATGTTTTGCAGAATCAAGTTTTTTTTTTTTTTTTATTTGTTTCAGTTTTAGGACTAAAAAAGTGTAAAGGATAAGTAGCATCGTTTTTTATAGCCAATTCTTATTATTACTAGAAATTAGTTTAGGCTTTTTAATAATTGGTACAAAATGGTTCGGTGTCCAGTTATTATTATTTTGCATCACTGACATCATCAGTGATGCAAAATATCAGTATTACACCATAAAATATTTAAAACATATTGATCTTGATTTTTTATTGAACGAAATGGAAAAATAATTGTATTAAAAAGTGTTTTGAATTTTTCTAAGCCAAAATCAGGATAAATTGATCTAATAGGAATATTTAAAACTGATGACAAAGCAATTAGACATAAAAATGAAGAAAACTTATTAGCTCAGCAGTTGATCAATGCTTCCATTATTATAATCTCAGAAGCTGATTCACTGTTAATTAATTTAAACTGATCTGAACATTCAAAAGAAACACAGGCTACTAGAACACTGGAAAGATTAGAAAAATTATTGTTTTCAACCTGTTTAAAAAAAGGGAGTACCTCGCATAGTAGGAAGCTTTTTCAAACAATTCAATCGAAGTTAGAAGCCTCAATACATTAACTGTCTTCAGAGATGAATTGCTTAAAAGAGAAGCTGAACTGTAGAGGCAATTTCCATCTTCAGATGACCTTAAATAAAATAAAAAGTATACTAAAACAAGCTCAGTTTATATTAAATACTAGCTGGAAATATAAAATACCATTAACTTTAATAATAGGGTTTTACCTTAAAGCAACATAATCTTTAGTATCTTCTTGCTTTGGGATAAAACAATCCATTTCAGTATTTTCAGAAGACTGACTATGTGGCTGAACTGGACTCATATTATTTAAAACTTTCAATTCTTCAGTCAACTGATTTTATATTTGCGAATATTTGGCAAATGTCTAGCTCTAATTACATTTGAGACTAAAAAATTCATTTTTTTTTTAAACTTTAGTTTACAAGCAAAGTCCAATGACGAAAATTACGAGTGAAGAACGTTTATCAGGTGGCATATCAGAATTTTGTAAAATTTGAACGATTTGGAGCAACTGATGCAATTGTTCTAAACTTTCTACAAATTTGATTGGTTAGGGTAATTCGGAGCAGTACGAGACACTTAAGGATTAAAAATTATGTAAATAGACCTGGAATTAAGGAAAAAACTAAACAAGTGTACAGTAAATCTTACTTAGGGTAACTCTTTTCAAAACTTATAAGTAAATTTTAAAATTTATTTTTAATTGGATACACAGAGAATTTTATAAATAGCAACAGCGTGTCTCATGTTCCCCACCTTACGGGGCAAAACGAGACAGCATATGTAATGCAACTAAAGAGAAAAAATAAGAGACTTATCCAATTATTTTTTATCATAAAAGATGTTAAATATATTTCATAAAAAATATAGTAACTTTAGCTTAAAATTAACCTGCTTGGCTAAATCTAACCACAGTTAAGTAAACCTTAAAAAACATAGGTTAAAATTAGAGATTAAATATTAAACATAGATAATATTAAATATTAAACATAGATATTAAACATAGTTCAAACTTAAGCACCACCCGAACAAATTGTTGCACAAGTTATACTCAACTATAAGACATAAATTAATGGATCATAGAATGTTTAAATATAATCATGGCACACACACAGTTTACACAAAAAATCTGTCCCTAACTTAACAAAATAAACTTCATGGTACCATAATTTACACCTAAAGCATTGGACACATTTCTGGCTATATTTTTTCTTTTTTTGTTGTATTTAACTTTTTTTTTGTTTTCCAACCCCTCCTACAAAGTTTTTTTATACGATGTGCTAGTCAAAATTTCTGACTTTTCTCCCTTTCTTTTTGTTGTCTTCACTTCAATAGCTGGAATTGATAATATATCAGTAAAAGAAAGCTGTTGAGAGTTTGAAATTGACAACGAGGCATTTATTTCATTAACTGAAAAACTAGCAATGGATGTTTGAACATTCAAATTTTGGTTCGGCCCAATTAAAGAATTAGTTGTAGATGATTGTTTAGGATTTATATCTGCTATTTCATTAAATATTATGTTTGTATTACTATCTTTTAAACATGGATTTTCAAAATAATCTGACTCAGGAAGGATTCCTCGATTAAAAGGATTGATGCCTGTTACTCGAAATCCAGAAATAGCATTTTCCACTGTAGCTGCTTTCACATAAGCTTGACAAAATAGTCCTGAAAGTTTATCAACTGTAATTCTTCTTCCTGGGTGCTTTCTCATCCATGTTGTGCATACTAAGTTATAAGCACTTTTCAAAGGTTTGAACAAAGATCGATCAAGTGGTTGGAGCTTATGGGATGTATGTGGTGGTAGTGATAAAATATGCAATCCATTTATGCTAGCATAATTGAGAAGATCAAGATTTTTGGTGTGTAATTTGTGACCATCAAGAATTAACAAACACTTTTTTGTAGTGCTACAATTTCCATGTATTACAAAGTGTCTTATAAAATCCATAAACAAATTTGTATCTACCCAACCACTTTTAGAACAGCGTCCAAGTGTTCCTGGTGGTGCATCATCAATCAATAAATCTAGCATCCGTTTTCTTTTTAAAATAATCATAGGAGGTATGTAGTGTCCCACACAATTAAAAGCTAGTATAATAGTTGTTGTTTGGCCTCTCTCACCACTAGTTACTGAAGATACAACACGTTGGCCTGTAAAAATACAATTATAAAAATATAGACAATACAAAATAAAAATAAATACAGACATACAAATAATAATTTGGTTTTTCACTAAAGCAAATAAAAAAATTTGCAACTTCTCGCTTATTACTTTTATGAGCTATTACTTTTAAAGGCTTGTGAACACATGTTAATCCAGATTCATCACAGTTGTAGATGCGATTTGCTTCAAACTGGTTTTCGTTAATAAGTTTTTCCAGATTGTCAAAATATCTTTGAACAGCAGCCTTATTTGAACCAAAAACTCGATTTATGGATACTGCCTCAGGTTTTCGAATAGACTAAAAGAGTTGTCGTTTCAAAAATCCAACTATAAAATCTCGACCAGCAAGTTTCTTTTCAGTATTAAATGGATGGTTTATTTTATTGCGTACAACATAGTCATACACCACCCTTTGAAGTTCATTAATTGATAGACCATAAAAGACTAACTCCATTTTGATTATATACTGTGCTAAACCTTTTTCTTGGGCATCAGATAACACTTTTCTATAAGGACCAAGCAATTTTATGTGTGTTTTATCATCAGGCATTGTTTTTATTGATTTATTAACTCTTCTGTTGAGAGAATCTTTTAAAACCGAATATTCATTAGCAGCTTTACTTAATGTCATTTCTTTATTTTTGACAGCTTGGATAGCTAATTTCATATTGCTTTTATCATAATTTCCACGATTTGTTTTTCGTTTGTAATTTCTAACCATCATAAAAACCATAAAATGTTTACAAAAATTTTTTTTGGTTTTTCGGAGTATATATCAGAGTATCTAAAAATTAAAACAACTGAATAATGGACTGTCTCATCTTTCCCACAAAGACCGTATGTTAAAAACATAAAATTCTTACCTTACAAATTAAATTAAGTTTTCTTTTCTTTTTGGGGTATGAATAATAAAGAAATCTTTTTTTAAAAAGTTAGCAGCATGACACTAGTACATCTAAATATATATCAAGAATATGAATTACATTGAATATGTCTTCACTAAGAAACGTGTTGAAAAAAATAATGGCTTTACTAAGTTTCAAAAATACCAGTTATTTTGTCATCAAACAAACTAAACATTCCAAAAAACAGGTGTATTAAGCTTAGCAAGTACAACCATAAACTATATGCTTAATATTAATGAAGGACTATGATGATTACTATTTCCAGAAAGGATAAAAGAAAGTTGTCTCATCTTTCCCGTTGTCGCATATTGCCCCGAATTACCCTATAAATAGCATTTCTTATCTTTTTTGTAAAGTTTTTTTGCGGAAGTTTCGTAGCAACTGATGCAATTGTTGTTTTATTAAATAGTGATTGGTTTAAACTGTTTTTTAACCAATAATTAATGACTAGCAAAAAGCAACCCGTAATACGGGTTTTGGTCGGTCTGTTACATAATTAATTTATAGTGGCTGTTTTCCACAATTTAATGTTGCAAAACCTTAACTAATACCCTTTTAGAAAAACGCCTTCAGCTTGAAAAAATTAATCCATCGGTAAAATTAACATAAAAAGTATGAGGTAAAATAATTTACCAACTACTACTTAACATTTACAATTACTACTTAACATTATTTAAGTAATTTACAAATGGCATAGGTCATAACAGTGTTAGGCAGAACCATTTTCATCGACCTTCCTAAGTTTAACACAATACGTTTTTAGTTAATGACACAAAATAATAACACTTCGTCATGCTTTAAATTGATGAAAGTGTCAACTTAATTTTTGTAATAATTTTTATAACACAAACCATTAAGATTAAAATGAAGTTAACTTATATTATACAGGAGTTATCAATTTTTTGGTATCCCCTTGATTAATTGTTCTTTAGAAAAGAAAATTGCTAACTTAAAAATGTTAAATGCACACATTTAAATAAATTTATTAAAAATAACAAAGTTTATTATAAATAACTACGCAACTGAGTTCAAATACCTTTCAAACAAAAAAAAATTAATTTACGATCAAACATGGGTATAACAAATTTTTTAATGCATTAATGCATCATATGACAAACCTAAAACAAAAATTATAAGAGATAAGTAGACATAAAAATTTGTAAACCAAGCTGATCCGACCCGGGTCTTGTTAAGTCTGTTCAACACAGACCATTTCTATATTAGTTTGTCCTCTTTATTTCATTAATTTTTAGTAAACGGTAATTTGCCACCATTTACTAAAAATTCCTTTTGTAGCTCGAAATTTAATTTTCCTAAATATTTTGACTCTAATAGAGGTTCCTTCCCTCTTTTTTGCTTTAATGGTGGCCAGATGAATAAAATAAAATAATAAAATGTAAAACAATGATCTACATATATAAGAATGTTTTCTTTCTTTCCTCAAAAGTGTTGCAAATACAGACTAAGCTAACTAATTAGTTAAACACATAAATAAAACTTAAGTAACTTGATATTAATGCGCAAAACTACAATATTTTCCATATTTTTAAAGGTTTTTAGTTACGACCCCCCATTCTATTAACTAATAGCATATATTTATATCTTTTTAACTAACAAAAATTTACAATAAAAAAAAAATCAGGTTATTTTATTTTATAAATCTTATAAAAGCGTCATAACATAGTTCTAAAATAAAAAAGTAATGAAATTATGATATCATAATTACAAAAAAAAAAAAAAAAAAAAAAAAAACCACACAATTACCAAAAATCGATTTACCTATTTATAGTAACCTATTTCGAAGTACCAAAGCAATACTAAAGTACTTAAGCAATACTAAAAAAAAAATCTAAGATATAAATTGATGTTTTGGCATTTATAATTTAAACATATATACAACTATAAACAAATATGATTTTATGTAACACGTATAAACACATTTTACAACTATTGAATGATAGATATATTTACCAAAAACAATTAAAAAAAAAAAAAAAAAAAAAGATAAAATTATACATACAAAATGTGTTCACAACCTTTAACAATAAATTTTTGAAATGAAAATCTAAAGACTATAAATTAAGAACATTAAAAAATATAACAATATTTGTTACATTTTGAAAAACAAACTATTTAATGCTATAGTTCTTGAAAATGCAGCATATAGTTGACCATTAGAGAAATACGTTAGGTAATATATAGACGATCCCTAAGAGAAAATACTTGTAACTGAAAATTATTACAATATTTGAACAACCAAGGGACAATTTAATGAATTATATCTTTAAATAGCAAATTATCAATCGCAGTATTAAAAAATACGCAAGAGCTTAGTAATTACAGAGCTTAATCAATTATCTCTCTACAATTCTCAATACTAATTCTTATTTAAGTCTCATCTAAGAGAGAGAGGAAGTGTTTTAAAAACAGCATGTTAGAAAAGTAAAAAAGTCATGCAATAAATAACAGTAACTGGTTTTATTATGCTTCCAATAAACAAAATTATTTTTACCTTAACTAAAAGTTAATTTCCAGCATTTCTTAAATAAGTTCTAGCTTCTCTCTAACTGTTGAAATATGATTAATATTGTAAATTTCACATCATATTAAATTTACAAAATTAAAACCATGTTTCAACAGTAAGCAAAATAATCAAGTGATGACAAAGACAACTAAAAAAAAAATGAACACAATTATGTTTGAGATAACAAAAAAAAAAAAAAAAAAAATTTAAAATTGAAACTGTTATTATTTGTTACTATAAATAGTAAAATTCATACTTTGCTTTATTTTAAAGTGTCTAATGTAAAGTCAAATAAATTAAAATTATTGACATTATTTTAATTTAGCAAAGAATTTAGAACACAATGCAAAGTTATTTGCATTGTGTTCTAAATTCTTTGCTAAATTAAGAAAGCCTTCAGGCACAATCTTAATGCACAAAAATAATAAAAGCAGAATCTTGTATTAAAAATGAAGCAATGTCAGTCTAAAGTAATATATATATGTATATATATTCGAATTTTTTCTATTCTTAATTTTTTCTTTGAGATTATATTCATATAGATTCAGAGAAATATAAAATATTTTGATATATAGGCACATTTATGTATATAAACTTACCTGTCAAAAATTACAGTAAGTTTTCCATGTTAAATACATAAAATATATATCTAATATAAAATTAAACAAAACATTAAACTTACTTAAATCAGTAACAGTTCGACTGTCTAAATATTTTTATTATTAACTCTTCTATTTAAAAAAAAAACAACAAATGATTTGAAGTGACTAAAAAGCACTTTAGCTCTTTCCAATTGCGCTAAAAAATAAAAAAAATCTTGCTTTGCTAAGTTGCCTAGTTCTTAGGAATCTGAAAACAAATAAGTAAAAAACCAAGAACTAACAAACATTTATTTACTAAAACTACTCTATTTAAACAAATTAAATTAAACAGAGAACAACATTAATCCTCCTTGAAAGCTGAAAACTTTTCATCTCAAATTTGCTTGTAGACCTTGCTTATAAAACCACTTTAATAGAAAAGCATAAAAAAAGCCTAGAAGCTACTTAAAAATGGTATATGCAACAATTAACTTTAAATGTTGATTGGAGTAGATATTTTTAAAAAATTCAAAATGATTTGTTCTTCTATAGCAAATAAATACACCATAAATCTGAAGTTAAAAGTGTAACGAATAAGTAAATACAAAAAAAAACATCATATGTAAATTGAAAATCAATGTACCTGATAGAGATAAGCTGTGGTGATACCTGAGTAGTAGTTGCTAAATATTGTTTTTTTATGATAAACAAATTGTATTTATAGTGAAATTATGTCTTGAAAGAATTTCAGTAAATAAATAAAAGCAGTGAGTTCTAATAATGAAACTACTTATTAATCATTTTTAACAGCTGACACCAACGTAAAGGTAAACCAAAGGTAACAACATTATGCAAAAAATTATTAAAGATAAAGCAATGTGTTTTCAGAATAGTTATATTAAAGTCTAGGCAACACTTAGGCCTAAAGCAGTAACATCGCTTGACTGGTAAGGTTGATAAATCTTGCTCTACACGTTTGCCAAGTCATTTCACTTTGAAATCATGGAAACAACATTATATAAACATATATACTAATTATAAAACACAATATATTTTTTTAATGTTACTTAGCATATAAAAACACCCCATTTAACAATCTTGCAGAAATTAGATATAATACATTTCATACTATTATAAAAACACATTTATAAAACAGCTATATAACATATATCACCACATACACATATTTATCAAAAAAATTTTAACTTTGATCATAATATACATGCAAACATATACGCAAACTTTTAACAACTATAAAACAACATTTATTAGCATCAATTATTTTATATGTAACAAAGAATGCAGACTACAATGCACGACATTGTTAATAAAAATGAAGTTATGTCAGTCAGTATATATTTATCATAAGTAATGAAAAAGAATAAACCATTTAAAAACAAATTTAAAAATTTCTAATGAATATTTAGATACCTTAAAATGAAGCATAACACAACACTCTTTTGACAAATTCCAGAGCAAATTTTTTAAATTTTTCTATTCCTTATTATTTTTCCTTAGAGAAAATATACATATAGATATAAAATATAAAATAGACTGAAATAAACGCAAACTTATGTATATAAACTTACATGACCACAAATAACAGTCTTATTTTATTTAACTTTTCATATTAAATACATAAATAAAATTTTATTCTCATTATTCTTTCTATATAAAAAAATCTTAGCCTATGTATGAGAAAATGAAGTAAACTTACTTAAAAAGCGATTATTTTGTCTTAACTGCTCTAAAAAATAAAGCAAATACTTGCTTAAAATGTTTTAAAAAGACTAATGACAAAACTAAAACAGTTTTCTTAAAAAAGAAACATTGTACTAATAAAACTATTTTACCAGTCAATTTAATTCTAACTTCTTCTAAAAAATGAAAAATAAATACATATTTAGATACCTTAAAATGAAGCATAACACAACATTCTTTTGACAAATTCCAGAAAATTTTTTTTTATTTTTCTATTCTAAATAACTTTTGCTAAGAGAAAATATACATATAGTATAGATATAGAGAAATATAAAATAGACTAAAATAAACGCAAACTTATGTATATAAACTTACATGACCACAAATAACAGTCTTATTTTATTTAACTTTTCATATTTAATACATATATAAAACTCTATTTTATATATAATTCTTTTTGCAAAAAACAATCTTTATCTATAAATAAGAAAACGAATTGAATATACTAAAAAAATCATCAGCTTCTCTCAACTGCTCTAAAAAACAAAACAATACTTGCTTAAAATGTTCGAAAAAGACTAACGACAAAATGAAACAGTTTACTAAAAAAGAAACATTTTACTAAAATAACTATTTTACCAAACAATTTAGTTCTAACTTCTTCTAAAAAATAAAAACAGGCTATAAAAATTAGAAAAAATAAAAATAAACAGCAACAAACTGACAATTATTTAAATTTTTATTTTAAAAAATAAACAACATCAATTCTTTTTGAAAATAAGTGTATCAGCTCCAATTTGCTTGCTGATTTTACTCGAAAGACCGCGTGGTATATATAACTGCGCTTAAAAAAGTCTAGAAACAACTTCAAAACTAAGAAATAGTGTATTTTACATAATGCAGAACCGTAATTAACAAAACGAACAATAGACGTAACAATGCGTAACTATGCGCACTAATAATAATAATATTCATTCAGCTATTCATTATAGAGATTTAGAGTGCAATTGCATCAGTTGCTACCACTGATCTCAAAATATAATGTTATATTTTGAGATCAGTGGTTGCTACAAAAATTTGTGAAAAAGTACAAATATGATTGGTTAAAACGTACTTTTTTTTTTTTAAACCAATCACATTTGTATTTAATGAAGAACAATTGCATCAGTTGCTCCAAAACGCAGGAATTTTGTTTAAGTAACAAATAAGTAACTATAGAGATAAAATAAAATCGAGTTTAAATGAATTTTTTTCGAGTTTAAAACAAGTATTTTATTTTTTGTGAATACCAGATTCCAATTTCTACTTTTACTTTTTATTAAGAAAAAAAAGTGAAAAAGAGATACACTTAAATTTAGCGTTGAAATAAGACTGATGCATGCGCATCATTCGCGACACCCTGGATCCGGCCCTGGCCTTACAGAAACTTGGCTTAAAAACAATGAAAAAAATGCAGGTTTTGAATTAGTCAATAACGCATTAGTTCATCAATCGCGTCATACAAACAATTTTCTCAATTGCTGCGTAAGAACAGGCGTAACTAAAACCGACATAAGTGATCATTTCTCTATATTTCTAACCACAAAAAACATAACATTAAAAAACAACTCCTTTAAATCAAAAATATTGGTACGTCAAATCAATAAAGACTCCTTAGCACATTTTCGCAATCTATTAAAAAATTCTGTTGATTGGAACTTAGTGTATGAAAAACGAAATGCAAATAATGCTTATGAATTATTCCTCGCGTTTTTCAGTAAATAAAGTCTATTTTGAATCCGTGGATGACAAAAGGTTTAATCAAATTATCAAAGAAAAAACAAAAACTATATGAAAAATACCTAAGACATAAAGCATATCATAATGAAATAATATACAAAAACTACAAAAATTTGTTTAAAAAAACCAAAAAGTTTTCAAAAAAATTTTATTATTAAAAACTATTGGAAAAAACTAATGGAAATACAAAAAAAACTTGGAATATAATCAAAGAAATAATTGGCAAAAATATTTCGATTAAAACAATTAGCCACAAAAACTGTCAATTGATAAAAAAAATTGTTTATGATAAAGAAACCATAGCTGAAAAACTAAACAGTAAGGCAGATAATTTTAAAATCTTGGTTGAGGTTATACAGTAAAATTTTAAAGTTTTCAAAGTTTTTACTCATACTCCGAATGTTCAGAGTTAAAATTGAGAAAGCATTATTGTTCTGAGAAAGAAAATGAGTAGATTCAGAAATTGAAAAATACTCAGTTTTAAAGCTTTTATCACAAAAAAAATCTTTATTATCATTATCACTTGACTTTAAATTTTCTTAAATTTTGTTAAATTTTGTAGAAAAGTTATCCTCCATAAAATTTAAAATTAAAATTTAAAATTAAAAAAAAAAGAAAGGAAAATTTTAAATAAAATAAAGAAAGAACAAGATAATATATTTACATGAATAAAAAAGAGTTAAAATATAATTCCATCTAGTACCATAAAATTTGAAACTTACCTCAAAGCAGCAAATAATATTATGACAGAACTAAATTTAAATATAAGTGAGTTACTTTTTTCTCTCTAAAAAATAACAAAAGTGCTGCCATAAATATAATTACTGTCAATGTAGTTAAATCAGTCTTTGATATTATTAAACCCTTATTGTTTCACATTTTTAATCTCTCATTAACATCTGGTATTGTACCAGACAAACTTAAAATAGCCAAAATCATACCGATTTTCAAGTCTGGTGAAAAAACAAATGTTTCAAACTACAGACCTATTTCTGTTTTACCTTGTTTCTCTAAATTGTTAGAACGCATTATGTACAATATATATTAGGCTTTATAATTATTTAGTATCAAGTAATATTCTGTACAACAAACAACTTGGGTTTAAAAAAAAATCATTCTACGGATCACGCGGTAATTGAGCTTGTAAACCATATATTGGATGCTTTTGATAAAGATTATTTTACCTTGAGAGTTTTCATTGATTTATCCAAAGCATTTGGACACTGTCAATCATGAAGTCCTTATAAAAAATTAGAACTTTATGGAGTAAACTTACTTTGGTTTAAAGACTACTTAAACTTACTTTGGTTTAAAGACTACTTGACTAACAGAAAATAATGCATAATCTATGAAACAAATGAAACCAAAAAAAACTTATAAGTTGCGGAGTTCCCCAAGGATCTATCTTAAGACCATTATTGTTTCTAGTCTATATAAATGACTTATTTTTAGCATCTAAAATGTTATATCTTATATTGTTTGCTGACGATTCCAACCTGTTTTATTTACACAGAGATATAAAAATTCTTTTAAAAATTTTTAATGAAGAATTATCTAAAGTAAATGAATGGTTTATAAGTAACCGCCTTTCACTAAATGCAGATAAAACTAAATTCATCCTGTTCCACGAACCAAATAAAGTTGATAGTATTCCACTTAAACTGCCAAATCTTTTATTCAATAAAACAAATGTAAGAAGGGAATCTACTGTTAACTTTTTAGGCGTAATTCTTGATTAAAACTTGTCATGTAAGTTTCACATCCAATCCATTTAAAATAAAATCTTTTATAATATTTCCGTACTTTATAAAACAAAACCATTTTTAAAAACAAAAGCTCTAATGAAAATTTATTTTTCAATTATTCACAGCTATCTTTCTTACAGCAACATTGCATGGAAGTACGAATTACGGAAAACTCAAAAAACTTTATAGTAAACAAAAGCAAGCTTGTAGGTATGTATTTTCGGGCATACAAAACTGTTTACTGTGAACAACTATTAAATCGTCTCAATGGCTTAAACATTTATAAACTAAACATTTATCAAATATTGCTTTTCATGTTTAAAATGAAACATAGAATATCTGCACTTATATCTTCTTTTAGCGAAATATCTCATAAGTATCCAACAAAGTTTTCAGAGAATAACTTTATTGCTACTCACTTGAAAAATCTAAAACAGTTTCTGAAAGAATCTTACTTCAATTAGATTTTAGTTCAATAGACTTTAATTATTTTTTTTAAAAGGTAATTTTAAAATAGTAAAAACGCTTCCATTAGCACTAAATATATATTGTTAAACATGTATCAAATAAATTAGAATTAATACTAATATATTTGATACATAATACTACTATTTGACACATATTTAACAATATATATTTAGTGCTGATGGAAGCGTTTTTACTATTTTAAAATTAAATATATTCGTATACTTTCTTTATTTTTAAATTTTTGATAAAAAAGTCATTTTAATATTTGACAAAAGTTATGTACTTTTTAACGTTTTTTGTATATTTTTTTTTTGTTTATAAACACGGGCAATATGTAAACGGGGCTCGGTGAAAAGACAGTCAATGTCTTCTTCTTGCTTTTTAAAATTTTTTAAAAATGTTATGTCATTATTGTAAATATATGAAACGGCAAAAAGAATTAAAAAAAAAAAAAATAAAAAACTCTACAAAATTTACTTTTTTATTACATTTTTTTGATAAAAAAAAAAAAAAAAATACTTACCCCCTGACTATATTTGACCATTTTTTTGAAAAGTTTATAATCTTCTTTCTTAGTCTATCTTTTTTATCATTAAAGAGCAAATTTTCAATAATTTTGAATAAAAATTTTCAAAAAAAAATTAATTTTGGCCTAGTTTTAAGTTATTCCCGATTACTCTCATTGGAATCATATTGATTTTGCGGCCGCTTGCTTTATAAGCAAGAGATCCAGGTTCGAAACGAGCTCCGGCCATATTTTCATGTTAAGGTAAGAAAGGAATCGTGAACTTCCTGGTTTAAGGCACTTCCGCGGTGCTCTGTATTTACCTAAATAACAAAAAAAAAAAAAAAAAAAAAAAAAAAAAATTTAATGATGATGCAAATAACATCTACATTTTATAAAACATTGTTTTCAGTTTACGACGCTAATTTATAATAACATTTTATAAAAGCTAATTCATAATAACATTTTATAAAACATTGTTTTCAGTTTACGACGCTAATTTTCCAATTGTTGAAAAGATAATAAAAATAAACAAAAGCTCAAAAAGTCCCTGGATTAAACAGGGATCAAAAAAATCGTCAAAAATTAAACAAAAATTATATATTAAATATTCAAAAACAAAACACCTTTTAGCGAAAAAATATATAAAAATACAAATATCTATTTGAAAAAATTACGTAAAAACCTAAAAAAAAATTAATACTCAGAACTAATTAATAAATGTAAACACAACTTGAAACACACATGGCAAATTATGAAAAAAAAAATACAAGAAAACAAAAACCATGCTTAGGTTTTCTGCCGCAGATGATTAAAGTTGATAAAATATGTTTATATGACCCAAGAGCCATATCCCATAACTTTAATAAATTCTTTATTGGGATAGGTCCTTCCCTATCAAATAAGATTCCAAATACAACGGCTTCCTTTAATGATTTTCTCATACCTATGGATAATTGCATTTGTTCTGATGAGTTCTCAGAATTATCTTTTGAGGAATTTGAAGTAGCGTTGAATTCTTTGAAAAGAAACAAAGCAAAAGAAGCAGACAAAATTAATCGAAATGTAATTATAGACTGTTTCAATATATTAAAACATGTTCTTTTTAAAGTTTTTAAAGCTTCTATTAATCAAGGAGTATTCCCAGAACAATTAAAAGTCCTATCTTTAAAGAGTGTGACAGATCAAATATTAGCAACTGTCGTCCCACCTCTGTTCTTTAGGTGTTTTTAAAAATTTTAGAAAGAATAGTCTAATACAATATACAAACATCTCAACCAAAAAAGCTTACTATATAACAAAAAATTTGTCTTTAAAAAAGGTAACTAAACAGAGCATGCAACAATCCAGTTAGTGCATGAAATCTCGAAATCTTTTGAAAAATCACAGTACTTGTTAGGTATCTTCATTGACCAATCAAAAGCATTCAACACAGTAGATCATTATTATATTTTACGACAAAAACTTAAATATTGTGGAATTATAGGTACTGATTTAAAATGGTTCAGAAGCTACCTAACAAAAAGAAAACAATTTGTAATTAGTAATGACGGTAATCAAAATAATTATCTTGATATCGTATGCGGTGTTCCTCAAGGTTCATTCCTCGGACACCTTCTTTTCCTGATATATATATAAATGATTTAAATAAAAGCTAAATGACTTAAATAAAAGCTTCTAACCTTCTAAGTATCATGTGCGTAGTAGATACCAATCTATTCCTCTCAAGTAGTAATATATATGAACTCTTTACCACTATAAATAAAGAATTAAAACATATATCAAACTCGTTTAAATGTAATAAGCTAACTTTAAATATCATTAAAAAACTTGCCACAACTTTTTATAGACGAAATTGAAGTAAAAAATGATTCTGTTCCAAAATTTTTAGGCGTATATCTCGAAAAAAACATCTCCTGGAATCAATACATTGAATATGTATCTACTAAAATTTTAAAAAACATAGGGATTCTATATAAAGCTCGTAACTACCTTAATAAAAATTGCTTAAGTCAACTTTATTATTCTTTTATCCACAGTTACAGTATCGGACAAAACAAGTGCAACCAAATAATGCTAATTTAGTTTCTTTATATAAAAGTGCTGCATTTTTTCAATTTACAGAAATAACTATGTAACTGTTTAGAGACAACGTTCTTCAAGTTTTATTCATCACAAAGTTCATTATTTGTACACGAAAATTAATAAATTAATCAAAAGTATTAAAAAAAGTTGATTTCCTTCTGAACAAAACAAGTGCAACTCCAAAAAATGTTGACCAAGCTGTATTTCGCTATCAATATTTCGTGGCGAATCCTTTGTTGTCGATCACAGCCTTGCATCTTCGAGGCATAGATTCAATCAGATGATCAATGAAACTTTGTGGAATCGCTGCCAAGTCCTTTTGAGAATTTGTTCAAACAGTTGATCCTTATTACAAACACCTTCACGATTAATTCTGCGGTTGACGATCTCCCACAGGTTCTCGATAGGGTTTAGATCCGGAGATTGAGGCGGGCAATCCATCACCGATAGATGGTTGTCTTGAAACCACTGCTTGACTACTTTTGCAGTATGTTTCGGATCGTTGTCTTGCTGAAAAACCCATTTTATTAGCATATTCCATTCAGCATGAGGTAACATAGCATCTTTCAGGATATTTTTATACATGAAACGGTCCATTATTCCATCAATTTGATGTATTGGACCTAGACCGTTAGCAGAAAAATACCCCCAGACCATTACATTGCCTCCACCATGCTTCACGGCCTTATGGCAGTAACGTAAATCGAGGCGTTTTCCGGCCGGTCGACGTACACTGCAAATGCCATCGCTCCCAATGATGTTGAACTTCGATTCATCACTGAACAGGACAGTTCGCCATTTCTGCACATTCCAGTCAATATGAGATGTAGCAAACAAGAGTCTTTTCTTCTGGTTCTTTAGTGAAATCAGCGGTTTCTTTGTAGGGCGTCGAGAAAACAATCCGGCTTCAACTGCACGTCGTCTGATTGTTCTGTCCGATACAAGTAGCTCTAATTGCTTTTGTATCTCGATTGATGATATCCAAGGATCCTTCTTGACGGATCTGACGATCATAGAATCCTCTCTAGAAGTGGTAGAAAGCGGTCTTCCACCTTTGTTATCTGCTGGCAACTTCCACGCAGAACGATATTTGGAACATAGTCTTGACACGGTCCATTTTTTCACGCGATATTTATCACAAATACTTTTTTGTGACATTCCACTTACGTAATCGCCAATAATTTTTATTCTTAGTTCCAATCCAAGACTATCGGGAGCCATTTTTGCATTTGAAGTCATAAAAATAAAAAAAAAATAATAATCACGCTTCTCAAGGCTTACCGTGTTACATTTACCTTGTGATGATGCAAAAATGCTCTGTGGAACACAACGTCTTGGTTGGATGTGGAATGTATTGATGTAATGAAACACTTGTTGTATTTCACTTCTTGTATTGATTTCTTCGATAAAACACTTTAATAAAACTCACTTCGATAAACTGTCTTGATAATACTGACTGATTGACTTCCATATACTGACTGAATTACAGGTCGGTTTACATGTCTTTTATATAGTAAAATGAACCCGTGTGAACCTGTTCTGGAAGATTCAAGATGCTTCTTTTTGATGCTTCTGGAAGCTTCTGGATGCGTCTGAATGCTTCTGAATGTTTCTGGATACTTCTAGATGCTTCTGGATGCTTCCAGATGCTTCTTCTGGAAACTTCTGGAAGCTTCTGCATGCTTCTGGAAACTTCTGGAAACTTCTAGATACTTCCTTTAATTGTTAAAAAACTTCCGTGACAATGACACGGACCAGACTTAAGAAAATGAAACAAACCAAAAAAGTTGCACTTGTTTTGTCCGCTGCAAAATGGCACTTGTCAACAATATTTTGCTTGTGTGCTGTCACCTGTCAGCTGATTGCTCATGTCATTGCATGCTATGACTCCAGACTCCTGAACTGTTTGCTGTGGTAGTATAGTTCGTTTCGTTTTTAAGAGATGTAAAATTAGGAACACTTTTTAGCGTTGTTCGATGTTGGTTGCAAATGTTTTGTCCAATACTGTACATAAATTATGCTAAGACTGCTTGGGGGAGTACTGTAAAAGGTAAGTTAAAACCTCTTTATTGTCGTCAAAAGCATGCGATCAGCATAATTAACTATGCTGATCGTTTTACACATACAAAACCTATTTTTACTGAAACAAGATTATTAAATTTATTTGAACTCAATGTATTTAACGTTTTATATTTTGCATATTTATGAAGAAATAATTTGTACCCTACCGCTTTTAATGATATTTTCAAACTCAAACCTAACAACAAATACGATATGAGAAACATAAATTTTTTAAATGAGCCGTTTCGTCACACAAAATTCAATCAATTTTGCATTGTTCATTGTGGGTCCTACCTATTGAATAATAATGTTCTGCGGAACTTTGATCAAATAACTTCCTTTTATCTTTTCAAGCTCAATCAAAAAAAAAAAAAAATTTCACTTGATAATATACTTAGATACTTCTAATATTTTGAAAATAGCTATTTAACTTGGATTTTATTTCTTTTTTATTTTAATTTTTACTTTATTTTATTGTACGTAATACTTGTCTTTATTTTATATGCTTGTATTTTATTAAGATTTCGACGACAAGATTTTGTAATCTTTTTTCAGATCCTAGCTTTTGTTTAATTGTTAACAGTTTATACATGTGCGCCTCTATACATTTGTAAGTGTATATATGCTTATATATGTGAGTGTTTTTCATATTTTAATTATGCTGATATTAGAATTTTTTTAATTGTAACACCATATATACGACATATAATTGTATCATGACATTTTAATATAAGCAAAATTAAAATCAAAAAATGTATATATATAAATAAAATGTGTTTCGGCAAACCTAACGCTG
This sequence comes from Hydra vulgaris, assembly GCF_022113875.1. NCBI lineage: Eukaryota > Metazoa > Cnidaria > Hydrozoa > Anthoathecata > Hydridae > Hydra > Hydra vulgaris. The sequence goes on along the minus strand of NC_061158.1, from coordinate 50,460,112 downwards.
CTGTTCAAAATAGGATCCATAATCCACCCAGTAAATTATATGTCAATCTCAACTACTTCTGTACCATGAAAAAAATGAAAAAAACAAGATCAAGGAGGACCTTGTAGTCAACAAACTTATTGCATATTGTCAAGACGGCTTTATCAATAAAAAATTATGCGTCACGAATCGTCAATAAATCTTGTTTTTTGATCTTGTTTTTGATTTTGTTTTTATTATTGTTTGTTATTGTGTTATATTTCAACACGTGTAACTAATTTTCATTTTTATATATTTTTCATTTTCACTATTTTTAATTTTTATTATATATTTTATTATTGCAAATTTTCATTTTTATATACAAACTGACGATTTTTCAATGCAAATGGGGCTCGATGATAGGACAGTTTGTATCTTCTGCTTGCTCCAGCTCTCTTATTTGTAAACACGATTTATTTTATTGTAAATTTTATTATACGGCAATTAATAATAATTAAAAAAAAAAAAAATCTGCTTGAGACCATGGGGACTTTCTAACGTACAGCATCAACAAGTTACCAGTAACGTTCCGCAAGGTTCAGTGTTAGGTCCAACGTTATTCAATATTTTTGTTATTTATTAGTGTTAGGTCCTACGCTCTTCATTATCTTCATAAAGACATGAATATCAAGCCAAAATTGCTGCTGCCAAGGCCAATAACATCCTTGAAATCTTAAAACACACGTTCATCGGCAGAGACACCAAAATATGGAAAAGGTTTTACATCACCTATATATGCCCACATTTCGAGTTCGCAGTTACCGCCTAATGTATCTTAAAAAAGACAAAATTATCGTAAAACGCATCTAGCATTGGGCTACCAAAATACTGCACAAAATGAAGCGCTTTGACTACGAGACAAGATGCATCAATCTTGAACTCACCTCACTACTCGATAGACTTTTACAGGGCGACCTCATTCAAAAATACAAATTCAAGAACAACATCAACTTAGTTATTTGGCATATTGCTCCTTTTAATATCCCACTAAGTTTATGGTCATCACAAGTGCTTTCATTGTAAAATGAACAAAAATTGCCACGTTTGATTCAACTTTTTCAACAACCGCGTCGCTCACCTAGGGAACGCACAACCAAACAATGTTGCCAGAGTTGTTAGTGTCAACTGTTTCAAAGCAAGATTCGATCAGCTATCACCGCAGCGCATCTTCTTCCGTGCAATCATGCACGAGCTAACCTAACTAGCTGATGATGGCTTACGGAACATGCCCGTTCTGTTTAATTTAACTAGCTAAAAAAAAATCTAAATGACCGCGGCTATAAGAAGACAATATTTGCCTTACCACCCCTAGTAAAAAAAGGTTCTATAGACTTTCTATAAACTTTTGAAACATATGGCCTATAGAAACTCTATAGAATTCTATAGAATTTCTATAAAATCTCTGTAAATTTTCTATAAAAATTTCTATAGAAATTTTTTTTATACTTTTTGTCTATAGAAAACAAAAGTTTTATTGCAATTTCAATAGAAATTAATAAAAATTTTATAGAAATTCTATAGAGTTTCCATAGGCCATATATTTCAAAAGTTTATAGAAATTCAATAAAACTTTTTTCCTGGGACTACACCCCGACGTGCTTTAATTAGCAAACGTGTACAACCATTAAAAGATAAACATACAACTACTTTGTACCATTTAAAATTTATATACAAATATTCACAAATATGTTAAAATTAGTTACCTATAATCAAAAGAAAATTGTAAAAATAAAAATAATCAAACCTAAAAAACTAGAGATAAGTTAATAGGATAATTTAAAGCATTACCATTTTTTTTTCATTAAATATAATTCATTAACATCTTCAATAAGTTTTTGTTTGATTTTTTGTTTTAATAAAGAACAATTTTCTAGCTCATTATTTAATAAAGTGTTCCATAATTTAGAACTTCTGATGGGAATAGAAAATTTAATAGCCAAATCATAATTGTACTTTGAAAATATTATAGGGTACATATGATTAGTTTTAATGAAAACAACTTTTTTAAATTTTATTGCTCATAACACAGATTAACTTAAAGATATGAATAAAAAATAATTGTTCATTAAACCATAATATTTATCTAAATTTTGAATAGAATAATTTATAGTCTAGCTGTTTACCCAGGAAAAAAAGTTCTATAGAATTTTATACAAACTTTGAAACATATGGCCTATAGAAATTCTACAGAATTCTATAGAATTTCTATAGAGTTTCTGTTAACTTTTATAAAAATTCCTATTGAAATTTTCTACTTTTTTTTTTATTGAAAAAAACCCAGGAAAAAAAGTTCTATAGAATTTCTATAAACTTTTGAAACATATAACTTATAGAAATTCTATAGAATTCTATAGAATTAGTATAGAATCTCTATTAACTTTAATAAAAATTTCTATACAACTTTTTTTTCTTTTTTTTTTTTCTATAGAAAAAAAAGTTTGACAGCAATTTCTATAGAAATTAATAGACATTTTATAGAATTTTATAGAAATTCTATAGAATTTCTATAGGCCATTTGTTTCAAAAGTTTATAAAAACTTTATAGAGCTTTTTTTCCTGGGAAAGTTTTATAGCAATTTCAATAGGAATTAATAAACATTCTATAAAAATTCTATAGAGTTTCTATAGGCCATATGCTTCCAAAGTTTATAGACAATTCTATAGAATTTTTTTCCTGAGTAATCACTAAAAAACGTCACTCTTACTTCTTTTTTTCGATGCTTCTCGAGTTTTTGAGGTTTATCTTTCGTTACTATTTTTGTGCGACTTTCCTCGGACTTTTTTTACAAGAAATTCTGTCTGAACGTTCGTTGTACGTTTTTTGTGCTTGTGTCCACTGGGAAATTTACTTTTTGATAATTTTAAAGAGTTATTGTAAATGTTCCTTGTGGTAAACCTGCAATATAGTGTTACACAATGGTTATCACACGTAAATATGATCGGTTGGCCCCGTCATACTGCTACATAGAGACTTATGCTATGAAATTGTGCGGCCGTGGCGCAGTGGTTACAGCGCTTGCTTTAAAAGCAGAAGATTCAGGTTCGAAACGAGCTCTGGACATATTTTCGCGTCACGGTAAGGAAGAAGGCGTGAACTTCCTCGTTAAATGCACCTCCGCGGTGCTCTGTGACAAAACCGTTCGGTCTTCTTGAGGCACCTGAAATAACAACAAATAAAAAAAATCGCCATTCTAAATGTTCAATTCCAATACTTTTATGGAAAATTGTTTCCAACGCTTGGAGTGGTTACCGTAGTATTCCAATACGTATGAAAGATGAACATCTTACCACCTTTATTAAATCTTTTAGATGCGATATATATAATCGGGCTCTTTGAGAATTTACATCCTGCGTAAATGGATAAAATAGATGCTTTGAAGAAATTCTACACTATAACAATAAACGGATTAAAAATTGGTCGCAAACAAAATGTAAACTATTCACGACGTTTGGAGTTCCATAGAAATATCAACTGATGGTAGTCCTCAATTCATTCTACAATTAAACTCCATAGTTGTTTAAAAATCTTTTTTTTTTGATTTTGAGGAACAAAAGATTTTTTATAACAATGGAGAATAACTCATCGTATTTTTTTAGCTCACCACCCTAAATCTAAAGAAAGAGTCAGTTATCTCTGCTCAAGTTTTATTCTGCCATCAGATTCTTGATGCTATGCCCAGAATAAAAACCATAGTTTTAATGTTTGATAATGACTAATTCCTGAAAACATATACATATTCATATACATGGCAAACTAAAGATGAAACATTGCAAACACGGTATGCAATAACCCTTGAATCACCTTATGAACATATACAAGAAACTCAAATCATAATGAAAACAATACAAAGAACAATCATATTCATGACAAATCATAATGACAACGATACCAAGAATAAACTTTGATCACCTTCATTCCTCCGACTCTCCACAAATTAAAGAGTATTCTTCAGAGAGCATTATAAGTATTATAGATACATATGACATGTATCAATTTTATATTGTTGTTAATACTTATTGTTATTTTTATTTACGAAAACTATAATTATAATTATATAAACTTATGATATATAAATAATATGTACTGGAACCACAAATAACTTAGCTTAACGGTGTTCATACTTGTTCAATGCCACTGTTTACATCAAATAGGTATAAGGTCTTAGGGATAAAATTTCTCTTTTAACTTTGTTTTCAATTTAACTTTGTTGAAAGTATCTAGAATCTGAAGCATTTTTATTGTTAATGTTTTTTTAATGGTTGCCGTTGTCTTTGTTTTCCGCAGTTAAGCTAGAATTATGCAACAGCAGAACAAAGCAAATTCAATAAATTAAACTCAGAAAAAAAATTAGCTAATTCTGACCTTGACAAGCTTGTAAATTTTTTAAATTTACAAGCTTGTCAAGGTCAGAAATTGCAATACATTGATGTCTCACAGAAAGTTACAATCAATGGACACTTTAAGCATTCTTGTAAAAACACAATGAATCAAAATGTTTATTTTTGTATTTAATGAATTTAAACAAATATTCGCTGGTAAACAAGTATTCACAGGTAAAGAACTTGTCTATACTAGTTTACTAGTGAGTAGTTATTTAATTGAGTGGCAGGTATTTCAGTAAACCATATCTCAGAGATAAATTATGTGACATAAACATGCATGATTTAATCTTTATCTCTGAGACATCGTTTACTGAATTATCTGGCACCCAATTAAATAACTACTCACTAGTAAACTTGTAAAGAAAAATGGAATAGGTTACGGCGGAGGTATTGCTATCTACATCAAGTGTAATCTAGTCGCGAATGAGGTATCTGATCGCATCTAAAAAAGACCTTAACCAACAGTAACTCAAAGAAAATATGGTGTGAAATTAAAATCGATAAGAAATGTTCTTGACCACCTTTATTGCATATAAACGATATAAATAAAACAATTATTCCAGCAAAGCAAGCTGTTGATAGAAAAGCGTATAGTTGTATGTTACTAGCAAGTGATATCAACCTACCGGGAATCAAATGGTACTATGAGGACAGGATCAAATTATAAGCGGTCAAAATAGTGCGGCAAGTGTTTTTCTTAACACTTTGGCTAATTGATTTCTTGACATTCAAAGCATCTAATAGAAAAGCAAAAAAATACTTTGGATTTAGTTATTACAGAGTAAAGACTCTTCAACTAGAGTAATCAACTTGACTAGCTATTTGCCGTTAGGCAATTTGTTGCTAACACTCCTAATTAGTTTTTGTTGACAACAGTAAAAATAGTCAGATACTTGTTTTTGAGAGAAGACATTATCAAGAAGACTTAGCCGACATAATTATTAATTTTGAAGCAACGCTAGCTTATTTGAGTAATTTAAACCCTAATAAATCTACTGCTGTTGATAACATTATTCTAAAGGTACTTAAAGAATGCGCAGCTCAAATGACTTACCCTCTTACTTTACTTTATAATAAAGCACTGTCCAAAGGCTCAACACCTACAGCTTGGAAGCAGTCACACGTCACACCGTTGACGTTTAAATAAGAGTGTCGCATTGATGCCGCTAATTACAGATCAGTGTCTATCACGTCAGTTTCATGTAAAGTAATGGAAAAGATTTTCAGGGATCAGATAACTAAATATCTATAAAAAAAAGAGTCGTATCTCACATAATCAACATGAATTTATGTCCAAAAAAGGATGTACATCTAACTTATTGCAAAGTGTTGACGACATTACGAAGTCGTTAAATAAAAGAAACTTTGTTAATATTGCATTTTTGTACTTTGCGAAAGTGTTTGATAAAGTTTCTCACCGTAAACTACTTCATAAACTGAAAGCTTATAGAATCAATGGCAATGTTCTTAAATGGATTGAGTCATTTTTGATTAGTAGAAAGCAGCAAACTGTTTTAGGTAAACACTCTAGCGACTAGACCGTGGATCTAAGCGGAGTTCCACAAGGGTCTGTACTTGGACCAACGTTGTTCATCATCTATATTAGTGACTTAACGGATAAGTTAAAATCAGTTCATAAAATCTATGCTGATGACACTAAACCTTTACAAGAAACAAGACCTGAGTTTCACGATGTTGATTGTCTGATTCTTCAAAACAATTTAAACATTGTCACAAAATGGTCAAAGGAATGGCTAATGGAAATGACTGTTGTAAAATGTAAAGTTATGTATCTTGGTCATGGAAATAGTAATCATGAATATAGAATAAACGATGGAAATATATCACTTACTGTGGATGCAACAGATGTTACTTTTGAGGCAACGGATATTGAGAGAGATCTGGGTATCGTTATATCAAATGATATAAAATAGAATCAACACATACAAGTTGCATCACGACAAAGCAAATATGATACTCGGCTTATTGAATAAACATTTAGATCAAGAGATTTGAAGCTTTGGAGTAAACTATGCAATACCTATGTTAGGCTGTATCTGCTGTACCGATGTTAGGCTGTATTTACTGTATCCTTGCTTAAAAGATGACATCAAAGAAATGATGTCACCTTTTAAGCAAGAATGCACCATTTGCAATATGCTTATTCACTGTTAACGTTTCACTTTTTATATCAGATATAGCACCAATAGACACATGATCATTCTGTTGCACCTTAGCATAAGCGTACTCCATTTTATAATTAGTAAAAAGCAACAAAAGTACCTCATGATTTATTTAAGATTACCTAATTCTGAAAGGTATTGGCGTCTTAATTTTACTACTTTGGAAACTCGTAGGTAACGCGACAACTTGATTCAACAGTTTAAACTACACCTTTTCAAGATGTAATTGAGAAAACAAAAATTGTAATTAAGAACCGTAAGATGTAATTGAGAAAACAAAAGTTGTAGTTAAGAAACGTAAGATGTAATTGAGAAAACGTAAGTTGTAATTAAGAAACATAAGATGTAATTTAGAAAACGAAAATTGTAATTAAGAATCGTAACATGTAATTGAGAAAATGCAAGTTGTAATTAAGAAATAGAAAGATGTATTTGAGAACACGAAAATTTTAATTTAGATATCGCTTTAAAGGAGTAAGTGTAAAATGGCGCGTAAAAAAATGGAGCGTATAAAATGACGCACTTAAAAATGAAGCAAGATTTGTAGCGTAAATTTAATTTTTTAGGGAAAAATTTAGGGAAAAATTTATAATTTTTGGGCAAATGAATTTAACATAATAAACACTAAAAACATTTTAGGGAAAAATTTATAATTCAATTAAAAATTATAATTAAAAATTATATAATTAAAAATCACTTCATTGATCATTTAAGCACCAACTTGTACGTCTTCCATATTTAAAATAGTTGCATAGTGCGTGGTTGTGTGTTGTACCGCACGTGCACAATCTCCTCCCATTATAGTATTTTTCGCCTCAATTACAATTCGTTCTAAGTATTGCATGCGCTGTTCCGCAATCCCGTCACCTAATACAGGTGGAATGCGAATTGCATTTTTAACGTTACTTTTAATTTTGGACCAGATCGTTTCCACCGGGTTCAACATTGGACTGTAAGGTCCCAAACGTAACAACTGAGCTGGTGAATTATCAAACACCCTTTGCAAACGAGCGTGACAAGGAGCATTATCTTTTACGACGACCAAATCCTCCAAACGATTCCCGGATGTAACCCACTGGTGAAACATAGCCAACATCCACTCGTTACAGGAATCTGCTTTAAATGATCCCCTGCGAGTTTCTATCATGACGACATTTGTAGTTGAAATAGCTGCGATCAAGTGTATGTTTAAACCTTTTGAAGCAGGTACTTTCATAAATGCTCTTTTTCCTTGTCTCGCGTGTCCTTGCGTTTTTCTACAAAAAAGGTTAAAATTTGTTTCATCCAACCAAACCATTTGTGATATGTTCGTTGATGTTTCTAACATATTCAGCTCTTTTTTGTTTGTTTTCATAACTGTTCATTGTAGAAGGCTCCTTGTGCACTTTTTTAATGAGAACAATCTGCCTTCGAGGTAATTTGCTATTGTTGTTGTGCTAACGTTTATGTTAAATTGTCTTAATATCTTTGTTTTGATGGCCACCAATGTTAATTGACAATCATTTTCAATCCATGTTAATGTTTCTTCGATTTGATCTTTGGTCAACTTTTTCGGTTTAAAATCTCCTTTTCCGATGAAATTTGAATTTCCGCTGCAAACCCAATTGTATGCTGTCTTATATTTGATACCTAGCGTTTGCGCGAGATTCACCCAATCTTCAAATCGCTCCGCACATTCAACAACTCTTCTCCTGTCATTTGGAGAAGATAAAACGTAACGTTTCCTTTCAACTTGTTCAGTTGTGTGTATTTCATGCCGACAAATCGGACAACTTGAATCTGGTTGTTCCAGAACTGGACGTAAACAAATTTGGTGACATAAATGTTGACACGGATTTAGCTTAATCCCAGACTTTCGGGTCATAGTGTATTGGCATATAACACAACGATCTTTCAATTCCATTATTATTACTTGTGCATACAAAAGCAAAATATAAGATTATAACTTAAATTCATGTCCAAAAAGACCTTTTGTAACAACCTACAAACTTAGACTGTGAATTTGCTATTTTAATTTATGTGTTCTCAATTACAAGTTACGATTTCTCAATTATATATTATGATTTCTCAATTATATCTTACGTTTTCTCAATTACATGTTGTGTTTCTTAATTACATCTTACGACTTCTTATTTACATGTTGTGTTTCTCAATTACATATAACGTTTTCTCAATTACATGTTGTGTTTCTTAATTACTTATTACGGCTTCTTATTTACAACTTTCGTGTTCTCATTTACATCTTGAAAAGGTGTAGAAAAACGGTTTTGAGATAATTAATTGGCATAATCCACCAATCCGCAGATCATTATCCAACGTCCTAATGCGTGAATTTACTTATAATAAAGCTTGTCATAGTTTCTACCAGGGCTGTGGAGTCGGAGTCGCAACATTTATAGCGGATTCGGTGTCGGAGTTGTTAAAAAAAATTGCAACTCCGACTCCAATAGTAAAACTTCTCGGTTTTGCGCGTGCATGTACAAAATATTCAATTAACCTTATATTCATACTAAACCTCAAAGAACTTTTCATAAATTTGGCAAAAACAATTTCTTAACTTATCGCGTAATACTTTTTAAAGAATTCAAAGAATTTTTCAAATGTTTTGCTTTGGAGTTGGAGTCGGAGTCGTACTCTAAAAATTTCAACGATTGGAGTCGAAGTCGGAGTCGGTATTTTTTTTTTACGACTTCAAACCCCTGGTTTCTACACAAATTATATTGTCAATGATTTGAATAACTTACCGATAGCATGCAAAATGGCTCCATTAGTTAATGTGTTTAATAATAGATTAATAATTCAATATTTAATAATAGATAGAAGACATAGAAGACATTAAATGTTACTGTTTATTTTGTTATTATTTTTAATTGATTACAATTTAGAACATTTTAAAACGATTCAAAGTAAATATGTTTGCTACTGTTATAAAATTATTCAAAGTAAATATGTTTGCTACTGTTATAAAACGATTCAAAGTAAATTTGTTTGCTACTGTTATAAAACGATTCAAAGTAAATATGTTTGCTACTGTTATAAAACATTTACCATTAAACTATTGCAATTAAAATACATCGATATAATACACGCCAAGCCGATCTTATATATAGAATAATAATGACGTATTAAAAATAATCTTTATCATCAATATGCTTAGCATGATGCTTTCAAAGTAATTTTGGCAAAAGCAACTAAGAAGTTTGACGGCATGACAACATTTCTTTTATTTTAGTCTTGCGAAATTATTTGTGAATGGTTGTCCAAATATTTTCATCAACATATTTATATGTTTTTATTTTAAATAAAAACTGATGCTAATGTAATATTAAGTTTTTTATCGATATTTCTTCAAAAACCTTTAATGCGACTTATGCTAATTAAATCTCATACCAATTAAACACACTACCATTATACCATTTGTATCTTATCTTCTTCTATTCTAATCCAATCCCAACTGAAACCTAAAAAATACACACACCCCTAAATACATCATGTGCAATCCATGTTTTAACAAGATCATTTCTTAGCCAAATACAACCCAATAACTTAGATAAATCCCAGTTTAGATTCACTTGTGCTGCTTAAAAAAAAGTATTCGACCACTCGTATATCAAACGTAAACGATCATGTAGATCAACTTTATATTTAACTAGATACGTTAAATATAAAGTTGTAGAAAAGAGGTTTGGCAAATATCTCAAAATAGTTGTAAATTATAAGATTGATAATAAGTTTAGCGAAATTATTTGTTAAGAGAATGATGAGGAACAGTAAAGAAAAAAAATGAAGTGAAGAAAAAAAATTGTGAAGAGAACGAGGAGGAGCGACCTGAAAACAGAACTTTTTTTTTTTTTTTATCGTTTCTTAACTAGTTAAAAGGTTTTTTATATACAGCATCAGTTTATTTTAAATAATTTTTAGCTTATGGTCTAATGTTTTAAAATTTAAATTAAAAGTTGAGGTGAAACGTTAATTCAGCTCAGTGTGACACAGCTTTGTGTTTTTAAAAAACATTTTTGTGTTTTTTAGTAAAGAAATAACTTGTTACTTTCCTACTTTACTTTTCTGAAAAAAAAATTTATGATTTATGAAAATATTCCGAAGTGACGATAGAAACGTCAAGCTGGAGCGAAGAAAAATACTTAAAAGTTACTTTTTAGTTGAACAAATTTAAATTTTAGTTGAACATTTAAAATAATGTCTAATCTATTTATCAACTTTTTCAACGATTGAAAACTACGAGCATAAGTTGCCATGAATTTAAAAATACTTAAAATATTAAGTGAAATACATTAAACAATAATATTAAATATAATAGTTTTACGGATACAACTTTTACAACTTAAAATAATAAATATAATATTAAGACTTTTAATTTTAAAAGTGTTTAAACACTTTTAAAATTTTTTAATTTAAAATGTATTAAAAAGGTATCTCAAAATTAAATAATATTTAAATAACTCTAATTTAGGTTTAATAATCTTTTTCCCTTCCATAAAAAAATAATTTCTTTTTCCCTTAGGGTTTGTAAAACCTTTTCCTCAAGTATAATACGCAAGCTGGGGTTGTAATTAACGTGTCATTTAAATCTTCAGTTTACAACTTTTATTATACTTGGGAATACAAAATGTTTTTTCAAAACTTAATTTAGAATAATTATTATTTGAACACAAAATTTCATCTGATAATGAAGTTGATTATTTTCTTTAATGTTATTAGGTATTTTGTATTATTTTTAGGTTTAAATATATATATATATATATATATATATATATATATATATATATATATATATATATATATATATATATATATATATATATATATATATACATATATATATATATATATTACAAGGGATATGGTTTCTGTATATATATTTTAATAGTCTTTAAATGTTTTTGCGTGTATGCGTGCGGGTCTGTGTGTGTGTGTTTGTGTTTAAATTACTTAGCTATTTTCATACATGTGTTTTATCAAAAATTAAAACGTATATTCTACATGCGTCTTTTTGTATAATTCTTAATTGAAAGCTCCCATGCAAAAACGGACAGATCTAATGTTTACCAATGACGATATTATGTGTACTGTGTGTAACAGACAATGGCTGTTATTGTCGTATGCATGATTTTCAAGCAAAAGCAGTCTCTTACTTACTGCAGTTACATAGACAAGTTACTTAGACAGTTGCCAACAGAAATCAAGGAATTAAAAATATCAAAAGATTTTTTTAAATTTTTTAAATATGGATTTGTCTGGTTTTGCGTGGGAGTTCCTCAATTGACGTAATAAGTTAATGCAATAAAACTCACATTTATTAAATAAAAAAGAAGTAGGTTTGTTTACTATAAAGATCAAAAAACTCCTTTAAACTCTAGTTTTACAATAATATTCAAATTTTAAATGTTAGTCTTTACACTAACATTCGTAGCAACTACTGCAGTTTGTCAAGCAGTTTTTACAGCAGTAGGTATATTTTGATGAAACAAATTTCAATTATTTAAAAATTTAAATAATTGAAATTTGTTTCATCAAAATATACCTACTTGTTTTATCGTTTTTTGTTGCTTGTAAACATTATTTGTGCTCTGACACAACGCAGTTATGCCAGATTTTAATATTTTAATGTCAAATATTAATAATTTTATGATAAAATTATTAAACTTACTTCTTAAAACACCTTCATAGTCAGATTTATTTAACTTTTATAAAGCAGATTTCTTGTTGTCACATTATAGCAATGTCATAATGTCTAGATGGTACAACACAAAATCGTAACCTCTAACCAAATTATATTTTAAAAAAAACAATATTAAAATGACGAAGCGTATTCTCAGGTAATTATTAAGATGTAAGCTTCCTATGTATTCATATCATATGTATTCAGCTTCCTATATCTTATTGAAAAAACTTTAAAAGAATTTGATAATATTTTTTCTAACGTTTAATTAGTGCAACTGTGGAAGAAAAAGGTTTAAGGGCTGATCATTAAATACCAAAGTATAAGCGCATGGAACAATCTCCCCCTGATTTAAAATCTCTAAACTCAATCTCTTGACTTCAAGGTCAAGCTTTTCAATCACTTGTTAATAAAATACAAATAAATATCTCTGCAGTCAAACTCTAAACTCCCTATAATATTTATAAATTAGTAATCCTCTGGCTTTTCATTGTCCTATCCTCAATAACTTTAAATTCTCTACCTATTTACCAAATTCTATCTACCAAGTCTTTTCTTATCCTTAATTTTTTGGTTATTTTTTCTGCTTTTCCTTTTATATATTTATTTTTTTCATTTTGCTATTTTTATTGTTAGTATATTATCATTGTTATTGAAGAGGATTTTTTTGAATCTTTATTTATCATCATAATCAATTTATTTTCGTTCATTTGTCTCTATTTATCTTAACTTCATTGGTAATATTATCACTGTTATTGACGAGGATTTTCTCGAATCTTTATTTATCGTCATCATCAATTTATTTTCTTTCATTTCTATTTATCTTATTTTTATTACCTTCGTTATTAAAAATTTTTTATTATGATTATTATTTTTTTTTATTATGATTGAATTTTATATTATGATTATTATTCTTATCATTATTATTTTGTTTTCAGATGATAGTAATATTAACTTTTTTGTTATTTTTATTTTACTTTCTATTTTACTATCAGTATTACTTATTATTGCTATATATATATATATATATATATATATATATATATATATATATATATATATATATATATATATATATATATATATATATATATATATATATATATATATATACATATATATATATATATATATATATTGATTTAATGTTTATTGTTGTTTTAATTGTTAGTAGTATTTACACTATTAATATAATATTATCATTACTAATAATATGTTTCTAAATGTCTATATTGATATTTTGTTTTGGGTATTTGCTTTATATTAGTACTCGTACTATTGTAAATATCCTTGAAATGTTAAACAACTTGTTTCAGAATATATTTGATTTGATTTGATTTGATCTCGGAACCAAAAACCACGTTGTTGCCCGTTCTAAGATTTTGAAATAATGAATTATCCACTAATTAACGTAATTTATACGTAAAATATACGTAATTTATCGAGCTAAACTGCTAATCCGGAAGATGTCGTCGAGCAGCAATTAATCACTACCAAATCATTAGCGAATCTATTAATTATTATCATAATCGAATTTTAATACAAATCATCAGTATAAAAAATTAAATTCATTAGTTTCTTAAAATGTAATTTACGGATCAATATTTTAATGATCATTTTCTATAATACTTTTTATTATATTAAATTGTTTTATATTACTAAACATTAATTTATCGTAAATTAATTAACGAATCATCGACACTATAAATTGATACTAATGATGATAGTGATATTGAGACATTTTCTAATAGTAATTTTCGAATTATTATCATTACTTATCATATACTTGATAATGGTTCGTAAATTAATGAAAACTAAAAAAAGAAAATTTACTACACTGCATTTTTTTTTTTTTTTTTGCTACATTATCATAATGATTATCTAGCGAAAAAAAGTTAATTGGAAATAACTACTTCTGGTTGTTATTTTCTTAATTAAAAATAACGTTTTTAGTTTAGTTTCTTTATAGTAATAAGTTTTGAATAAAAAAGAACTAATGGGTTTTATATTTAATTTACATGTTTTTTTTTTTAGAAATAATGAAATACCAAGAAATAGATGCTTCATTATGTACACTAGAGTTATTATATTTCTGATATTAATGAAAAAACTATCAGCAATATTTACTGGTTTCCATCTAGGTGATTTTCCTCCTGCAGACTTTTCTAAAACTGTAAAACTATCATCACAAAGTAATTCTTTTGTTGAAGTAAAACATTTTTTTGGTAAAATTCCATTTCATGTTCAAGTTTATGCTATAGCAAATGATGGAAATAACAAAGGATTTAAATTTGATGGAACGGGTGCCTGTCAAAGTGATGTTAAAGATAACAATGCTTATGGTGGAGTTATTTTTGCTTATGATAACACTACCGTTAGAGTATGGGTACCAACAAGATCAAGTAGCTCTAAAGTAGGTTCTGTTATTTTTGTTGGAGGTAGTTGGGGAGGAAATAGTTTTTTTCAGGATTCTGTTGATGCAGAAGTTACTATTGAAGCTTGGAAAGACGGACCTGCACCATCTTTTGAAGTTATAACTGAAGTTGATGCTGGTTTAGAAAAAAATACTAATATTATAGATCACGATTTAAATCAATTGCCAGAAATTGTTAGTGTTAGAATTTTTTCTGGAGTCAACCCTGAAAATTCATATATATTTCATGCCACAGGAGTAACTCAAACATCAAGTAATCGAGAGTATGGTGGAGTTATATTTGCCTATAATGAAAAAAAAGTTGTTTTGTGGCCACCAAACAAGTCTAAAACTGGTTGTACTCTGTTAAATAAAAAGTGGGGCAATGGAAAATATTATACAGAAATGTATTCAAAAACATGTACAGTTCATATTCGTTTATGGATTAACTCTTTTCCTCCACCTATTTTTCAAACAACCTGGAAGTCTATTGATGTCAGAAATTTGTCTACACAATTTCTTGAAATAAAGCACAATCTAAAGATGTATCCTTCTTATGTTAAACTGCAATATCGATCAGTAAACAAGCCCTATAGTTTAGTTTTTGAGGGTATAGGTTCTGTGCAATCCTCAGTTAATAATTTAAGACATGGTGGTCTAGTTTTTGCTTATGATAAAGTTAGTGTACGAATTTGGTTACCTAGTAGTAATAATTCACATCAGTCAAAACAGTTATTATTTGCCATTTTTGTAGGAGATGGATGGGGGAATAGTGATGAGAATATTACTGAAATTCTAGCAGAATTTCGTATACAAATATTTCTCAATCGATGCTTAGAGTCTGAAAAAGTAGTTGATTCGCAAGGCAATTGTAGAGATGTTAATGAAATTGTAATTAATCAAGATATGTCCCCATGGAGTAAATGCTCAAATCCGTGTGGAAAAGGGTTTAAACAAAGAAATGTTACTGGTAAGTTTTAAATATTATATATTTATATATATATATATATATATATATATATATATATATATATATATATATATATATATATATATATATATATATATATATATATATATATATATATATGTAACAACATATATATATATATGTAACAAATCTTCTCAGGAGTGAGGCGTGTGTGGTTGCATGCCTTGTATGACCATGAGTATAATATTTTGTGCTGTATAAATAAATGTAATCTTAAACTAAAACAAACAAACTATAAACCAGAAATAGAAAAAAAAACTAAAAAAAAAATACATAAGCAAGTTTAAAAAAATAAAAATCTCAATGAATGATAAAATGAACAAAAATAAATAAAAGCATAAAAATAATATGTTTTTATTTAATTTAAGTTTCGGTACAAAGAATTTAGAAAAAATCAAAGTCTAAAAGTTATTTAATCCAAGCTTAATTATTTCAAACTTGGTTATTTAAAAATTTGAAACTTTGTTATTTTCTAATGCTTATTTTTTTCTTGAGCTGTTATGAAACATAGACAAGCAACAGGTTTTCACAATGAGCAAAGTATGCACTTCATCTTATGTATTGCTTCACAATAGTGACAATATCAAACATGCTTTGCACCATTGGTACACAGAGAGACCCCTTAATGGTAAACAAGTTAGTACTGTAATTGCTTACTATGAAGTGTGTGATCACACAAAGATTATCTGTAGGGTCTGAGTGGTAATATACAATTGGCAAACTCTGTTGAGCAATATCAACCAGCTTGCATGATGACACATTCTCAGACACAATGCCACTTTTAATTGTGTTAATTATGTGATAGAGATACAGTTGGTCTGAAAACAAGTCATCTAAGACATTAATCTTAGTCTAAAATTGGCATACTGTCTTTGCATTCAATTTGTTGGAACTGAATGATTGGTTTTGATTTGCTGGTTTGCAGTGCCTTTCCAATATGGTCACTAAAACTGGTAGCACCAGATGTAGCACCATCAAAATGTGTAAATAAGTGACGTAAGGGCAACTCATTTGTGTATAACATACAAATGAATCAGTTCACAAGACATCTAAGAGTTAGTTCAACTTGGCAGATTCATGGCTTTTCATGCTTATCTTTGCTCTTGTCAACCATCAAACTCTGATTATCCTAGTAATCATGCCAACATTAATAAGACTGCAGTTACCAGGGATACTGTAGCTTGATCTGATATACAATATTTATTTGCTTTCTTGGCTAGATATGGTAGGGGCGTTCTTATTTGCTCTGTTTGAGTAGCTGTTGCAAGCAAGAAATCAATGTCACTGAGATACCCTTCACTATCATTATCCTCTTTACTTGAGTCTGTCTTAGTATCATCCACCCCTTAAAAACTCAACTTGTCAGCTTCATTTGATCTGTTTGTCAAAAGATATTCTTCATTAGCATGCTTCCCTTTTAAACAACTCTGCAATCTGGTTATTATTACTGCATCAACACCACCAATAAACATACAACAAAAATTTCCTTGATCCAGTAAGAATAATTGTTCCATCGGTAAAACTTTCGATTCTCTAAAATACTTGCTGAAAACATTCACGTGCTTGGTAGATTTATTGTATAACATCAAGCATTTACATGACACAATATCAAACAAAGAACCCAAGTTCTTCTGAAAATAAGCATAACATTTAGAACCGGGTTTTGAGTGACACAATTCTGGTCCAGTAGTAATTAAGCCATCAACACATTTCACCACAGATTAAGTTTGTAAAGTTGGAATTGAAGCCTTGTCCCATAGTCTTACAACATCTTTCAGTTGTAAAAATCTTTTTGCAACTTGAAGGTTAGATCATAGCTTTAACTGAATATCGCATGTCTTGTCAGCAGTGTATGATAATGTCAAATAATCAGATCAATTCATTCAGTAACTATATATATATATATATATATATATATATATATATATATATATATATATATATATATATATATATATATATATATATATATATATATATATATTTATATATATATATATATACATATATATATATGTATATTTGTATCAGTGTGTGTGTGTGTGTGTGTGTGTGTATATATATATATATATATATATATATATATATATTTATATATATATATTTATATATATATATATATATATATATATATATATATATATATATACATATATACATATATATATGTATATTTGTATCAGTGTGTGTGTGTGTGTGTATATATATATATATATATATATATATATATATATATATATATATATATATATATATATATATATATATATATATATATGCATATATGTATACAAACATACATACATACAAATATAATATTTTAGGTTGCACTGGACAGAGCTTACAAACAATGTTAGATTGTAAATTTGAAAATGATTTTTGTAATTTTTTAACAACTTCATGGAAACGTAGTATGGGTCAAAACGAAATGAACGATGAAAATAAACACCTTAAAATTCCTTTGCAAGGTCTTAAAAAAGATGGCTTCTTTGTTTATTCAACTGAAGGTAAGAATTTTAGTTACTAAATCAAAAAATCCTATAAACAAAATTTAATTGGAATATATATTAAAAAATAGATAAATAAATGCATAAACAATTTAAATAGATAAATAAATGCATAAACAATTTTTTCTTTAATTTAATCCGTAAAAAAAATTTTATGTTTACTTGTAAAAAAGTAAACTTTAAATCTTTTTTTATGATAAAACAATGTATTTCAGTAAAAATAAAAAAGTAAAAAATTTTACTTTAAAAATAAAAACTTGTTTTTATTATTAAAGTAAATATTTTTCCTTAATGTGCTAATAAAAAGTTTAAAAGTCTTTTTTGAAAATGCTGATTTTTTCTCTCATCTATTTAAAATTTTTTTTGAAATTTTAAAATAATCCAATTAATGATTATATAAATATTGATAACCACTATAAAAATTTATCATTTATAGGATAAGTTACTTTTTTTTTTTTTTTTTTTTTCCTTAAATGTTTTACAATATTAGTTGTTTTACAATTGTAATAATTTCAATAATATAATAGAATGATTACAAGACTGGTTAAGTTTGTAAGAGGAAGAACACGGAATCTCGTAGAAGACCTTTAGGTCTTGTCGCCGAGAACCGAGAACCAGAAACTTTATTTTTCAACTACATCGTTGCAATTATTGTGTTAAAAATGTATATTCTCAAAAAGTAAAAATAAATATTGAATTTTAAAAATTTTACTTTATAAAAATTAAAAATATAAGAGTATGTTATCAATAGATCAAATTATTTGTTTAAGTTTTATTTTAAATGTGTTATAATTCCACTCTTGAGTAAAATCAAGTTTCAAAACTATTTTGTTTCATTAAAAAGCTCCTCGATAAGAGATACAAGATCTGCCAAAAATTTGTGTGCAAAAAAGGTTGTTAGATAAAGTTTTCATTTTGAAGATAGTATTTTTTTTTTTTTTTAATGTGAGTATAAATTATAGAAAGAATAAGGGGAAGTGTTAGTTTTACATTTATATATAAAGCAAAGAATATTATAGACATTAAGTCGATACACATTAAGAATATTTATTTTAATTAAAAGAGGCCTAGTATAAGTAAAATGGCCTTTAAAATTTATAAGATGTGCAATATGCTTCTGTTGTAGTTTTTTAAAAAGAATTTCGTGATCAATAGTATTAAAGGCTTTTGATAAATCTGCGAAGATGCCTAGAATATATTATGATTTTTCAAATGAACTTGCAATACTTCTTGTAAGTTGAGGTATTGCATGTTCAGCAGAATTATTCTTTTTGAATCCATATTGATTGTTGTATATTTATAGTTATATAGTTATATATTCTATTATATAAAATTCTTTCCAAAATTTTTGAAAAAACAGAAAGAACTGAAATTGGGCGGTAGTTATTGAGTTTACCACCTTAAAAGATTGGAGTAACTTAAGCTATTTTGAGAGCATCTGAAAATCTTGAGTAACTAAAAATTTAAAAAAGAATATCTTTAATGATGTCATAAGAACCAATAACAATATTTCCATTAATATTGTCTGGTCCAACTGCTTTATTAAGTTTAATCATTTTTTAGGCGGTTAGTGTTAGCTACTAAAAAGTAACAAAGATATCAGTGAAACATTTTTATTTAATTTTTATTTTTATTGATCAGTTTATTTTAAAATCATTGAACAGTTATTATTGATCAGTTTATTTTAAAATTGTAAATTCATTCATTTTTCAAATCCTAAATATATTTTATACTACATTTTTTATTGAATTTTTTTTTTTTTTTACGTTTTAAAAAAAATTAAAAAGAAAATTATGAAAGAGTTGATGCAATTTTTACAAATGAATGTCTTTTTTGGTGTTATTGAAAAAAATTATATTATGAGTGAAGTTTAAACGTCATTGTTGAATGTTTTTTATTACTTGTAAGAATATTCTTAACGATTAAAAAATACCACAATGTACAATGCAAATTTCAATAATTTCTTTATTTAAACCAATTTAGAAACTTATGTTTTTGTAGTCATAGTAATTATAGTCATATTAATGATTTTTTATGTAATAAGTTGTTACTAATTTCTTAATTATTGCTAATACTAAAAAAAATTTCAAAATAGTTTATTCCTGCCAATTATCTTTTTGCAAATAAATAAACAACATTAATAAAGATTATAGATTAAACTATGAAATAAACTACTAATAAAATATGTATGTCTATTAAGGCTGTCGATGGGTACCCGGGTACCCACCCGTTGTTACTACCCGGGTAACCATCATTTTATAAGTTTAAAACTCATTTCATTCCTTTTTAACTTTAAAACCATTAATTGTAATATAACAATTTAACAGTTTTAATTTAATATGTGAAAGAAAATCTTGTTGCTAAAAATTTTAATAGTTACGGTTTCTTTATCTATATATATTTTTATATTTTCAAATTTCTGAAAACATTAAATATATTGTTCAGAAAGCAAGAATATGTGCATACATGCAACTTCAGTACCATTAAATTTTTTTTTTGTCTATTGGTCATGTAGTTAATTGATGG
>NC_061158.1:50431911-50434411 GCF_022113875.1 Hydra vulgaris | reverse complement strand
CTCCGAAAAGCAAGATATCCGGCTGTGTAATTATAGTAGGCCATTATATATATATATATATATATATATATATATATATATATATATATATATATATATATATATATATATATATATATATATATATATATATATATATATCATATAAACTATTTATATATATTTATATATATAAACTATTGATAACATTTCTTTTTAGAAAGCATATGCTGATATATTTGCCATTATGTTTTTCACTTAAATTTTGAATTTATCAAAAAAATAAATGCGATCTTTTTTACAACAACAAAGTGTTGACAAATATAAAAAAATAATTTACAAATACTTTGAAACCCTTTGTTTTAAATGTGTTGTAATTGTTAAGATTTTATTTGTTACAGGAGATTAAAAACTAATGGTATTTTGAAAATATTTTAAAGTACCGCGTAATTAAATTGAATTTTAAACATCGTTAAAATTATTTAAACTAGTTTATTAAAAGTTATTAATAGAATTTAAATTTGGTATTTGAAAAAGATAATATTTTCTTATAATTTACTTTATTTTAAAAGAAAAAGTTTTTGATTAACTCAAACGTCTTTTGAGTTTTTGTAAAATGTAAACGACGTTTACATTTTACAAAAGAGTTTTCAATCAATCATTACAATAAAATAAAACAATAGTAAAATATCATAATATAAAATTAAAAAATATATAAAACAAAATTTAACTTTTTATTTATTATAAATTTATTTTTTATAACTAAATAGAAATTTATTAAAAAATTTTTTTTTATTGCAATCAAAAGTTGTATAAATAATCTTGGGCTCGCAAGATGGTAATAAAAAATTTTATTACATATATTTCTTTTATGTTTTTTATTTTTTTTTACTTAGTTTTGTTTAATAACTTCATATACAAAAAAATTTTTGTTTTTAACTATAAATAATTTTGTTTTCTGTTACTAAATGTTTTGATAAAATAATTAGATTAATAGGATTAAGTTTTAGCGGTTTTTAATTTTATTTGATTTTTTTTTTCATTAGTAAATAACGCTTATATCTATTATAATTGTTATTCAAACTTTTGTAACAAACTTTTTTACATAATCGTCACTCAAAAGTTAAGGTTTTTTTTTTATAAAACTAGTTACTTCTTTTATCTTACCACTTATAGAATAATTTAAAAGTTAAAAAATGATAAAAAGTCACTTAATGGAAATTGCTCTAGATGTACATAAAATAGGGTATTGTTTGGCTTTCGTTACGCATATATTGAATAAATTAAAACTAAGGATTCTGGGATTGAAATGCAAACACTCAAAAATGTATAACAACAATAATATAAGTTATTTAGTTTTCAATACAAACTCTCAAAAACTTTTTGAATTTTTGTTTAGTATTTGTGAATTTTTAAGAACTGATTACAATGAAAGTTTTCATTTTGAGCATTTAGATTAAATTTGACATTTTAAAGCCTGATTACTTCAAGTTTTTATTTGAAAATTATATGAAATTTAATTAACTAATAAATTCATAGAATTTTAATATTCTCAGGGTGGTTATATTTCCCAAAAGTTAACTAATTACTCCTCCTTCGTATTAAACACCTGAGAGTAAATGCATGCTTAAACAAAAAGAATTTGACAAGGTCAGAAAAATATTAACCACCTCTCTAAACATTAAATGATGTTTTTTAAATAAAAATATTAAAAATAGTTATTAGTTTATTAGTGATTAGTTATTAAATTTCTTTTTAAAAGTTGCAACCAAATAAAATAAGTACATATTTACAAAAATGTTTATGAATAAGTTTTAATCCCTAATTTTTAAGAAAGCTTAAATATCAACTCTGAAAAAAAATTTGTTTAAAATGGTTTTTTAATCTTTTTAAATTTACTTTTTTTTGTATTAGTACTTGTATAAAAATTACACAAAGGAATCTTTATATACACATACAAAAAAAAAGTGAAAAAAATTGCAATCAGCGAAAAAAGAATAACAAAATAAATAAACAGTTAAATTTTTTTTCGATACAAAGTTTAAATTTTCTAAAGATATTCAAGCACACAAGTATTATTAAAACATGCCAATTATGAAGTGGGATAAACTAGTTAGTATGCTAGTGCCAATAGTTAAAGCATTACTCCATCAAATAATCAGAACTTTGGATTAAATTGTTTATTTTAATTTGAATCTAAATAAATATGTTCTTTGAATCCTTCAAAATAAACCGTGCTTTTTACAATTGTTTTTTATTGCATGGTCTCTTCATTTGTAAACTACTAACATACTTAAAAATAGTGCAATATAAATAGTTGCTTAAATAAAAAAAATAGTTTCTGTAAAAGCATTTTTGTAAAAAATTTCTGTAAAAAAATTTTTATAGACAAGAAAGCAATCTTGAGAGTTAATAAACTCCATAATTCCAAACTTCTGAAATAAAACCACATCACTAATGTTACACTGATATAAAATTTAATTCATGTTTATGCTTTTTTACAAATAACTATTAGGACTGT
>NC_061158.1:50291911-50426911 GCF_022113875.1 Hydra vulgaris | reverse complement strand
TGTTATTTAGTGGCTTTTTTATTATTACTGTAAGGGAATATTTATTTTTAAATTTTTTTTATAATATCAAATAATTAAATTTAATATTGCATTTAAAAAAATGTTTAATATTAACAAATTTCTTTCTTTTCTTGACATTTGCATTAATAAATTAAAGTATATTCAATTTTTTAATTTTTGAAATAATTATTTCTTAATTTTCTAATTGTGTCTTTTCAACTACAAATTATTTTTTATTTAAAAAAAGT
This sequence comes from Hydra vulgaris, assembly GCF_022113875.1. Taxonomy (NCBI): domain Eukaryota; kingdom Metazoa; phylum Cnidaria; class Hydrozoa; order Anthoathecata; family Hydridae; genus Hydra; species Hydra vulgaris. Next base: position 50,426,663 of record NC_061158.1, on the reverse strand, counting down.
TAGCCAGTAACAAATAAAAAAATTACATTTATCTACTTTATTAAAAGTTTATTGTTTTATTATATTGCTGTATATATCGTTTATTAAAAAAATAATCGCTACAATTTAACTTGCATTATAAAAAAAAAGTTTAACTTATGTTTTGTGCAAATTTTTGATGCAGCCGATTATTTTAAATTTAATTTTGACTAAAAAAAATTTTTAGGAAGAAAAACCGAAAAAACAATTGCAATAAAATGAGCTAATTTTTTTAATAATGAATAAAATTTCAATATTGAATAATATTTGGTAATAATTTTAAATAAATTTGACAGTTAAGTTAAACCCAAGCATTAACTTTAATTTTAATAATCTTAAATAGATTTTTTAAATCAAAATTAAATTATATATTTTTAATATCTAAATTAATTTTTTTTTATCAGAATAAAGTTATATACTTTTATTAAATTAGTTTTAAATTAAGTCATATTTTTTATCAAAATTAAATTATGTTTGTATGATTTTTGCTTCAAGCTTAAAAAATCAATCATTACAATAAAATAAAAACGAAAAAATAAGCTTTTAATTTTATTGGGATTTTTTCATTGTTAAATAGCGGTTATATCAAACATAATTGCCATTCCAACTTTTCTAACAAATATTTTTACATAAACGTCATTCAAAAGTTAATGTAACTTTTTTTTAAATTTAATATATATATATATATATATATATGTATATAGGTTTTGATGACAGTAAATAACTGGCACCAAAAAGTTTTAAACCATTTGATGGGCTAGTTTAGTTGCCCGTCTTAATGATTTTTTGCACGGTCTAATGCCATTTGCTTAGACTTTTTCGATGTTTTGATAAAGTATATCATTGAGAAATAGATATAATTTTTATAACTGGTTAAGTTTAAGTTTTAGGTTTTGATAATTAAACTGTATTGATTTGTTTTATTTCATCTTGCTTTGCTCAGTTTTCATTTGCTTTTTAATTTCATTCTGTAGTGTTTCCACTTTTTTTCCAGTTTATTTTTTTACTCTCCTGCTTTTTTTAACTACATGTTTTGTTTAGGCTCATGTACAGAAAGAAAAGTTAAGGCAAGATGGCAAACATTTTAAAAACCTGAGTTTATGCAAAACTATTAGTTATTAAGCAATAATAATTTGTCTTTATTTACTTTTGCTTTATTATTCAAAGTCTGCATGAATTTTCAGTCTGCAATTAGAAAAATTAGTAATAAAAATAAAAATGTAAAGTTATTACATTTGTCTTTTGTGACTTTTGGGAGATGACTTATAATGCGTTTTCTATCTTTAAATTTAAAAAGTTTTAAAACTACTTTAATTAAAATAACACAAAATGAACACGCATTTCAAAAAGATTCTTTAAAAAAGTTATACCCGTAGGACACTATCCATTAGCAATAACCAAATCCATTGTTTTTTTTAAGCACAAAAATCAAATCTATGCATATAAAATTATGTTAGCAATATTTAAAAAATCTCATTGGTATATATTAATATAAGGTATAAATACAGCTTCATTTCTATCCAGCACTTCTGCCCTTAAATAATTACTTTTTTCAAATTTTGTTCTTGGTTCTTTGTAATTTATAATTTAAACAAGCTTTAAGCAGTTTTTAAACAGTAGCAATTTGTCTCCAACCTTCTACATGAAAACTTTTGTTATTATTATTATTTTTTTATATATATAAATTAAAAAGTAAATAATAGTTTTTAATTTTTGTGTAGATGTTTGGTCAATGAATGATGCTGAATCTTTTAATCCAAATGTTTGGTTAACAGGATATCTTAACATTGGTTATATTCTTCATCATATTAAAAGATTTCGGTTTGTGCATAGAAAGCAAAAAAACACTATAAATGATCCAGTATCTGTTACTGATATAGTATTAAAATGTATAAAACCAGATGAATTTAAGATGACAGCAGAAGCATGCAAAGAAAAAGAAGAAACACTTCCATCTTGCTTTATTGATGTTTTTAATCCATTTTTAAAAGGTTATTTTACTTTTTCAAATCTTAAAAATATTTAAAACAAAAGTATGAAAAATGGAAGCAAAACTTGTTTAAGTGAATAAATTTAATTACTTTCATTTAGTTTTGCTTTGAATTGATTTTTTTTAATTAGTTCGGATCAGTTTTTAGTTGAGAAAACAAATCTACTGATTGGTTGAATTTATTAATTGCATGAAGACTTACTTTTTCAAAATTCATAGTTAATTTATGAAATTTGAAAAAGATTTATGTAATTTATTGTTAAAAAATGAATTTATAATTTTTACTTTAAACCTCTTTTTAATATTGCAGAGTTATTTTATGCTCCCCATTATCATTTTTTGATCTTCAAACTCTTCATTCTAATTATTTAATAACTTACTGATTGGTAGCTTTGTTAAAAAAAAAAAAAAATTTGTTCAATTTGTTTAACATTTAATCTGTAAAATAATCCTAGTTATTTTTGTTTAAAACTTTTAGTTTTAGACTTTTTTTTTATTTTTGTTTAAAACTTTTAGTAAACACTTTTTATTTAAACAAAAAAAATTTAATTGATACAAAAACAGAAGAAGAAAAAAATACATTTAAATGGCATAAATGTATGCTTTCGGAGATGTTTTTTTGTATTGGTTTAGATATTGTTATGTAAACATTTTTAAAACATTTATGTTTTATAAACTATGTGTTTGACTGTAGTAAATAATACTTTTTACATATTTAATAGAAACCTCTTTCAGGTTCTGCATGGTCAGTATCTATACCATTAAATGACATTAAAAATGAATTAGGTCCCTATGTTACATCAAATGGTGTGTACAATGACTTGATTGCTATATATAAAGTACAAGTTATAAAGGCTGGGTTGTATAACTTATGGATTGAGACTTTTGCAATGAGTAACAACACCAATAGTGTAATTGTTAAAATTAATGAAGATGTAACGGTTGCAGATACTCCTTTTAATAAAAGGACTGGCATGTGGCTACCTATTAACAAGGTAAAATGATCTTTATGTATAAATTAGAAATAAATAAATATAAATTCATCACTTAGTTGTGCTAGCAATTTTAGGCAATAAGCTATCTTGAAGTTTATTCAATAAGTTAGAATTTTTTTACACATTTTGCATAAATAAAGTGCAGTTATGTTAAATAATGTGTGCTTAAAAAATTTTAAATATATTATATTCTTAAGAAGATTTGTAGTAAGCTTGTTATAAGTTTACCACAAAACTTACTGCTGCAAACCAGAGCGTGTTTAAAGTTTCAACTAGGATCAAATAAGCTACCATGGTAGTTGCACAGCCATCATGTATATGATTGGTTTCTTTTATCAGAATAACAAAATCAAAATTTGTCACTGGTTCATTAGCAGATTAGGGTTGACTTATAGTTTTTTATAACTTAAATTAATGTGGTGAAGTAGGACGCTTTTAAATTTACTAAATATAATTATTTAACTCCGCAGGCCATTCTGATCCATTATAGTATCATCTGATCTTCTAAGTAAAAGCATATTTTTGTGAGCTCACTTACTCTTTTATAGTAGGGAAGAGTGTGTATGAAAGAGCCAGGTTTTGAAAGAGCCGATGCTATTATATCTAACTTACTGGCACCCGACCATGATTGTATTTTACTTTTTGTGTGGCAACGCTGGATACCTGTCACCCACAAAATATTTAGAGTTCTACTAAAATAAATAGCGTCGTAAGGGTGCACTAAAAATTTTGAAAATAAAAAGTTTTTTTTTTGGCGTTTACTTAATTATTTTTAACTCAGGTTTTTAAAATGTTTGCTATCTTGCCTTAACTTTTCTTTCTGTACATGAGCTTAAACATATGAGTATTTTATTATTTGACAAAACATTTATGCTGCATTGTTATATATATGTGTCCTTCTTTTCCACAAGTAATATTAGATTAAAGTTTCGGTAAAAAATGTTTAATTTCAGGTTATTTTTTTTACCATACAATTTTTGAATTAGCCACTTTTTTATGCTATGAAAAAGCCGACCTTTTCTATTTAGTTTTTTTTTAAATTAAATAACTGTTTTACGCATTAACGACCTCATTGTTTTTTGTAATGCTTCATTGATCAATATTCTAATGAAATTAATTGTTAGAATGACTTTTCCTGAAGTCGTAAAACGTAGGTGCGTTGGAATCTTAAAAAATATATTCAAATAATAATAAGTTTTTACTAAAACTGAAATAATAATTTTTTTTTTTAATAATTAAAATTTACTTATGTTTCAAACTTCCACACATTTTGTCAAAACTTATTTTGTATTATTGTATTCACTCATAAATCACTAGCATAGTTAATATATGTGAAATACCTTATAATCACTATGATTCATAGATAACATTTATCGTCAAGATGTAGTCGAAACAATTTGTTCTTTTGACTAGTGTATATAAATTTTTTTTTATAAACGTTTGGCTAGTGTATATTAATACTTTTGTTTTTTTTATTCTCATTTAATATTTTTTATTTAAAAAAAAAAACATTTCTTCTCAAGTATTAACTACGAAAAGCGATGTATTTTTTTAGTAATATAGTGAAACTATTATTAAAGCTGTTTTGTCATTTGTTTTATCATTGATTATCATAGAATTATATAACTTAAAGTACAATCTGATTTTTAGAAGTCTAGTTAACAGATTATAACTCTTAAAAGACTTGTTAGTTTTAGAAAAAACTTTACGCCTCTTTCATAGCACAGAGCGGCTCTTTCATTGACAAGATATTATGAAAGAGCTGATTTCTCTCTTTTTTTAAAATAGGTGTATGATAGATTATTAGCATTGTTATCCAATTTATTTTAATTTTATATTACCCAAACGTAACTATTTCATTAAAGAATTTTTTTTTTTTAATTAATCAAAAATGACTTTTTTCATACCTTTTTAAAACTGGCTTTTTCATACACACTCTCCCCATTAATTAAAATATTAATCAAAAAATTACTATAAAAATTTTGACCAAATCTTCATGCTTTTTTGAGTTTTTAATTACATAGTTTAAAAATATAATTAATACTATTATCCAACCTATAATATTACATCTACCATGAATAAATAATACTTTTTATTCTCTCTAACATCTAATATAAATTTTCACAAATATTAATCTTATTGAAAATGAGTTATCAAAATGTTAACTGACTAATTTTTTGTATTTTTTTTAAAGGTTTTTCATCTTCGGGCTGGTAGCTATATGATAATGCTGCTTCAAAAAGAAAAGTATTTTTCATTCAAAAGTATGATGCTAAATCCTAAAGACATTGTTGTTTGGAGTGAACTGGGAATGCAAAGTCGTCATATACCTGATAGCAATATTCACTCAACAAGTTCAGCTGATAGCTATTTGGCTTATTCACGCTTGAATGGAAGGGGTATTAAATTTTTTTTAATATTGACATTTTCAAAGTTATAAATCTTATTTTGAATTAATAATCTTTTGTGTTTTATTTTGTTTTCATAGCTAGTTGGATGACAATTGACACTTCTATTGAGCTAATATATCTTGAAATACAACTGCCTGACATTGCTTTGATTAACAAGATTGCTACACAAGGTGGAACATGGTTAGATACAGCTCGACCTAATTTTTATTGCTATATAAAAAGGTGTGTAAGATAATATTAAATAAAATAGCAATTAATATATAATGAAAGATTATAGTTTAATTTTCTTGGGTTAGGTATAAAATTAAGTATTCTTTGGATGGTCATAACTTTGCTTTCTACAGAAATTTAACTACAAAAGAAACAGTTGTTGTCGAGGGCAATAATAATCGTAAGTTTTTTATTTGTTAATAAGGTTAGTTTGTAACTGTATATTTACAGCGTCTTAATGGTCTAAATGTCTGAACCACTTTGACATATCTTATCAGATACAATCACTATTCCCAATCTTTAAAAGGTCAGACTAACTCCAAAACATTGAATCTAAATTGGGTCAGGAATCTTCAAGTATTAAAACCAAACTTTGCCACTGTTGGATAATAATCAGGTTTTTAAAGTTAATAAATCTTACTCTCGTCCACTTGAGTCATATCTTGCATTAAGAGGAAAATGAAAAAATTTCCTATGCACAATTTTTTTCTTTTTTTTTTTTTTTTTACCATTGGTTACTTTTTTACTTTAAAATTTAGTGAAGTACAATACTTAAAACAAAAAGTACTTAAAATTGCAGTATGTACATTACATAAAAGTAAAATTACAGATTTTAAAAACTGCTTTAAAAAGTAAAGTACACAAAAAACTTGCACCTTTTTCACTATTTTCCACCACTACTTATTTCAATTTCTTTTTTGACTTCTTTATATTCATTAATTTTAATGAACACAATTCCAGAATGAACACAATTCCTTGTCTCTCTGCTTATTGGTCTAGGCCATCAAGGTTTGTGTTTGGGAGTTATAGAGTTTGGACTATAGTTAGAGGGATCAGAATGCTCATCAGAGTTTTTAAAATTAGGAACCACTGATGCCAGTTTCCAGCAGGCAGGAAAACAAGACTCATTCGAGCATTTATTAAATAATTTAGAGAGAATTGAAGAGAGTTCTAGAAAGTACTTTTGTAAGGCTATGACAGGAATGTTGTCTGGACCACAAACTGTAAAAGAGTTTAATTGAGATATGACTTTAGCAACAGAAGCTGGAGTGATTTGAATTCTAACAATGAGTTGAGCTGTTTACTGGAATAAAAGGGAGACTATGGCCATAAGATTCAAGAGTTGAATTAAAAGAAAAGTTCTGTGCAAATAGTTCTGCTTTATCCTTGGGAGAGGTAATAAGATCAGTTCCATGAATAAAAAAAGAAATCTTAGAACTTTATTTGCTATTGACACTGTTAAAGTTCTTTCAAAAGTTTCTAGGGCCTAACTTCTGATGTAAGATACAAGATTTAGTGAATTGGGAATAGAGCTTAGCATCAAACAGCACCTTTTTTTTCACCTCACTATCAATTTCTTGCAATAATAAATAGGGGTTTGCTCTTAAGAAAGTTGTTATCTAATCATATAAAGTTATATCTAATCATAATCTTTTTGATTAAAATGATTATGATTAGATATAACAACTGCACAAAAAGGAGATTGGGTCCATTAAAGCTTTACTTACAGACAAGAAGGAATAAAAGCTTCCATACCTGTCTGGATCCAAAATATTACATTTGAGGTGCATTTATTAGCAGAGAGAAAAGGCATCAGCCCAAGGACCACCATAAAGTAAACCACAAAAACAATCCTAGTCAGTTTTAAGGTACAAGTAGATTTATGGAAACAGTTAAGTGATGGGGATGGTTTTTTATGTTTAAAATTTTAGGTTACTTTAGGCATGACTTTTAAGTTTTAAGTGAACTTGACTCATTCATAGATAGAGCACAGCTTCCTAAGCAATTAGTTATATAGTTGTTTTAGTCCAGTTAATTTAACCCGTAATGTTGTGACTTAGGGTTTCTTATGTGGCCTTGACAATCCACATCAAAAGCATTAATAGGGATACCATTCATGCGCAACATAGCACTGTTAGTACCACAAAGCTCAGGAAACCTTACCAGCTGTACCCTTATTAGGAGATAACAGGAAGAGTCGCATAGCCACTATCAAAGAAGGTACAAAAAAAAATATTTAATGTAATTAAATATTTTTAAAAATTGTAAAATAAATATGTAATTAAAAATTAAATGACTAACTGGCTGAAAAACATAAAACAAATCAGTAACACTTTATCTAATTAATGCAAGTTTTTTAAATTAATGTTAAAAAATAAAAATTTAAAACCTTACATGGCAAGAAAAAGTCGAATAACGATAACTAAGGAAATTCATGAAACAATTATAAACATGTCTAATTCGATAAATAATCATTCAACCAAATACATTGCCGAAACTTTAAACATTAGCCAAAGTGCTGTAAGAAACTGCATAAGAAATCATCAAGAAGGCATCAAATTTGCTACTAAGGGAGAACGCCACAAGCAAACAATCAAAAACAAAAATTAGTTGTTCAGTTAAAATCGAAAATACTTTTTTTTTTTTTTTTTTTTTTTTTTTTTTTTTTATTTATTTGCATTCACTCCCAACAAGGCTGCAAGCAACCACTATTAAGTTGGGAGTTACTAGGAAAAAAAAAGAACAGAGTTATAGAGCAAGGAAACGGTTGACAGAAGACTTGAAAAGTTGAAGGAGTCAAGTGAGTTGTATGAGTCAAGTGAGTTGTATGAGTCAGGAAAACATGAAGATGGGAGAGAGTTCCAAAGGATTGAAGTGCGGGGAAAAAAACTAGATGAATAAAAGTTTTTAGAGCATGCAGGGACAGATACAGTAAACGAATGAGACTTAGCTGAATGACAAGTAAAACAAGAATGAATTTTAGCTGATGGCACTAGAGATGATAATTCCTTTGAGCAGTGACCATGATAGTATTTGTAGAAAAGAGAAAGAGATGCAACTTTACGACGATGGCAAAGAGGCTCAAGCTTAGCAGATTGTCCAGGTCCAACAACATTTACAATGCGTTTTTGGACCTTGTCAAGAAGAGAAAGTGAATCGTTAGAAGAACCACCCCAAATATGACAACAGTATTCCATACAGGGACGAATAAGAGATTTGTAGAGGTAGAGAATGGTATCAGAAGTAAGGAAATGGCAAGCACAATAAAGAGAAGCAACCTTAGCAGAAGCTAATTTAGCAATCGATTGTATATATGGTTTCCATGAAAGGTCAGTAGTAAGCGATAATCCAAGAAGACGTAAAGAGGACGACTCAGTAAGAGGATTGCCATTCATTAATATAGGAATGTTGACCATATTACGGTAGTTGTTTGCAGTAAGCAACTGGGTTTTTTTAGAGTTGAAATTCACAAGCCATTGTGAACCCCAATCTATTACTGAAGTGAGATCGGATTCAAGATCAGCTGCTTGTTCTAGGCGATCGAAAAGAGAAGACTTTTTGTCAAGACAGGAGTATAAAGTTGAGTCATCAGCAAAAAGAGCTACTTTAGATGAAAGGTTGTCAGGAAGATCGTTTATGTAGAAAAGAAATAAAACAGGGCCCAGGATGGAACCTTGGGGAGCCCCAGAAGTTAATGGAAATAAAGAAGAGTGTTGGCCTTCAAGGATGACTTTAATAAACCGGTTAGAAAGAAATGATTTGATAATCTCAAAAACTTTCCCAGAAACACCATATGAAGCAAGCTTATGGAGAAGACCAGCATGCCAAACTTTGTCGAAAGCTTTAGATATGTCGAGAGCAATAGCCCTAGCCTCACCGCCTCCATCTAATGCACAATAAAATCTTTCAGTTACAGCAGTTTGCAAGTCGGCCGTAGAGCGAGAGGATCGAAAACCGTATTGATTGTCTGACAGTAGTTTATTTGACTCAAGATGAGATGTGAGGAATTTGTTGATCAAAGACTCAAAGACCTTGCTAATAACAGAAAGAAGACTTATCGGATGATAATTGGAGGGGTCAGAATTTTCTCCAGAGTTTTTGAATATTGGAACCACAGATGCCATTTTCCAACAAGCAGGAAAACAAGACTCAGTCAAACACTTGTTAAATAGTTTAGAGAGAATTGAAGAAAGTTCTGAGAACAATTCTGCAAGACTGTGACAGGAATGTTGTCTGGACCACAAGCTGTAGACGAGTTTAATTGAGATATGACTTTAGCAACAGAAGCCGGAGTGATTTGAATGTCTAACAATGGGTCAACCTGTTTGACTGGAATGGAAGGAAGAGAATGTCCATAAGATTCAAGAGTGGAATTAGAAGAAAAGTTCTTTGCAAATAGTTCTGCCTTATCCTTGGGAGAGGTAATAAGATCAGTCCCATGAATGAGAGATGGAATGTTAGATCTACCCTTGTTAATAATGCTGTTGAAGATTTTCCAAAAGTCTTTAGAGCCTAACTTCTGTGATAAGATGCGAGATTTAGTGAACTGAGAATAATGGAGTTTAGCATCAGAAAGCACCTTTTTACATCGATTTCTTGCAATAAAAAATAGCCGTTTGTTCTCAAGAGAGTTGTTCTTTTGAAAAAGATGAAAAAAATGATTACGATTGGATATAGCAGCCGAACAAGAAGGAGAAAACCATGGAGTAGAATGAGGCTTGACTTGAAACCGACGCGAAGAAATAAAAGCTTCCATTCCAGCCTGAATCCAGGAGGTTATGTAGTTAATACGATATATTTAATACGTATTTATTTATACGATATATTTAATACGATATATTTAATACGTATTTAATACGATAGCAATAAATAATGAACTGACACAAAGTGAAATGGTAAATGAAGTTAATGCAGCAACCAGTATGGTAATATCTCAATCAACAGTATCAAGGAAATTGCGGAAAATAAATATAACACGAAAAAGGCTTTCATTGGTTCCCGAAGAACGAAATTCCCCAGCAAATATTGAAAAAAGGGCCATATATGCCCGCTGTATCTCGCGTATTTCTAGTGATAAATTGGTTTCCGGAAACAGAAATACAAATCGAAGTTTGATGTGTGCAATAAATATTTCTGGTGTGGTTGCTTCTGAATTAAGAACTGGAGCTTATAATGCTGAAAGCTTTGAAAGATTTATAAGAAATAACCTGTGTAAGAAATAACCTGTGTCCGACAAAACCCAGACCATATACTGATAATGGATAATGTTCCATTTCACAGATCAAGAAGTATTATAGAAGTTTTAAATGAATTAAGAATAAATAGAGAATATTTGCTGACATGGTCTCCTCAATTAAATCCCATTGAGGAATTTTTTAGCATGATAAAGGCAAGATATCCCGGAATAAAAGCTTTAAATAATGAAATTAATATTAGAGATGCATTGAAAATAATTTTTAATCGAATGCGTGAAAATAACGAAGAATTAAGTGGATTTTGGAGATCAATGGAACGATGGTTGGAAAAAGCTAAACAAAACATGATTTTTGAATAAAGTAGTTGCTTAAATTAATATTTTTTTGAAGTCTAAATGTTAAATGACATGAGCTTATATATAAATAAATCATATATTCGAACTTTTTTATGCTTTAAATGGATTTATTAAATGATTCGAAATTTTGCATAAAGCACTTTATAATTTTGCATAAAGCAATTTATAATTTTGCATAAAGCACTTTATAATTTTGCATAAAGCACTTTATAATTTTGCATAAAACAATTTATAATTTTGCATAAAGCACTTTATAATTTTGCATAACCCTGTAAGTATATAGACCCAAAGTTTAAATAAAATCATAAACTCAAGTCCAGCCTTTGAAATCTGGGTTGATATTCGGAAATGCTAACACAAGGACTTATGTTTGCTTTACTATAGCATACAGAAGCCGAAGCGAATTTCTAAAAGTGTTGGCAACTTGCTAAAAGTTTAGGCATGCAAAAATAGATAAATGTATATAATAACATTTATACTATACCTTCAATGTGATTTTTTAATTTAATAATTTTTTTCTAAGTCAGAAGTTTTTAACTTATCTCAAAAAAAACAAATAAAAAAAAAAACAAAGTAACAAATAAAATTGATTAAAAACATTTTATTAAAATAAAAAAATAAAAAAATCATTCGTAGCAAGCTTAGCTAGGTTGATTCAGTTATTAAAAAAATATAAAGCTTACTTTATTAATTTTCTGTTGTTACTTAAGCATTTTTTTCTTCAAAGTTTTAGTTTATTAAGTTTTAAATTCTTATTTTTATTTATTTTATTACTTAAAATTACATTTTGCAGCTTTTTTAATATTATATTATTTAAAATTAAAAAATTTAAAAATAGGAAAGTTTAGCTAAGAACTTTAGCTGCCAAGACTAAAATTTCCTATTTTTAAAATTTACGATGCTATGATGCTATATTTCCCATTTTAACTTTAGGGTGCTGTACATAGTAAATTTATGATAAAACATGTGATATCATATACTATTAGACTATGATCAAAAACATCTTAAGCTGTGTATTAGTGATCAATTGTCTAATATTTTTTTGCTTTTTTTTAATATAACAAATCGGTTTTGTGAATCAAAAATACTATTACTACCTATCATTGTCATTATCAATTACTATCATCTATAAAGTGCATAAAACAAAATTTGTCTATAAATGCAAATTTTAAAATAGTTTCTTAATTTTTTTTTAAGTTTCAAACTTGATTGTTGAGCATATTTTTGATTTTGTACTTGTTGCTAAATCAATTCGTGTATATCCTTCAAATACTACAAGAGATCAATTTATTTGTTTACGTACTGAGTTGTATGGTTATTACAAAACAAATGGCACTTGTCCAATAATAATATCAAAACCAAGACAAGAAGTATGTCAAGGAAGTGGAGAGTGTGAAAATATTAATTCTAGATGTCAAATTGATCCATGTATGTTAACTAAAATATTTCAATTTTTTTTTAAGACTGATACATAGTATAAATATGAAACCATGCCTTTTGACCTATATTTAAGTTATTTTCTTTATAATGAAATACTGTAAATTAATCTTCATTTTCTATTAGAAATAATTTTTTTTAAATAGTTTTAAAAATATTTTCTAATTTTTTAACAGCTAATAATCAATCAGTTTGTTTATGCAATGAAGGTTTTCATGGTAATTTATGTCAGTTTGTTGGTTGTTCTTCAAACCCTTGTCTCAATGGAGGAGTATGTAATGAGAATAGTAAAAGTATAATTTGCATCTGCTTACCAGGATTTCATGGAGTATACTGCCAAGCTGTTTGTCCAAAAGGTAAGGTAAATATAATTATTTATAAAATGAGTTCATAAAATACTAAAAATGAAAGAACATCTTTATAGTGAGATATTAGTATTGCTTATTTCCTTTATTTTATTAATATTAAATTTTTGTAAAATATAATATAAGAAAAATTAGTTTAATAACTTTTATAAAAAGAAAAAGTTTTCATTATTTTTTTAGTTGATGTACATTAGGTTGGCTGCTTTAGTTAATGTACTTTAGGGTGGTCCATTTTAAACTTTTTAAATTATTTTAAATAATATAAAACCAAAAATTACCAATTTAGGACTATTTTTAGATCACCCATTAAACATAGAAGTTTTAAGTAACAAGTTGCACAAGTGTTGTGCAACATTTTCACACAGTTGCTATTTTTTCTCAGTAGGGTTTGCACAATTTTTTTATCAATGACTTAGGAATAATTATGCAGAATTTTTTTAATTTATGATAATTTGTTTTAATCTCACTAAAGATTTGTTTTAAACTACTACTAAATTACTTTTATTAACAATGTACTGTCTTTTATTAACAAATCTTATTCATTGACTTTTATTAACAGATTACTGTTTCTTACTAAAATATTTTAAAAGAGTACTGTTTCTTCTGTAAAACAGAAAGAAAGTACTCTGACTCTTCTGACAGTACTCTGATAGTACTTAGATCAGGAAATTATTGAATCCAATACATATTTCAGTTTTAGCTATAAATAAGAATATTGCAGTTAAAAAAAAAAAAAACAAATGTTCTTCTTGTTTGAATCATGAGATTGTTAGTTATTTTTTTAGACTTTTAAGCAAGAATGCTACATTTGAATAGATCTTTATTGCAAAAATATCTTTTTGAGAAATCTAAAATCATTTTGAGAGATCTAAAAAGATTTGAGAAAAAAAAAAAAAAAGAGTGGCTGCAAATGATCTAATTGAAGTTATCAGTAAAAATATTTGGTTATCTGCTTGTCTAGCTGAAAGGTCTATGTTGATCAGTTTGTTCATTTGATATCTAAATATGAGATTCTAAAAAAATTCATGAAAACTGGAAAGAATAAAACAGAAAACTATATCTTAATTAAAATTCTAAAATTGCTAACAGAACTGGCTGAAAGCAATAATGGAGCATATAATGAGGCTACAATTCTAGATAAGAAGCTAATTGGTCTTTGAAAAATTTTTCCTTGTTAGGACTATTACGAACTGGTAGAGCTTATTCTGTTTTGTTTTTTTTGTTTTTTGTTTTTTTCTTGGTGAACATATTAAAAGAAGTTTTCTTATTTAATATGCCCATTCTGATAATAACTCAAGATAGATGTCAAAAGCCATTTAGTATCTAAAAATATTCCTTCTCTCGTACTTTTCAGCCTAATGAAGAAGAAAAAAAGGTTTAGAGTTCATCTGTCTTTTTTACAGAAAGTACTTTTTGCCTGCTGCTGTTATTACTGCTCCAGCTAATGATTTGCTTGTCTTTGATGAGAAAGTTTAAATTGATTGACTTTGAAGATGCAGAAGAAACCATTAAGTCTATAAAATGACACTCAGGGTACTATATATACTATGCGAGGAGCTGTTAATCTTTTCATTGTTTGATATTGTTTGCAAGTTATGCAGAAAAGAACATATATATATATATATATATATATATATATATATATATATATATATATATATATATATATATATATATATATATATATATATATATATATATACATATATATATATATATATATATATATATATATATATATATATATATATATATATATATATATATATATATATATATATATATATATATATATATATATATATATATATATATATATATATATATATATATATATTTGGAAATGTTGTTGTAGGCAGGTGCAGTTTTTAGAATTGACCAGTTTAATTAAAAATTAATATTTTTTTCATTTAATTGGCAAATATATTTTGACAGAATAGTCTGTTTTGAGTATTTTTTATGTGTAAAAGATTGTTTGTGGTTGCCCTATATATAGCCAATATATTGCTTATCAGGGTTATTTTGTGAGGAAACAATGCATTTGTAAATAATTATTTCTGATAATCATTTGCCATTCATAGGGCAGCCAATTTTTTGTTGAGTCCTGATGAAGATTGTTACCTTCATCAAGGCCAAGGTTGCTGTTTAAAGATAAAAGTTAGGCATGGTAGTACAGGGTTACTACTCTAACAGGGTTGTGGTGGCAGTCAAACTCAGTACTTCTTACTTCAAAAGTGAGAAGTTCTATCCCCTTCACAAGTGAAACATTGTAATATATATTACATATATTATATTATTACCTTACATATATGCAAATGTATATATAGGTATATAAATTTATATAATATTTCAAAGAATAGAGTAAAAATATACAATAAGTAATTCAATACATAGTAATTGAAAAAAAAATGCTGCAATAAAATTAATTCACAAATTTTCTTTTTAATATTATACAGGAAAATATGGAGTAAACTGTGGTTCATCTTGCAATTGTCCTGAGAATGAGTATTGCAATCCTGTTAATGGCAGTTGTCTATGTGAGCCTGGTTTCCATGGTAATGATTGCAATGAAAAGTGCCTTAAAAACAGCTTTGGTCAAAACTGTTTATATAGTTGTAATTGTAGTGAAAGTATGCTGTGTGACCATATAAATGGGGAATGCTTTTGCAAAGAAGGTTGGATGGGCAATCAATGTTCTTTATCTTGTGAAAATGGATATTTTGGCAGAAATTGTAGTCAAAAGTATAATAATTATAATTTTTTTTACAATTGTTTGACTTTCTTTATTTCTTTTAAATACTTTTTTTGTAGATGTAACTGTAGGAATGGTGGTACTTGCAATACAATAAATGGAGTTTGTACTTGCACCCCTGGGTATTATGGACCATATTGTGAACATACTTGCCCTTCAAATAAATGGGGTGAAAACTGCTCTGAATATTGTCTACCAATAAAAAACTCAATTTGTGATCATATTACAGGTCAATACACATGTTTTCCTGGATTAACAGGCTCATTTTGTGATATAGAATGTGCTGAGGGAAAGTTTGGAAATAATTGCATGCAGTTGTGTGATTGTGATAAAAATACTGAAAAATGTGACAAGCGTACAGGAGAATGTATATGTAAATTAGGATATAAAGGAGAAAGGTTGTAATGTTTGTTTTAGGTTCATTTAAAAGTTTTTATCGTTCTTATTTTTCTTTTTGAGTTTTTTTTTATTTCACTAAAAATTTTAGTATGGTAACCTAAACTTTATATGTTCACTTAGATGTGAAGAATCATGTGAAAATTACTTACCAATGTCATGGGGTTACCAGTGCCGTAATCTTTGCAATTGTAAAAATGCTGTTTCTTGTGATGCAGTTAATGGAAAATGCATTTGTATCGATGGCTTTAGTGGAACAAACTGTGATGAACAATGTAATGAGGGATATTATGGAAAAAATTGCAGCTTAAGATGTAATTGTGAAAAGAAGAATACAGAAGTTTGTGAAACAGTTGGTGGATACTGCAAATGTCACCCAGGTGATTATTTAGAGTCTTGTAAATTATCAAATTTTCAAATTCTCACACATCTAAAATCATTTTTTTAATTAACTTATAATTATTATAATTTAAAACAAGCAAATAAAACTTTTTACATTTTTACAAGATATATTTTAAAATATATTTAATATTATTAAATGTTAAAAATTTGCTTCACAAGATTTGGTATTTTTTTTTTTTTTTTATATAAATAAAATATTTTAGCTGTATTTTTAAATTTGATCAACCAGAAACGGAGTCTAGTTCAGTGTAGGACCATAGACTTAAACCAGACTGAGCTTTTAGTAGAAAAAAAAAATATTTGGAAGTAAAAAACCAAACTAGACTGAGCTTTTGGTTTGCAAAAGTTTTAAAACTTTGATTTATTAGGGTACACTGGTGTGTCATGCAATGAAACTTGCAAAGAAGGATATTGGGGTAAAAACTGTTATGAATCTTGCCATTGCTATAACAATGCTAAATGTGATCATGAAGATGGTTTCTGTTACTGTGCTCCTGGTTATCATGGCAGTTATTGTGAAATACCATGTAGCAAAGGAATGTATGGTGTGGATTGCAAGCAAAAGTGTCAATGTAAAAATAACGGAGATTGCAATAAGTAATATATTATTTAATATTTTTCTCTTTTTTTTATAAAATATATTAATATGTATTGTTTTTACATTTTTTTTAGTAAAATAACTTTTGAAAATTATGTGTATATGGAAAAATAAAGGGGTCAAGGCAATAACATCCGTTTTTGCCATGTATAATAACATCCGTGAAACAACATCCAAAATTTCATCGATGTATAATAACATCCGTGCAACAACATCCGTGCAACAACATTTCATTGATGTATAATAACAGTCGTGCAATAACATCCCAAATTTCATTGATGTATAATAACATCCGTGCAACTACAACTGTAGATTTTTCAGATGTAACTACATCCAAAAAAAAATGTTTTTTAATAATGCATTATTTTAACCAGATGTAGTTACACATCTGACTTTTTCAGATAAAACTACATCCGCCAAAAAAAAATATTATAATGCATTGTTTTTAGCATAATAATTTTTTTTCTTTTAATTATTTGATAGACTGCCTGCCCAAACCAAACCCTCAGTCGATGTAGCAGCACTCTGTTGCGAGTCAGGCTATTTGTCAGTCAATGTAGCAGCACTTATATAATATAAAAATTATATATGTAACTTATATATGTAACTACATCCGGAATTTTTTTTTTTTTTTTTAAATGCATTATTTTCACCAGATGTTGTTACACATCTGATTTTTTTCGGATTTAACTACATCTGGCAAAAAAATAATTTAAAAATGCATTATTTTAACCAGATGTAATTACACATCTGATTCAGATGTAACTATGTCCGGAAATTTATTTTATATAATAATGCATTATTTTAGGCAGATGTAGTTACACATTGAGAAAAACTCTCGGATGTAGTTACATCTTTCTAAAGATGTTATTAGACATCAATAAAATTTTGGATGTTGTTGCACAGATGTTAATTCAGTAAAGAAAAAAAGCGGATGATCTTACACAAAAATGTGCGGATGTTATTTCACTACTCCATGGATGTTATTGGACAGATGTAGTAATCTTTTCCAAAATAAAGCATTAAGTTTTGAAGTTTTTTATGATATATTTAAATTAAAAACTTAATGCTAAAAATAAGAAATACAAAAAATGTTTTTATTTTTTATAAGAATAAGGCATCTTGAAATAATTGGGTTGTTTATTTTTCTGTTTATGGCATATCAAAACAGCATCAAAGCATTTCTAATGAAAATTTGAGGCTATAATTTTAATCAGTTAAAAATTTGAAGTTTCATGTTGTTGTATTTATATTGTAAAGGGACCACTGATTTTGATGGTTATTTAATTATATCCTGGCAACATGTAATGTTGTATGTTCATGCTTTATGATTATTTCTTTATAAAATATTTATTTCAATGCATTTAATGGCAAATAAGTTTGCACAGATTTTTTTATTTTATTTTTTAACAAATTTACTCCCAACTAAGCTGTAAGCAATGACTAATTAAATTGGGAGATACAAGAAAATAAAATAAATTTAATAGCAAAAAAGTGGTTGACAGAAGAATTAATGGAGGAAGATACTATAAATTTTATGAGTCACAAAAACATAAAGATGGGAGTGGATTCCTAAAGTACTGTTGTTTAAAGAAAAAAGTTAGATAAATCAAAATTTTTAACATGAAGAAACAGTTACAGTAAAAGGATGTGACTGAGAGAGTTTTGGTTTATGGAACAAGTGGTGATAACTGCCTTGAACAGCAACAAAGCTTTGTATTTATGAAAGAGAGAAAGAAATACAATCTTATGACAATAGGATAGAAGCTCAAACTTAGCAGCTAAAGCAGGTTCAACAACAATCACAATATGATTTTAGACTTTATCTAAAAGAGAGAACATTAGGAGAACCTTAAATATAACTACAGTATTCTTTACAAGGGTATATAAGAGGTTCATACATGTAAAAAATGGAATTGAAATAAGAAAAATTAGAAAAATAAAAAATAAAAGTTTTTAGGGCATGAATAACAGATTTGTAGAGGTAGAAAGTGGAAACAGAAAAAACAGAAGTCAGTAATGAATGATAATCCAAAAAGACTTAAAGTAGAAGACTCAGTAAGAATTGTGTTGTTATTCATCAATGTAGAAATACTAACAATATAGCAATCATTATTAGCACTAAACAGCTTAGTTTTGCAAGAGTAAAATTCACCAGTCCCTGCAAACCCTAAGCTGTCACAGATTAGAGATCAAATTCAAGATCAACTACATATTCTTAGCAATCAAAAAATGATGATTTTTTGTCAAGGCTAGAGTATATAATCTTTTGTTTATCAAATAATACAACCAAGGGATAAACGTAAATGAAAGATACAACAACAAGAGGTAAGAGCATTAAAAAAAATTAGTAAATAACATTTATTATTTATTATATAATTAGCAAACAGAAAAGAAATTTTTCATTTATTATTTATTATATAATTAACAATTAGAAAGGAATGTTTCAAAAATTTTAAAAATTTTCCCAGATCAAAATGGAGAAGAATACCATGTTAAGCTTTATTAAAAACTTTGGATATGTCAAGAGCAATAGCCCTCAACACTTCTATTTAATGCATGATATAAGTTTTCTGTTATAATGGTTAACAACTCAGCAGTATAATGAGAATATCAAAATCAGTGTTTTAATGGTTAACAACTCAGCAATGAGAACATTAAAATCAGTGTCATTGTCAGTGAATTGTTAGACTCAAGTTTTATGCGGTAGAACAGTGTAGTGGTAGAGTGGTGTATTAGTAGAGCGCTCATTTTATAAGCTAGAAATTCCAAGTTTGATTCCCACCACATCTCTGGTAGTAATGTGCTTGACTTGTTTCTGCGCACAGCGGCCTTATTCTTCAAAGTTCGTGTTTCGAAGTTAAAGAGTTGAGAGAGGGTTGTAACCACATTAAAGTAGCTTCCTCGACTGAAGGGGCCCTCACGGTCTTGTTGAGGTTAATATTATTATTAATAAAAAAACGGTCAGACACTAGATGTTTGTTAGATAAAGATTCAAATAAATACGGCTGCATATAAACTTTTTTTAAAATGTATATTTTTGTTTTTATTTTAATATATATTGTTTTCTTTTTGAAATCAGGTACAATATTTCTTGTCATCAGGTATAATAAATAAAAATCTTTTTTTTTTTTAATACAATTTTTATTTATAATACCTGATGATGTTAATCACAATGGATCAGCGAAATATTAAAAAGTATATTAAAATAAAAATATTGTTTTCTTCTTGAATTAAATGATTATAATACTTAATGTTATAGAAATTTATTATATTGTAAAATAAAGATGTTTTAGAAAAAATTTGAGCACAGGGATTAATAAAAACTTGAAATTGAGACATCCGTGTCCACTTGTGGTAGATGGATTTTTTAAGAAACACATTTGCAGTGTATTAAACTAAATGTTCATCAATAGATTCTAAGTTTAAAAAAAAATTACTTTGACATTTAGAAGTTTTAATAATGCAAAATTAATAACCCCCTCGTTTTTTCGGAAGTCAGAGTTTTAAAGATTTTTTTACTCTTAGCAAGTGAAAGTGGTTTATTGAATATTGAAATATTGCAATATCATTTTAAAAAGCCCACATTCCATTAAACATGGTTGGGCCTGGTCTCAGTGTGGTAGTACTGTGCTCAACATGTTTCTCTGCACTGCAGACTTTGTTGTCAAAACTTGTTTTTCTCTGCACAGCAGCTTTGATTGTCAAGGCTTGTTTTTCACTGCGCCACAGCATTAGTTATCAAGATTTGTTTTTCTCCCCACAGCAGCCTTGGTTGTCAAGTCTTGTTTTTCTGAAAATAAAAGATAGATAGAGATTTTTAACAACAATTTAAAAAAAAATTGTAGTTGCCCCCAGGGAATGTTTTACTGTATTCACTTCCTTGGTGACGTGAATACAGTAAAAAATATATACAAATATGCATATTTATTAGGCACACATATTTGTTTTAATGCTTTTGGTGATTTAGTAATATATTCTTTTTGCCAATTGCAGCAGCCTTTTACCTGCCTTAAAATAAACTAATTCTTCATGACAACTACCACCTAAATAGTTACAATTACAAAATCACTTCAAATTAATACGAAAAAAAAATTATGAAAAAATTTGTTTAAAGTGTTTTAGTATTTAATTATTTACTAAATTTCTTTTAGAGAATTTTTTTAAGTATACTAGAATTGAAATAGCATTAGCTTTTAAAATAGAACTTAAATAGCAAGCACGTTAGCTTTGTTTGTACCATAACAGATCCCCTTTTTTATTTATTAAATAAAAAAATTAATAAAATGTATCTTGTTTGATCATTTTTATTTAAGTGTTGATGGTCACTGTTCCTGTACTCCAGGATTTGCTGGTAAGTTTTGTGAGTCTAAATGCGCACAAGGAAAATATGGAAAGAATTGTTCAAGTAACTGCAGATGTGTAGCCTCAAATACACAAGAGTGTGATAGTGTTGATGGTTTTTGCTATTGTAAAAATGGCTTTATAGGAATTAAATGCGAAAAGGTTTCTTGTGTTTTTGTTATGACATTAACAATAGCTTCTCTTTTTTTATTTTATTTATTTTATTTGTTTTTTTTTAAAGGAATGTGATAATGGATTTCTTGGCAATAAATGCAATGATGTTTGTCCTGTTTGTTACTATAATAACAATACTGCTTGTGATAAACGTTATAGCAATTGCTCTTGCCCTAACTTATTCACAAGTAAAGATTGTTTAGAATACTGTGATTGGTCACATTTTGGTTATATGTGTAAGCAAGAATGTAATTGTAAGATAAATGAAATATGCAACAACGTTAACGGCCAATGTTATAAATCTGATTTATATCTTGTAACAATCAAACTCCGGGCACCTTCTCAACTTTTCTTAGAAATTAGTTTACAGAGAGAAATAC
This sequence comes from Hydra vulgaris, assembly GCF_022113875.1. Classification (NCBI taxonomy): domain Eukaryota; kingdom Metazoa; phylum Cnidaria; class Hydrozoa; order Anthoathecata; family Hydridae; genus Hydra; species Hydra vulgaris. The sequence goes on along the minus strand of NC_061158.1, from coordinate 50,404,859 downwards.
AGAGAAATTTTGAAAAATTGATGTACTATTGCTTTGAGCGGTTAGAAAAACTTTTGCTAAACACGTCAACTTTAAATTCTCCTTCAATAAACATTTCTCATATATCTACTTGCTCCAGTGTTGGAGGTGATCAAATGTTTGATAGTGTAAATACTGAAAACAGTTCTTTATATGTAATGAGGATCTACAGTGTTTTTGCTATGTTTATTGAAAGTGAAGAAATAACAGGACTTACTTTTACTCTTTTAAAAAAGACTCAACCTGTCAATGCATCATTTATTTTAGATGTAATTTCTTTCATAGGAATAAATGCATTCTCAGCAGTACTTAACTTTGAATATTACGTAGGAGAGGCGTCTTTAAAAAGGCAAGAAGAACTTTGGTATACTAAAACTGTGTATCTGGCTTCAGTCATTTTAAGTGAGAATTTTTTTAACTTGAATTTTTTTAAAAAAAATTTCCATAATCAAAAGAAAAATGACAACCTATTTTATTTTAGGTGTGTTCACAGCTATACTTTTTTTTTTTGGAATCATAATACTTTATCGACGAAAAGTTCAATCTTCTCCCTTTGAAAAAGTTAGGCGTGAATCAAATGATATTGAACTAAAATCATGTCTCGTTAATGGAAAAGGACATGCTTATTCTTTTGAAAATCCTTATTATGACGTCATAGCTGCAATGGGGCTTGATGACGAAATTGAAGAAGATTATTACAATCCACTTTATATGCTTGACATACCGCTTGACAGTGACAATGAACTGGACGACATGTATTACGTTGGTCATAAAAGCGAAAGAAGTCCGTTTCTGTATGACAAAGATAGCGGAATTTCTAATGCAGTGCTATAGTTTTTTGTTTTTTACATTTTATATATTTTAGTATTATTATATTAATTTTTCTTTTTTTATATATCAGATCCTAAAGTTATCAAATATCTTATTTATCTTCTATTTTATTATTTATTTTAAACTGCGACCTTGTCATATTTATTCTTTATTTATACATATGTTTATATTTGAAATTATTATGCTTTGTAGAATATTAAGCTATTTATAAGCTTTTTCTTTTTTCCCTAAATTTTTTATAGGGATTTAATGTGAAAAGTAAGAATGTGTACATTTTTTTACATTAGTTAAGATTTAGTTTGTTTTTTTAAATTTATAACATTTAAAAAAATTTAATGGCTTATAATATTGCTGATGTTGTATTGATAGAAAACTTTATATAAATTGTTTATATTCTTTAATATGTTTATGGGGCTGACGATGCCGAGGTGTTGGCGGCTTAAATATTCTATTTTTAACATTTTTGAATAACTTTTTATTCTAAAGAAATTTTGTTTGTACCTTGATTTATATATATATATATATATATATATATATATATATATATATATATATATATATATATATATATATATATATATATATATATATATATATATATATATATATATATATATATATATATATATATATATATATATATATATATATATATATACATATATATATATATATATATATATATATATATATATATATATATATATATATATATATATATATATATATATATATATATATATATATATATATATATATATATATATATATATATATATATATATATATATATATATTAGGCTATTTTGAAAGATGGTATTAAAATGTTTTTTAAAAACCAACGTTAAATAATATTTTGCTGATAGTCGACACAAATTTTAGAAAATTACTTGCTTTGCCACAGTTTGAAATTTGCATCGTCAGCCCTGTTTAATCAAAATTCTTTTTTAATAAAGTACTTTTTTTGTTTGTTAATATTTGTTAATTTGTACATTAGTTTAATTGCGTTTTATATCAAAAGTTTTATTTTTTGATAAAAAAGTTTTAATTTCGTTTTGAATTTCTAGCCTTACTATCTTTCACTAACGTTCTTATTTTTTAAGCATTTTTCTTTCATTCCAGATTACCTGCCGTTTTATTTTCAGTTTTCTTTTTTGAAATAATATATTAGAAAGATGTAATGCCATAAAAATATTTTAAGATCGGTTAAAATGATCATATAAGATAATTTTAGGCCATTTTTCAACTTCAATTTTTACTAGTGATGTCACGAATATTCGGTGACTTAATAAAAAGAGTAATCGTTTAATCGTCTTTCCCATTTAGGTTAAACCGTGCTTTAAGTTCAGTTTGTTGTGAAAATAACATTTTTAATAAGTTTAGAGTTTTTTATGCTAATTCAATCTATAGAATATTTTGAAATTACCTCAGAAGTGCAAGATCAACATGAGCGTTTGTTAAAGTATTATTCGTTCATTTTAATAATATCAAATTTGTTTTTGTTAATCCCATTATTTGTATATATATTTGTTATATATTTCAGTGATGTTTGACCATTTTCCATTAGTTATTTTTTCGTGTTATGACTGATTTCAAGATAGGGGTCGTCCATAAAGTACGTAGGCCAAAAATTCTGAAATTTGACACCCCTCCCCCTCCTGTTGCTATGCGTACTTTCAAGTCCCCACCCCCCTTAAAAAGTACGTACGTTTTCATTTACCCCCCCCCCCTACCCATTGAAAAAAAAAAAGGTGGAGACGATACCCTAGGGTATCTCCTACACCTTTTTTATTTCAATAAATTTTTATATTAAAAAAGATAATAAATTGGCGAGGGGTGAAAAACGTATAAAGTGTTTATACGACCCCAAAGCCCTTTGTTAGCGGGAAAGGATCCCAATTTCAAAAACAACATCAAATATATACAAATATAAATTTAGATAAATTTAAATTTTGCAATGTCGAAGAGATCGCTTAGCCGAGTGAATAATGTTATTGGCAGACCGGAGTTCGATTTCCAGTAGAGTCTTTTTATACTTTTTTTTTTTTTTTTTTTTTGACGCATCAAATAAAAATAAACTATACTTAAGGCAGACGTTTTTTTCAGGCACCCCTCTTTAGTAAGTCCGTAAAAAGCAAGTCACGCGAGAATAGTAATATTGAAAACAAAGCTTAAAACCCAGTGCCGAGTGTAGGCTACTCATACCCCGTAATTAGAGGGGATGGGGTGTTGTGGGGGAGCAGCAAATTTTATGCCCTTTTGCTATTTTATTTTAGCAAAACCTAGCAGTAAAATTTGGAAGATTTTGAGACCCTAATGACCCCGTTTTATGAGGAGAGAGCCATTGCACTGCTAAAACCTGTTTTTTGTTGACTCAAAAAATAGGCAACCTTTTTTTTGCACATGCATGCACACATGCCACCCTTTATATACTAGCCCTGAGTATACTCAGGGCCAGTATATAAGGGTGCCTGCATGATTTTTCGATGTAACAGATAGGACACTTTCACACATTGTGCAAACTCTAAACTTAAGTATGTTTATATCTATACCAAATGAGGAGACCTTTTAAAAAATTGGGAAGGCGGAGACCTGTCAACAAATAGCCCTGAAATGCTTGCCCCCCCTGCTCAAACGTGAGGGCACTTATGTAGTAAAATTTTTAACTTAACGATCTAAAACTAAATTCAAATTTATAGACTGAATTTAAATTTCGTTTAAAAATATTATCAATTACAAAGTTATGTCGATGCAAAATGTACAGCCCCTTATTTATTTATTTTGGGGGAGGGGGTAGGCGAATTTTACTATATTAGTGTCCTCACGTTTGGGCAGGGAAGGGGATGCAAGCATTTGAGGGCTTTTTTGTTCCCAGATACCGCCATAACAATTTTTTGCAAGGCCTCTTCAAATGACATTGGTATAAACATATTTAAGTTTGGAGTTTGCACAATGTGTGGAAGTGGTTTATCTGGAACATCAAAAAATCCTGCGGGCGCCCATGCATGTGTGTGTATAAAGAGAAACTATACCTTCTACTCCCTATACAATACATCTTTTTATGGTTGCAAACTAGGATATTTAGTCAGAATTTTAACTTTTCTATTGACTAGCTGGTTAATTGTGAAAAATTAGAAAATCGAAGTACGTATTTTTAAATTGAACTCCCCTCCCTCTCCATACTTTACTGACTTTTCATTTTTTGGTTTATTTTGCGGGAACAGATTATAGAAGATTAGATAACGCATTAATAGTCTGATATTATTTATACCTGACTCTTAATGCCTACTATATGAATGTTTATTTATTATAAAAAGGTATAAAAAATCTAATTTGTGAGCAATTAAATTTTTATTTTATTATTTAGATTGTATTTTGCAGACTATAAAACATCTTTTTTTTATTATAACGCTAAAAACATAATTTAAAACAAATTTAAATCTTTTTAAAGGCTAGAAAATAAACAATAAAAACCCCCTAACACTGCGCAAAAATAAATAATAATAACATAAGCTAAAATAATGATATTATCGTTCTTCGTAAATTGCAACTTATATTTGAAATGATCAAGCGATAAAAGTAAGAAAAGACCCTTCGATTTCTGATCCGCTTGTGAGGTCCTTGCAACAGAAATCATCAACAATAAAATTAAAAATATATTTTAATTTCTACCTGTTACCAACCACCTGTTATCAAATTATTTGGAAGATATCTTTCTTAATTCTAATAGAGAACAAAAAAACTATTTTGACTAGGTGATTTAAACAATAAATCAAGATACAAGAATAAATATCAATTCTAAGACCAAAATTTACAGAAGAAAAATTAATAAAAATTCTATTCAAAAATTTAAAGACAAGCTATCAGTTAAGGTTTCTAAAAAACCGCATTTATAAAAAACCGCGGTTTCGGTTTTAATCAAAAAAAAACCCGCGGTTAACAGATTTTTCGGTTTTTCATGTTAAATAATAAAACTTATATAAGTTTATCTTGGATTGTTCGAATATTATATTTACGTTTTGAAATAAAAATTATAATGACTTATTTTTATTTTAACGATTCATCAGATAATCGTGATCTAATTTTTGTGCAGAAATTAGTGCAGCAAAAAAAAAATGCGACATCTGTTGATGTTGGCTTTATAGAGAAAATTGCATTATAAATCGTTTCAAGATTTTCTGTTCTTTTACCCGTATTTTGGTACAACAAAAGCTCTTGCTCAGGCCATTTGAATTGATTTGGGCAAATGTGTGATGTTATCTTTATTGAGTGCGAAAAGTTTGTTTAATTCATACAGAAATAGGTGGTGTTTCCGATGTTGTAAATGGTGCTTCAGTTAGTAGTGGTTCTTCATTTTTAAAAGTAAATCAAAAAAGCCTAAACATAAGTTTTCCAGCAAAATTTAAAGTATTTTTTAACGGAACACCTTAACAACTGCACGGAACACCTTAACAACTGCAACAACATTTCTGTTAATACACGGATTTATAGTCTCCGTTTCTCAAAATTATTTAGAAAAGTAAACATTTCCAAAATTGTTTAGAAAAGTAAACATTTCCAAAATTGTTTAGAAAAGTAAACATTTCCAAAATTGTTTAGAAAAGTAAACATTTCCAAAATTGTTTAGAAAAGTAAACATTTCCAAAATTGTTTAGAAAAGTAAACATTTCCAAAATTGTTTAGAAAAGTAAACATTTCCAAAATTGTTTAGAAAAGTAAACATTTCCAAAATTGTTTAGAAAAGTAAACATTTCCAAAATTGTTTAGAAAAGTAAACATTTCCAAAATTATTTAGAAAAGTAAACATTTCAAAATTATTTAGAAAAGTAAATATTAATCTTACTAAACGATTTAGTGATAATTTACGGAGCGGAACTGAGACTATAAACCCGTGTATTCTTTTCATCGAAGCGCTTTTTTAAATTTGAATGCAATAAAGATGCGATTTTTGTATTCATATCAAATAGTTTTGCAAGCATGAATTCAAGAATTTTGATGTATTCAACTAGAACTTGTTGATTAAAGCGTGTACACGAAATAAATGTGAAAGTAGAAAAACAACTAAAAAAAAGTACTCTTCAATTTTTATTTCCAACCAAGTAATAACTTTAATACAATAATATAAGAAGATCAAATATAAAAAAAAAAAATCGAATTATTCTTGTGGGAATCTAATAAATTTTTGAACTTTTGCTTTGGTGGAAATCCAAATGCTTGTGTACAGAATAAGAATTAAAGCCATTTAATGTTTTTTTAAATGATATTTTAATATCTTTAATATTTCTGCAAAGTTTTTTTATTTTTTTCATTTTTCTTTTAATAATGGCCCAATACTTTGCAATAACTCTTAATTCTGGGCAGTTTGGAGGATTTTCTGTTTTAGGCAAAAATTTCACATAACTATTTTTATACCATTCCAAAGCTAGTTTACAATTGAAGCTAAATCTGAGTAGAACACAGGTCTCTTTTTGTGTGATTAAAGGTAAAAGGCGTTTTTGTAAACACTCTTTAACATATATTTGACTCGAAAGTGTGGACTGCGAAATATAAGGTGCAGATTTTTTGCCACAACTGCAAATAGCTTGCCAAATCAAGACTTCTTTAGCAAACTTGTTATGTTTTATGTATTTAAATTTCTTATCTGCTTTTCCTCTACATTTAGACGGCACCAGAAATTTGCTAATGATCGTACTTGATATAAGTTTCATCATCTTCAATAATACAGAATTTTTTAAAAATAAAATTGTGATACAACTTTCTGCAGCGGGTTTTTGCACTTTTTTGCTGATTTTCAGATTGGTTGGGCGCTTTTTGTGCTTTGAAAGAATGAAAACCATATTTATTTCAAACTTTTACAACAAAACTATGAGAAAGTCGATAAATGTTTGCGTGCTCCCTTAGTTAAGCTCCCTTTTAACCAGTTTTCTAACTAATTTTTTATCTTTAAAACCCTTTTTTCTTCCACCATCAGATTTACATTTGATCGATTTTGTTTGAGAAAAACGTTATATTACACAACTAACAGTGTAATAATGTATTTGTAACGCTTTTGCTATCGAATTGTAGCTACTATTAGGATTTTCCAAATATTTGTGCATAATTTTTTCTCTTATGCCTTCTTCTTTCGTCATTTTTAAAACTAATTTGAAGTTAAATAAAAAAGCTAATACATTTTTATGAAACCACAACACGTTGTAAACAAAATATAACATAATTAAAAAGATTTTAATATAACCCCTAAAAAAAAAAAAGACGTACTTATTCACATTTATTTCGTGCTCACGCTTTACATCAAGAACATTTATATATATATATATATATATATATATATATATATATATATATATATATATATATATATATATATTCGTCATTATTAATATAAATTTGTACGACATTTTACCGTGAAATATATGACTAGAGCAAGTAGAAGACAATAGCCTTATCATCTTGCCCCATTTTTGTCGTTGACGAAATGTAACAAAATATTAACCAAATACAAATATAATAAAATATAATACATATGTTGTTTTTTTTTCAATGTGAAAAATTTTTATTATTAAATTTATCATTAAATAACCAAGCAAGTAATATAATAGAATTTTAAGAAAAAGTGAAGATTAATTGAAAAAAGAAGAATTTCAAAATTATTTCATTAATGTTGAGATCTAGTAGCTGTTGCTTTACAACGCATTTAAAATGTTATAATGAATTTATCGTTTTTATTTTGTTTGTTAGAAATGAGTTCCACTATTGGGATTTCTGCTGGATATTGAGATTTTAGATTGTCTTAAAGAGGTTTTCGGAATATAGTAGTTCTTGATAGAGTATTTTGTTTGATATTTGTGATTAATAAGGCGAAAATAGTTATGGAAGACTTCAGGGACCAGATCATTTTTGAGTCTAAACATGAACAGAAGAATACAAGATATATTTTGTTCGTAGATATAAAGAACTCTTAGGTCCCTCATTAAATGTTTAGAATTGGCATTTCTATTTGCGTTTGTTAACGTACGGCACGCTTGTTTTTGTTTTTTATATATTAAATCTATTTTTGATTGGTACGTACTAGCCTAGGCAATATTGCAGTAGGTAATATAACTATGTATATAAGCAAAATAAAAACTTTTAAGGCATGGATTATTTAAAATATATCTGGTTTTATGCATAACTACAATGTTTTTAGATATTTTGTTTTTTAATATATTAATGTGGTCTTTCCAGCTAATATGTTCATCAAATAATATCCCGAGAAATTTAACTGAGAACGCTCGTTTTAGTCTAACTTTATCTAATAGAATATCTGGAAGTTTTAATGGTATGGTTTTGTGAAAAAGATATAATTACTTTTCAATGTTGACAGAAAGTTTGTTTGCTTTAAACCAATCGCTCAACCCTTTAATTTCCTGATTTACTGTATTAAAAAGTGTAGTAATATTAGAGTGGGTATAGAAAGCATGAGCGTCATCTGCGAAAAGAATGAAGTTTAATATACTGGAAGATAAAAATATGTCATTTACATAGATTAAGAAAAGCAGAGGTCCTAGAATAGACCTCTAGGGAACACCACATGTGACTATTTTAAAAGGAGTGTATGTTTATTGTAAAATAAGGCTTATTTACGGTTTTTTAGATAGCAACTTAACCATTTTAAATTTTTATTTTTTATACCATAATTATAAAGTTTGTATAGAAGGATCTCGTGGTCCACTGTATCGAAAGCCTTTGAAAGGTCGATAAATACTCCAAGGGTGTGTTTGTTTTTGTCAAAGCCACTTAAAGTTTCGTAAACTAGTTTTATTACAGCATGTTCAGTTGAGTGCCCTTTTTTAAATCCGTATTGGTTATTTTTGAGGATGTTATGGGTTTTTTAGAAGAGGATTTTGAAGGTATGTAAAGAGTCTATTATACATTATGCGCTCCAATATTTTTGAGAAGCACGGGAGTATGGAGATGGGTCTATAGTTAGATAAAGTCGAGTCATCTCCGCTTCTAAATACTGTAACTACGCTTGCTAATTTTATGAGGTCAGGAAAAACTCCATTTTTTAATGAGAGATTATAGATATACATTAGGAGATACTCAATAACGTCATAAACATTTTTAACAACTTTAGAGTTTATGTCATCAAGACCAGGACTTTTTCTAGACTGTATGGCTTCAAAACCATTCCAAAGCTCATCAGGAGATAAGTCACACTCATCCCTTGTAAAGTCTACTTTATTTAAGTGTGATTTAAATAGTTTTTTATTTTGAGTTATTTTATTTGCTAACGTCTTTCCAATGCTTAAAAAATAATTGTTAAAGCTTTCAGCAATTTCTTTTTTATCACTGATAAATATGTCTTTATCATTAGTATTTAAACGTTAAGGTAGTGTATTACCAGAAATTTGCGAACGATTGAGTGGAAATATATTAGTATTTTTGAAACCACTCCATGCATTTTCAAGTTTAAACTGACCATTTTGGATAAGACCCTTAAACATGGCCGGAAAATGTCGATTTGTCAAACTTTGAAAGTAGTTTTTAGTAAAATAACTTTCGACTATTCGCTTTTATTCGCCTTTTGTTGTTTTAAAAACCCCGACATCTAATGGCTGTAAAAAATGGCTAGTATTTTCAGGCACATAAAATAATTACTTCTATCTGAATTTAGGTGTCTTTTTTGCTGGTAGCAAATTTGTTTTTAATTTTTTTAAATTAATTTAAAGGGTAATTTAATTTTTTTTTAACTCAAATAATCAACATAAAATTCGGCATAAAATAGTTATTATTATTATTATTATTATTATTATTATTATTATTATTATTATTATTATTATTATTATTATTATTATCATTATTATTAATATTTTATTAATCACCCTTTGTAAAATATATTTAGGTAAAAACACAAACTAAGAAAAAGAGATAAAAAAAAAAAGTATTATTTAGGAATGTTTTCTTCAAGTGTCTTTTTAAAAATTGTTCGCTGTTCTTTTACATTCCAACATTGAACTGCGTGTACCAAAATATGAAGAGTAGCTTCAGGAATTACATCCTCTAAGACTTTAAGTTTGACTTTTTTTTTAACCAGCATTAAGGATTTCATATTCAGTTTATGATTATCACATAATTCTTTTATATCATATAAAAAAGAAAATTTAGCTGAACAGTAGTTAAGTTGGGAGTTAATAATTTCAAAGGTTACTTTATTGTTTAAAAGGCGGATAAATAGATTTATTTTGTTTTGGTGTATATAATTTGACATCTCTTTAATTTTGAATAGAGAGTGTATATAGTTTTTACTATACTTGGAGACATTAAATATTGATTTAACAGCGTTCCTTCTAAATGTGTCGAGTCTTTTCATTGTTGCATTTTTGTTTTCACAGAGCTCTAGACCGTGGGTTAACGTTGGAAGTGCTAATGATTTATATAATTGGATAATAGATCTTGGATGTGCTAACCGGATTCCAGATTGAATAAGAGTTTGCACTGTTGCCCGGAAATTTGATACCCTACTATCAATATTCATTCTATTCAGTGAAGCAAAAATTGATTTTTTTTGTATCCCAAGTAATGCCAAGATGATTAAGTTTCTCACGAAATATAATTTGATGGTTGTCTAGTGATATTGTGCAGTTCATTATTTGTCTTTTTCCAGAGAGCAAAATTTCCGTTTTGACAGCATTAAGTTTTATCCCGTTTAACTTTTTGTATATGTTACACGTTGAAATAAATTTTTTAGGCCTGCAGTGTTTTTACTTTTTAAGTTTTATAGTGTCTTTACTTTTTAACTATTTCGTTTGAAGTTTAAGTTTTTTTTTTCTGTTTTTCTTTGTTAATTTATTTATGTTACATTTCAAATTGAAATTTCATGATTGCATTATTTCATATAATTTTTTTATATTGTTCGATTTGTCTGGTATTGACGTTAATTAATTAGAAAAAAGAATTCATAAATTCGTTATATTAGGCGAGTTATGAAACTTTTCAGTAAAACCATCCGGAATTTGGTTACATTCGGAATTAGGGGGTTTTACGGTATGTCCAGAAAAATCATTTCTTTGTTTTTAATATAGGCGGAGTTGTTAAAAAAAGTGGATTCCAACCATGATGAACATCCAAATGTAGTTTGATTTCTTTACCAAATTCCTCAGTAACCTTTTCCTAAAAAATTTTATTACAAACTGATGACATTTTTATGAATTTCACTACTTTTCGTTCATTCATCAAAATTTCAGAGTAGCCAGCATTAATCTTGTTATTTACTGATTCAAAACTAAAATTGTTATCATAAATTCCATGTTAATCCTCTTCTGAATCACTGTCCGTTTCCATCGGAATTGGTGCGTTTGTTTGTTTACTTTTCTTATATAACGTGTCGCATTTACCAAGATGAATTGCATGATTAAAGCAATCATCAATGTCCATTAGTTATATAGACTTCTTGTTCATTGCTGCACTATCTTAAGTAGAACCTACTATATCTCTTTCCCTACAGACACTAAATGAATACAAATGGTTCTTAATATTTTGCAATAAACTATCAGCTGGACAGAAACCATAAATCCTAATGAGGCTAGTTTTGTAGGTTTTCTTACATTCGCTTTTATGCAGGTTGACACCAATGTACTTTCTGTTCCTCAAAGAAGTGCATGTCCCATTTGAATTTTTTCGATAATTTCTTGTTTCGTCACTTCCTTTTTATCAGAAAATTCAAGATACAAAGGACTTTTTTTTAGAAATATATGATTGTGCCCCTTTCTACTTCTAAACTTGTGTCTTCGGCCATGATTCCATTACGCAAAATATGATTCTGCTAAGTAGTTGAATCCACCGGAGCATGTTACAACAGAACCGCTGTTGAAGGCATCTGTAATAGGAAAATTTATTACAGATGCCTTTTAACATCTCTTGAATTTGGTATTTTATGCTGGGCAGCAAATTTCCAAACTGATGACATGACTTGTCTGGAAGTTAAATATATTTAAAAAAAATTAAATAATTAATAAAAACATTATCGTGATTTTTTTTTATTACATACCTATACGTTAATATTTTGTTGAACTAAAATATCTTTTAATAAAATATATTTTCCTTTAAAAAACGTACGGATATTTTTAGAGTATATATACCCTAAAAATATCCATACGTTTTTTAAAGGAATAAAAAATTTTAATATAGAGAAAAGGGCATCCCATTTAAGTATTCGAATACTTAATATTCGAAAATATTTGGGTGTTTTATTCGGTATTTGAAATTTTTTTTGGAATACTTGAACAATTTTGAAAATGAAAAGATATGTTAAGCTTTCCAGTCAAATACAATCTAAATAATAAAAAAAATAATAATTGCTCACAAAATTGATTTTTTATACTTTTTTATAATAAATAAACATTTAAATTATCAATATACAAAAAAACCACCAAAAATGTGTTTGAAAACAGACGGTTTTCATTTATACCGGTTTTGATAAAAAACCGCGGTTTACGGTTACCGGTTGAACCAATTGGAAACCCTACTATCAGTAGTAAATTAGGATAAAGTATATAAAAAATGCAACTTTAAGGAGACAAACTCCGCATAGAGTACATTTATAGATATTTTCCTAAACATTATAATAATCATTTTATAATAAACATTAGAATAATCATTTCCCGATAAAAGAAAAAATAGTCCATGGATTACTAGTGGAATAAAAAAAAATTCTCTAAAACAAAATCTCTACATAAAATATTTAAAAAACAGAAATGAGGTCAACTTATCTATCTACAAGCAATACAAAAATTTTTTTGAAAAAAAAGAAAAAACTCTAAAAAAATATATTATTCAAAACTACTTCAAAATACCAATGGTGATATTAAAAAATCATGGAACATCATAAAAGAAATAATCGAGACAAAAAATACCAAAGCAAATACTTTTTCTCTCTCTCTCTTTATTACAGTCTTTATACAAATCTAAGTGAAAATAAAAGTATTTTATAATAATTTAAATTAATTAAAAATAAAGATATCGTTAGAAAATAAAGAAAAATAGCATAATAAAGAAACGTAGAAGACCGCGATGTCTTGTCACTGAGAAACCACTCAAGCTGACTGAAATGATTTTGCTGGTTTGATATAGAGTTTTAATGATTTCTAGTTTGTTTTGTTTATATATCAACCGGTTTTATTAGTAATCCTTCGTTAAACTGGTAGAGCTAATAAATTTTCTTGGTTTAGAAGGTTCACGAAATTTACATTGTAGCAATCAATCAGATAACTTTCCCAAACAGAGTGTTTTTTTATATTTTTTTGTTGTGAGCTTGGTTATTTATATCTTGGCTATTTAAAATATCATAAACCAATTTTTGAAAATAGTACATTTTAATATTTTATATAGTATTTGATTTCAATAATTCTTTGATAAAATTTAGTTCATTATAGGAAAACCATTATGCGATAAATAGCTAAAATTAGAAATATTTACACTCCCGAGAATATATGGTGTCTCATAAATAATTTTTTTTTGTCTGTACTTTTTGTTACGACTTTAGTAGAATGCACATTTTTTAGAAAGTAAGCTTCAGATGAATATACACAGACTACCAGCACATACATATACCAGCGCATATACACCCATATATATACAAGCATACACATTTAAATAAATACATACACAGATACACACACATATATATACATACATACACACACACATAAACACACACACACACACATATATATATACTTATTTTTGTTTTGCCAAATAATAATATTAATAATACAAATTTTAATATATTACAAATTTAGCGGCAGGACTTTTAGAAGATCATGAGGATCTTATCATGAAGCCCTTTACAATGCTTTTTAGTAACGAGTATAATATATTATAAATACGTAATATTATAATGAAGTTATAATAATTCGTTAAACAACAAAAACAATATTATAAAGTTTAACAAAACACAGTAATAAAAAGCAATAAAATACAAACATAAAATCCATTAAATACATAAGTTTGCAAAGAACTCATGGAAATATTCGTAAATAGTAAAACATAATACAATAAAGTCTAATACATCAGCAATAATGATAAAAACTCAAAAATAGATAAAGATGTTTTCAATTGAAAAGATAAAATTTTTAATGTTGGTTTTGAATGAAGAGTAGTTTAATTTGATTGAAAATCAAAATTAGGTAAAACTATTTTGTTCCAAAAAAGAGGTCCACGATAGGACATACAAAATTAGTCGTATTTAGTTTTGCAAAAGGAAGCATTAAGATTGTTGTCAATTCGTAAATTATATTTGTTTTTCGGTTTAAAGAATAAAGATATTGAAATACCTGTGAATAAAGATATTGAAATACCTGTTTTCTTTACACTTGAACATAAAGCATAAAATAATAAAAATATTAAATTAATAAACATTCAAAGCTTTCATATCTTTATTATAAATAGCGCAGAGTCTGTAAGACGATTTTTAAAATTAATTGCGCGAGCTTGCGCGAGCTGCGTGTTTCTTATGTATAAAAAGAGTTTTAAGTTTTGTCTTTTGCTTCCCCATATAATATTTGCATAGTTTATATGATAGTGAATAAATGAATAGTACAATTGAATCAGCTGCCGTTTATTTAGTATGTTTCTAGCTTTATAAAGAATACCGATGCATTTAGAAAACTCTTGAAGATATAATGTTAATGTGATGTTTCCAAGTTAAATTTTCATCAATATAGATTCCTAGAAATTTTGTTACTTTTTCTCTTTTTATCATTACATTGTCAATATGTAGTTCAGATAACAAATGTGTAATTCTATGTTTTTTATAGAGTGAATAAAAAATTTAGTTTTAGCAGCGTTGAGAGATAATTATTTTGAACCAATCAGAAACTTTTTTTAATTCATTTGTCGTGTTGTTGAAAAGAATATTAATATTTTTATGAGATAGAAATAAATTTGTGTTGTCTGCAAAGATTATTTTTGTTAGACTTGAAGATTTATGAAGATCATTTAGATATATTATAAAGAGAAGAGGTCCAAGTATGGAGCCTTGTGGAACACCACACGTTATATTCATTAACACTTAAGACGAGGATTCTTTATTATAAACATATTGTTTACTATTTGTTAGATAGCTTTTTAACCAATTGAGGGTGTTATCTTTTATTCCATATGATGATAATTTTTTTATTAGAATTTGATGGTTGAAGGTATCAAAAGCTTTAGATAAGTCAATAAATACTCCTAATGTAAAATGAGATTTTCTAAAAGATCCTGAGATGTCGCGCGTAAGTTGGGGAATAGCGTGTGAATTGTTTTTTTTAAAACCAAATTGGTTTTCGTATAAGATTTTATTATTAGTTAGATGGTCGTAAATTCGATTGATTATTATTTTTTCTAGTATTTTTGAAAAAACTGAAAGAACTGAAATATGGTGATAATTATTTATGTTTGTATGATCTCCTGTCTTGTAGACAGGAAACACTTTAGCTATTTTTAGACAATCTGGAAACATTCCTTGACTGATGGATGCTCTAAAGGTTTTGAAAATAATGTGTTTTATAACATCACAAAAGTCTATTATAATATTCACATTAATATCGTCATACCCAGTTGTTTTATTTCTTTTTAATGAACTAAAGACAATTTCAAATTCATCATAAGTTAGCTCAGTAAAGTGAAAATTTGATGAAGTTGATGTTTGGAATTCAGCTGAGCTATCGTTGATATACGGAATACTATTTGCTAGTTTAGTTCCAATTGTTGTAGAAATTTTGTTAAATTCAGCTGCAATATAGTTTGAGTCGTTAATTAGTTTGTTTTCAATTTTTATTTCATGTGGCAGAGAATTTGTATTTGTTTTAAGTTTTCCTGTAATTTCTTTCATTATTTTCCAGATTTGTTTCGAATTATTTTTAGGTTTATTGATCAAGTAGGAGTAGTATTTTTACGAAGTTTTTCAAATAATGTTTTATAGGTGATATAGTTATTTTTATGTTTTACTGATTTTGGTTTTGAATATTTAATATATAGCTTTTATTTAATTTTCGAGGATTTTTTAAGACCTTTTGTAATCCAGGGACATGATATGTCGTTTGTTTTTAGAACTGTTTCATACATAGGAAAATTGTTCAACAACAAATGTTCTTTGAAGGAGTTTAAATTAATATTGTTGAACAGCCTCTTTTTTATGGTGACACTTTTTTGGATTTCTTTTTTAACGTCTAGATTTATTGAAAAAATATACATCTGTTTTAATTATTCCTTTTTTAAGCGATATATTAAAAAAGTCAGTGGTTAAGATATGGTCAATTAAAGTGGATGAATAATTTGTAATTCTTGTTGGTCAATTTATTATTGGTATTGTTCCTGTTTCAAATAAATTGTTGTAAAATTTTCTAGTATTTTGATTTTCGTAATAATCAAAACAATATAAATTAAAATCGCCAATCAAGTTGTTTTTTTTTATTTTCGAGATTAGTTTTTTCTAGAATTTTCTTTTTTTTTTAAATTGCTGAGGTTTTCAGTTCTTCCAGTTGGAGGCCTATAACAACAGCTTATCAGCAGGTTTTTTGATTTTTTTGTTGATAATTTCAATAGTTAAAATCTCTTTATTTTCATCAGAAACACTCATACCGCGTTTAACATTATACAAAAGGCTATTTCTAACATAAAAAAGTACTTCTCCTCCACGCTTATTTATATTTCGCTCTAAGGTAATTCCAATAAAACCTGGGAGTTGGAGGTTTGAATTATTCTCAAAATCCGTGTTAGAAGACCACTTTTCCGTTACACAAATTAAATTAGAAGAAGTATCAGTTTTGCAAATGACATTTAAGAAATTTTCAAAATTCTTTTTTAAACTCCTTATATTAATATGGACAACGTTTAAATAACTATTAATGTTATCAAATTTTAGAAAATATTTAACTTGATTTGGATAAAAATATTTGCATTCAAATTCTGAAGTATTAATTTCGTTAAAATAGTTTATATCAGGATCAGACTCTTAGTTAAAATTTAAAACGTTTGTTTGAAAAAATTAAATATTTTTTCAAAATCATAAGAATTATTTGAATTCATATTAAAGATTAATAAATATATATAATTAATAAATATATATATATATATATATATATATATATATATATATATATATATATATATATATATACATATATATATACATATATATATATACACATACACACATACATATATTCACATAAACACATACACACACAAACATACATATACGCATTTATACATACATACATACATACATACATACATACATACATACATACATACATACATACATACATACATACATACATACATACATACATACATACATACATACCTACATACATACATTCATACCTACATACATACGTGCATACATATATACACAAATGTACATACGCATACACAAAATGCAAACACATACACATATACATACACAACACACATACATGCATATGTATACACATACATATCTATGCATATATGTATACACAAACCTTTATACTTTTATTATTATTATTATTATTTTTTTATTTCCACATAAAAACCGTAGTAAATTTTTTTTTTTTTTTTCAAATACTTAATAAAAAATAAAATAAACATGAAAAATTATACATACTAGCAATATAAAATTCAAAGCAATATACAATACGAACTCATATAACAAATATTTATACATCTATTTATAACTATCAGTTTCAGTATAATCTCAATGCAACTAAATACTTAGGTAAACTCAGTTTTAATAATAGGTAGACAAGTTCAAAACACTCTTAGTAATATAGAAAAACGTTCTCCATAGAAAGATTTAGATTTTTAAGCTTAGTTTTAAAAACAGAAAACGAGGAAGGCAGATCAAAATTTTTCAAAATAACTTTATTCCAAAGATAAGGTGCACGATAATCAATACAAAGCTGATTAAACTTGTTTTATTAATTATTATTTCTCAGTGCATGCTTATTGCCTAGCTTCAAAGTAAAAATATTTTTAAAAACGTCAGGAGATAAGTTATTTTTGTGCATATATACTAAACATAGAGTATTATATAAATTCACTTCATAAATATTAAGTACTTTGTTTAAATAAAGGTTTTGAATGAAATTTTCGTTAAAATTTCGTTTCGTAAAATTTCATTTCGTTAAATAAAGGTTTTGAATGAAAAAAAAAAATCGGAAAAGTTAATAATATGAATCGCGTGTTTCTGACGAGAAAAAAGACGTTTCAACTTATTGTTTCCAGCACTTCCCCAAGCAATATTTGCATAATTTATATAATTATGGGTAAACGAGTGATAGAGTTGGGTCAAGCTCTTTTTATTTAGATAATCTCTAGATTTATATAAAATTCCAATATTTTTAGATCTTGGTATATACGTAATCGATATGCTGTTTCCATGTAATGTGCTCATCAAGGTAGACTCTTAAAAACTTTGACAGAGTACCTCTAAATCTCAATTTGGTTAATAATTGTTTTAGGCAGATTTATGGGTAGGTAACGTTTTTTTTGGAGTTGGTGGAAAATGATCCATTTTGTTTTATTAGTATTGAGAGTTAATTTATTACATTTGAACCAGCTAGATATTTTTTTAAGTTTGTCAATCATATTACAAAACAGTTTGCAGATGTCAGTATTAAAAAGGAGTTGGTTAGTATCATCAGCAAGCATAATACTAAGTAGATTTGAAGCACCGCAAGATATGTCTAATAAAGTTTTTTGATAATCATTCTTACAAGAAACAAATTGTTTACGGTTTGATAGGTGAAACAAATTGTTAACGGTTTGATAGGCTTTCAAACCACTTTAGAGTTTTTTCGTTTATACCATAATATTTAAGCTTATGTAGTAAGATAGTGTGATCTACTGTATCAAAAGCCGTGAATAGATTAATAAAAATACCCAGTGTGTATTGGAAATTTTCAAATTTTGAAATTTTGAAATTTCGCGTACAAATTGAATGATTGCATGTTCCGTGGAGTTGTGTTTTTTGAAGCCAAATTGGTTGTTATATAGTAGATTATTGCATTGAAAATAATCATAGACTCTATTAAAGAGTGATTATAAAAACAACTTTTTTTGAAATTGTATCCTGCCACCCCCTAAATGTGTTCTATGTAAGAAATTAACACTAAATTTAAAAAATTTCTAAATAAAAAAAATATTTAGGGGTCGCTCATAACCCTTAAACATCAAACAGGTCCCTAATATTTTGAAAAAAAAAGTTCTTCAAAAGTATATTTTGGGTCTCAAACAAAGTGAAGTTTTATAAAAAGTTTTAAAATAAGAAAAACAATTTATGGAAACACAAATTAAAAAGTTTGTTTAAAAAAAAAAAAACATAAAAAACATGTACTTTTTATATTTTTGTTAAAAAATGTTTTTAAGCCATAAAATTTAAACTAGTTATCTTTATATAAAATGTTTATTATTTTTAAATTTTTTATAAAATTTCACTTCTTTTGAAACCCAACATGATACGCTTTTGAAGAACTTTTTTTTTTCAAAATATCAGGGACCCGTTTGATGTTTAAGGGTCTTGAGCAATCCCTAAAATTTTTTTTATTCAAATTTTTTTTTAATTTAATGTTAATTCATTACATAGAACACATTTAGGGGGTGGCAGCAGACAATATCAAAAAAAATTATTTTTAGAGTCACTCTATTATACATAATTCTTTCTAATATTTTTGAAAATATAGGTAAGATAGAAATGGGTCAGTAGTTGCTAATAATAGCCCTACCGCCTTCTTTAAAAATTGGGGTAATTTTTGCAATTTTCAGTTGTTCAGAAATAAATACCTGATAGAATTGTTGTGGATGAAACGGAATAAAACGATAAAAGTTCTATTACAGAACATTTCAAGAGTTTCTTTGCAAACATCAGCATCAACAAGGCGTCCAAAATTCAATACCCAAATACCTATTTTGAAACCTATCTTACAGATGAACATAGCGAACTAAAATTCAACGGTCTTAGTAACGATGAAATCTAAGCTACAAAAAACTCTAAAAAATAACAAAGCACCAGGAATTGATGAGATTTATAACAATGTAGTAATAAGTGTTTTCCCGTTGATACGCAAGCCCAAATTCAAAGTTTTTAAATCTTTAGTTCCAACAGAAACTGTTCAAAATAAATTAAAAACTGCAAAAGTTGTACCAATATTTAAAACCGGAGTCATTTTTACTTAATAACTACAGATCCGCCTCAATCCTTTCTGTCTTTTCTAAACTTTAGAACAAATAGCCTACAATAAACTTTTTTTTTCTTTTTCAACACCAGAACTTCCAAAAAGGCTACAAGCAACCACTATTAAAGTTGGAAGTTACTGGAAAAGAAAAGATGAAGTTTATAGAGCAATATAACGATCAACAGACAACTTAAAGTATTGCAAATTATATGAGTTATGAAAACAAGATGAAGGAAGCAAATTCAGAAGAATTGATGTTCAAGGAAAAACACTGGGCAAATAAGAAATTTTAGAACACTTAGGAACTGTCACAGTAAAAGGATGAGACTTAATAGAAAGACGAGTCACACAAGAATGAATTTTAGTAGATGATACAACAGACGCTAGCTCTTTAAAGCAGAACCCATTATAGCATTTATAGAAAAGAGAAAGAGAAGCAGTATTACAACAATCTGATAGTGGTTGGAGGTTGGAGCTGCAAGGGCCGGTCTAAATATGTTTACAATGAAAAATGCAAGTGCAGGTCTAACTATGTTTACAATGCGTTTTTGAACCTTATCTAAAAGAGAAAGGGCATCATTGGAAAATCCGCACCAGATATGGCAACAGTATTCCATACAAGGACGAATTTGAGATTTATAGAGATAGAGAATAGAAAATTAGAAGAGTAAGAAAGAGTTGAGCACGATAAAGAGATGCAGCCTTACAGATGCTAATTTTGCAATGGATTTTATATATGATTAACAAGAAAGATTGGAAGTAAGAGTTAATCCTAGATGATGAAGGGTGAATGACTCATCAAGTGAATTACTGTTCATAAATATGGGAAGATCTAGATTTTTGCAATAACGAATAACTAAAAAAAATTGAAACTAAAAAGAGATTTATCTGAAAAATATTCAGCCACTGAGAGAACTATGCTGAAGCAGAAGTGAGATCTTTTTCAAGCTCAAATGCCCCCGCCAAGCAATTAGAGAGTGTTAGTTTCTTATTAAAACAAGAATAAATGGTAGTATCATCAATGCTTGTAACTATCAAAGCTTCCTCAAATATGAGAATTTCTGGAAGACTGTTAATGTAAATTAAAAAAGTATAGGGTCAAGGATAGAACCTTGAGGAACTTCTGAAGTTACAGGATATGAAGAGGAGTGCTTTCTATTAGCACCATAAATTTAAAAATCTAGACCATTTAACAATATTAAGAGTTTCAATTTCTTTATCATACTTTCATTGAAAATATATACTCTTAAAGTTAGCTACAATTTTCTTGATATATTTTATGATATTGGAACCGAAATTTTATTTGAATTTTGAATTATTTTGAAAGAAAATAATATATACAATATATATATCGAATCACATTCAGTTTATAACCAAAAACAGAAAATTTTTGTCATTTTTATTACTATATTTTAATCATTCCTTTATTATTATTATTTTTTTTACGGATTATTATATATTACGGATATTTATTTGCGTTACTATTGGGGCTTGGTGATAAGGCTAATTTATGCCTTCTTCTTGCTTCAACCAATTGTACTTTTTATATTGTTGTACTTTGTGAATATTTTTAACGGTGAAATAAACTAATAAACTAAACTATCGATGACAACTTTTACTATTTTACGATTGTTAAGAAATGATTTAATAATCTTAAAGATGTTACTTGATACACCGTAAAAAGAGAGTTTATGGAGAAGACCAGCATGCCAAACTTTATCAAAAAATTTTAAAACCTTTGATAAAGTAAGGACTAGATAGTTTTGATAAAGTAAAAACTAGACAACTTTAGCTTTACCACATCTATCTAATGAGAAAGAAGATTAACTGGATGGTAGCTAGACAAGTTAGATCGCTCTTTGCGATTTGATCTTGTCTAACTACCGTCCCGTTAGTCTTCTTCCTATCACAAGCAAGGTTTTTGAGCCATTAATTAACAAACACTTAACCTTAATCCTAAAACTCTTAATCCTAGTATTTTACTCTCTAATTGATCTGGTTCTTACTGAGATCTAATTGATCTGAAAATATGATCCAGAATTTCCAGAATTCTGGAGAATGGCTTTGAAAGTAATGATAACGATTAGAAATTGCAGCAGCACAATGAGAGAAAAACCACGGAAAAGAGTGAGGTTTGACTTTGAACTTTTGAGAGGGAGTAAAAGATTTCATGCCAGCCTGAATCCAAGAAGTTATATAAGAAGCGCATTTGTCAGCAGGAAGACGAAAGATTTCTACCCATGGGCCATCACGAAGAAAATCATGGAATGAGTCCCATTCAGTTTCAATGTAGTTGTAAGAGGTACATAATACATACTCATTAGTATTAAAAGCTAATAAAGCCAAGTACATGTCTAAATTTACAATGCACTACTAACACTTACAAGGCAAAGCTCCGTAATCATGAAGAGTCATTTTTAAATCTCCTGTTTTAAACAAAAATAATTTAAAGTTCAAATTATATTAATATTTCCGTTAAAAGATTGCTTGTAGTCCTTAATTATATCTAAGGAACGGCGAAGTCGACTTTTTAAGACTCGAATTTAAATAAAAGCCGAATTTAGATCATATGCTAATACTGAATTTAACTAAAAGACGAACTTAAGCCGTATATGTAGCCCGAATTTGGACTTCCAAATCAAATGTAACTGAAAACCGAATTTGGATTTTCGAATTTAAAACACATTTAGTTAAAAAAAACATTTTTAAGAACTTTTTAAATAAGTTTTATAAAAATAAGTAAATCTGAATTTATTTAAAAAAAAAAACGCTTACAAAAAACAATTTGTGTCAAAACAAAAAATCTAAAAATTCAGTAATAATGAGAATAGGAATTCAGTAAATAATGAATTCAGTAAATAAAGAATTTAGTAACAATGATAAAGTTATGGAATCTTTACAACTCTTGTTGTAAAGATTCCAACTCATGTTTTCGAACGAACATGAACAAAAAAGCGTTTATGTTTATTGAAAAATTTTAATTGTCAATTTTATAAAGGAAAAAGATCGTTTGGAATATTAGGTTAAATATTCACTTGTTTTTTATCTTTAGGATTTATTAAAAACGATTAATTAAAAAAAAAAAAAAAGGCGAAAAGATTTAATAAGTGATGAATAGACTTTGTGCCTAAAAAAGACTTTTCGTATATTGACTCTGTAAGACAAATTTTTTTCCAACATACCTTTTTTTTTTTTTACTGAATTCATGTTCCCAAGGCCAAGTGGGCCACTTTAGACGAGGAAGCAACTTTTTATATTGGTTACAACCCTCTCTCAACTCAATTTAAAAGAGGGTTGTAACCAATAGAAACAGGTTGATATACATGAAAAATATATATTTTATAATCCTTCTTCTTTATAAATTGAAAAAAACTTTCTAGCTTTCGAATTTAAGTGAAAGTAAAATGAAACTTTGAAATTGTTACCAAATTTAACGGAAAGCCGATTTT
Source organism: Hydra vulgaris (assembly GCF_022113875.1). NCBI lineage: Eukaryota > Metazoa > Cnidaria > Hydrozoa > Anthoathecata > Hydridae > Hydra > Hydra vulgaris. The sequence goes on along the minus strand of NC_061158.1, from coordinate 50,381,380 downwards.
CTACTTCAACTTGGGCACCGAAGCCGAAGTCAACTTCTCCTTTCAATAATCTTCGTAATCCGAATTTTAACGAATATTCGCCAGTTAATTCGCGTTGTTCCTTTAATCAATCTTATCATTTTTCTTGCATACCAGAAATTTAATTAAAATTTATTAACCGACTGACGGAAATTTGCTCGAAAAGCACCTTAATTACAGCGAGCATCTTAAGGTGGTTCACCTATAGAAAAAAAGCACAAAATTAAAAAAAAAATCGTTTTTTCTATGTTGGATAATTTTTGTACAAAATTTATTCAGCTTTCTTACTGTGAAAAAAAAGTTTAAAATATATTTTAGTTTTGTTATTAAACAAAATCTTCTACTACGCATTTTTAAAACGCATAGCAACGCACATAGCAACGTATTGGAAACCAAAAAATTATTTATATCATCCTTTCCTTAACTCATTTAAATTATATTTTTTGAAATATGATAAATTATAATTTTTGAAATGTTATGTATACTTTGCTTTATTTGTTATGCAAATTATGAACACTTTTAGTCATGCTTTCAAGTAACAAAAACACATTTTTAAGATTAAAAATAAGGCTTTCATCTGTTCTTTGAGATGCTTTGAGTTTCATCTCAGCCTAATATATATTTGTTATACAAACGTTTCGTGCTAGGAATATGGAGATTGTAAACCTTCTAAAAAGCAAAACTTTGTACGTTTAAAAAAGAAAAAGTTTAATGGAAATCAATTCACAAAAGCAAAAAAGCAGAATGTTGTGTCTGTTCAATACGAGGTAACGTCTTCAAGTAGAAGAAAATTAGTTGGAAAAAAATGTCAATGCAATGACACAAACAAAAGTATTAATAACAATAAAAATTATTTATGTATTGTAAACTTTTGGAATTTAAAGAATCTAGTATCACTTCTAAAATGCCATGAGTGTTCCAGTACAATAACGTTAACAGATAACCAAACATCTTAAAAGGGTTTTTGTCATTTATTCAAATTTATTTGTACTTGATGTAATTGGAATGAGTCTTCATACACACCAGTGAAGTGTTCAACAACAGGTAAGTCTCAAAGAAAAACTGTGTTTGAAGCAAACCAACGTGCTGTTGTTGCTTTTCGTGAGATAGGAAAAGGTTTCAGTGGAATAGAGAAATTTGAAAAATGTATGAATATGTTTAGTAAGACAAACAATTCATTTAATTACTTACAAAAAAAAGTTGCAAAGGAATATAAAAATGCAACCATTGTATCCATAAAAAATGCAGCTTGTAAGGAAATAGACTTTAATAATGAACCAATAAGAAGATGTATTAAAATTGATGGTGCTTGGCAAAAAAGAGGATATGTTTCATTAAATGGTTACGTGTCTGGAATCATTGCAGACAAATGTGTTGATGTAGTAGTACTTTCTAAGTTTTGTAGGGGATGTAAAATGTGGGAGGTTCTTTGAAATATAAAACTTGGAAACTATCTCACAGTTGTTCAATCAATCATTTAAAATCTTCTCGTTCTATGAAAAGTGCTGGTGCGATAAATATTTTATAATTTTCAATGGAACAGTTGTTCCATTGAAAATTATAAAATCATTTATGATAGATACCTTGGAGATGGCAATTCAAGTTCTTTTAAAGAAGTTGTTGATTCTCAGCCATGCAAGTCTTACAATATAACACCAGAAAAACTTGAATGTGTAGGACATGCTCAAAAGCGAATGGGATCACAATTGCGCAGTATTGTACAATCATATAAAAGTATGAAGACCCTAATTCGTGGTAGAAATAAATTGACTAAATCTGCTATAAATAGTATGCAAAATTATTATGGTCTTGCCATAAGAAAAAATTTAAGTAATGTCTATGCTATGAAGAAAGCAGTTTTTGCTATTCTTTTTCACTCAACGGAGTTTCCGGATCAAAACTTTAGACATTCATTTTTCCCACAGTCTAAAAACACATGGTGTAAATGGCAATGTGATAAAGTCGAAGTAACTTCTTTCTATAAAAACAAGATATCACTACCAAAGTGGATTTTAATAATAAGGTATCAGCAGATACCAAGTGTATCTGCTGATACCTTATTATTAAAATGTCTCCATGGGGAAACTCAAAATGCTAATGAATGTCTTAATTCATTAGTTTGGCAAGTGTCTAAAATCAATTTTTGTTACCAGAGAGGTTTTTGAAATGGCAGTTTGCTCTCTAGTCTTACATTTTAATGATGGAGGAAATGGTGTTAGAGAAGTTTTATAACCATTTGGATGTGATGGTTTTGTAACAGCCGCTAAAACTCAGAAACAAGATATTCTTAAAATAACGCGTATGGAACACAAATCTCGTCAACCTGTAAAAGAATGTAGGAAAACTTTAAGAACGATAAAAATATCTTAATGTTGAAAACCAAAAGAAACAACTAAGATATGAAGCTGGGGGTTTTTTGATGTGTTTGTTCAACTCGTAATTGTCTAAAACTATAAAAATAATTTTCAAAACTTGATTTAATTAATTTTTAGTTTTTACAATTTTTTAAAAGTTCAAAACATTGTAATTTTAGTTAAACACCTACTTTTGACTTGAAATTTTCAGTTTGTTCATTATAGTTAAGAGATTCGTTTATGCCATGGATTTATAATACTTATAATGGGAAATATTATTTTTATGCAATGTAAAACGCAATGTTCATATTTAGTGCAATCTTTAAAAAAAAAAACATAACTTCATCACACAGGAGCATGTATTTTCAAAAACCATGGCACAAATGAGAGATAAGGTAGTTTAGAACCAGTATATAAATTTTTGGCACTATCTGATGTAAGCATTTTTAGTTGTCCTATGATGAAATTTTCATTTTTTTACACTGAAGTGTACAAAAAAGTATGGATAATCGAGGTAAATTACTTTCAACTTTTTTTTTTCAATTTTCACATATTTATTTTATTATATATAAATAATTATCTTGGTACTCTCGAGTTCCTAATAAACGTCCCTCCCCCTCTCCCCCCCCCCCCTTGTTTATTAATTTTTGGATATTTTCCCTACCCACCCTAAGCTTGTTAAGACCCCCCCCCCCCCCGTTTATTAATTTTTTACTTGTTGTCGACAAAAAAATTATATATCTCAAAAGTAAAAAAAGAAAATTCAGTGAAAATCGGCCTTTAAAATTTGAAAATAATTTTCAGTCACCGATAAAAACAAAAACTTTCAGTGTAAACAGGTTTTACAAATTGTCGGCTCATTAAATCTCGATTTGCTAAAAATGAACTTCTAGTTTATTTCTCAACAAAGCTTTAGTTTTAATTATAGGATTTAATATGCTGAATATAATTATTATACTTTGCAAAGTATAAAACTTATATCAGCATATTAAATCCTATTGAAATTAGCCTAACACTACCCTAACAGCTTTTAGAAAATGCGCTTTTGACCGCAAGTCAAATGTGCATTTAACCTGAACATGTATAATTTGCATGCCGAATAAAAAAGAGGGGAGGGGGGAAGCATTAGACACGCTCCCCCCCCCCCCCCACGTTTATTAAATTTTAGAAAAAATCTCCCCCTCCCCCCCCCCCCCCCCGTTTATTAAAATTCCCACCCCCCGTTGCACAGTAGGCCAAAATTATTATTAGCTAGACAAAAGTAATAACTTTTAAAATATTAATCAGATTTTCCCCATAATTGCCAGGTTAAGTATATTTCATAATACAAATTTAATGGTACCATTAGATTGTTTATTTAATTGCTATGGATACCTATATTCCATAGCAACAGTGTATTTTGCATAGTTACCTAAGTTAAGAGACTTTCTTAAAATGTCAAATTTATAAACTAAACTGATATTATTGCTACGATGCTATTTTATGTGTTTAAATGATGACACAAACAAAAATGAGTAATTTTTGGTGTTGCTATGCCGTTTTGGGATCTTAAAAACCAGTTATTATTTTTTTTTTTATGAAACTTGCTTAATTCAAAATTTCTTTAATTCAAAAATGGAATTAAAACTTTAAAAACAACCTTACCTAGGGTTTATAGACACAGTTAATAAAATTCGAATCAGTTGTATCTATGTAGTTCACATGTCCTTATCAACCAAATAAAAATCAATAAGTGTTAATACAGTTAGAGCTATTGAATACTTTATAAAGTATATGTAAGAGTACAAGCAAATTTGTATATTTAAAAAAACGTCTATTTACATAAAATAATGCATGTGCATTATTTTATTATAAAATAATAAATACTAAAAAGTAAACAACACCTTGAATACCAAATAAAATAAAAACTATGCAATTGCAATTTATAGTTAGTCAAAAATTAGAACCTCTTTGAGTTCATTTAGAACAAATTAAAATGTGAACATCAAGTTTGTCTTTTTGATTGGAACCATGCTGTCTTATGAATTGATATCTTGTTCATGTTGACATATTACAAATAATAGTATTAAACTAAAAAATTAAAATGATCAAAAAAAATTTTTATAGGCGAACCACCTTAATAAATAAAGCGATTTTAGATAATCACTTTCTGCACAATATTGAGTTTTAAAGGCAGTTTTAAAACTGCGAAAACACTTCAACTAGATAATATGCCACACGAAATTTTTGTCTTTTAATACAAGAATTTTACTCAACTAATTTAAATTACCACGACGAATTTTAATCTTATTGATCGATATAGGCGAAGTATTAATTTTAAATTGCAAAAAAATAATTATCACATCTAAATTTATTAATTTTTTTTTCCGTCATAGTTTTCGAATAACTGACAAATTTGGAACACCTTTCTGGTTTCTATGTCGCTAAATGCAAAAAATATCAAGTATCAAAATAAAAAAGAAATTTATCAAATTTTAAAAACACTTGATTTATTTGACTTTAGAGGACGATGTTGGCGTCCTATATATTTTGAGATCTGCGTGCCTTAAAGATTTTGTAATTAAGATTACTTGTTTTGATAAATTCTAATTTAATCTATTCAAAATGATTTATTTCAAAATGTAAAATTATAAACAGTTTAACTTTTATAATTTTACTTAATATAAAAAATTTCTTACGTTTTAAATTAAAGTTAAAAAAAAAACTTATTAAACTTTATATTACATTATTTGTATCGCTTTTTGGGAAAGCTAAATGATGATAGCACCATAAAAACAACTTAAAGGAACCTGTTACTCCTTTAATTTACTCTTTATAATTATGAAACAATTTTTTACATATTACCAAAATATCATTATAGTAAAACCGATCTTTTGCTAAAACGTTTTATTACTTTGAAACAGCTTAAAAACTAACACATGCGCTTTCTAAAGCACAACCACACGTTGCAGCTTTAACAGTGAGTTTAGGTTATACTAAGTGTATTGACAATAGTCAATATCGTTAACAGGTTCCCATAAAGTAAAAGTCTAATCATTGAAGTTACCAAGGTAATAAATATAAGTCTTTATTAAATGAGTTAATATTAGCACAATCCATCATTTAAAAGTTACAATCTAAATATCTGTTCAAATGTTTATATTTCAAAAATAATTGTAAAAAAAAAAGTCTTGATAGAAATAATGTCAATAAAATACTCTTATATATTTTATAAATGAAATAATCTGGACACCCAAAATGGGTAAATATTAAATAAACTAAACATGTTTCGACGCATACCAGCCAACATACGACAATGCATCGAGTCTTCGATACCCTATTAAAAACATCTAACTAAAACTAAAGTTTTATGAAAGGAAGTTATATAAAAATAAGAAACCGCAAGAGACAAATAGTTCACGAAGACTTTGGACTATACTTTGAACGGTTGATTCTGTTTGATAAGTATTTACAAGACTTCATTCAGTACGATTATTGAGAAGTTGCTGATACGTGAAGACACTCGAGGATTAGAAAGTTTTTGCCACTGCCTGGATAATGGATTGAAAAGAAATATTAACAGTTCATTAAAAATATACTATATAAATAAGTATAAAATCTTTATATATAGATACATTAAAAAAAAACAGTTTTAAAATCTAAGTGCAAGGATCAATTCGTAGGAAAAAAAGCTTTTTTAAGATGTTAACAATTAAACGTAGAAATAAAAAAATATATATTAGATTTCAAAAATAAACGACTATTAAGTGGTTTTCATCGCAAAATTGATCCTCACTTTTACAAAATATATTTTCTAAATAAATGCATGTCGTAATGCTGGCTGACGGATATTGCTGGGTCGATACTCTCAATGATATTTCATAACTCCAACGGCGAATAATCATTAACGATAAACGTCGCAAAAAATTACTTGCGTCCATGGCACTCATGGTGCAAACGCCAAATTTAATAAAAATTTTAGTGTGCTATAACTTATAAATAATAAAAGATTTATCAAATTTAACAAAAAAAAAAACTCAAAAACTCAAAAACCCATGTATGAATTGAAAAATTAGCTGCAAAAAGCGAGAACGATTTAAAATCAGTAAAGAAAATACTTACCGTCCTATAACTAAAATTTATAAAATTAATAGAACATACCAACAATAGTATATATGTATTAAAAAAAATTAAACTCACTTTTCTTTAATTTTTAGATAATAATGCTTTAATATATTTAATTTCTGGTAATAGATATTAAACTAGTTTAAAAAAAGTTTTTAAAAACAAAAATTTTTTCTTTCTCAAAAATTAGCTAAACAACACTCACCATTTTAGTATGGATTAAAACGATTTCCACCTCGAGATGTTCGCTGTGGACTATAACCATAACCTCCATACCCACCACCATAGTAATCATATGCTCCGTAGCCTTGCCCATAGCCATAACCTCCATACCCTTGATTGTAGCCATAAGCACCATAGCTTCCCCAATCATCCCAGCCTTGACTATATCCTGATTTACGATATGCTCCTCTTAGTGCACCTTTAAAAAACAATATATATACATATATATACTTATCCTTATAAAGTAATTTTTAATATAATAACAATATTTTTAGGGGGTTATATATACGCTCGTTATTCAAGTGATATAAGAAACCATTAAAAAAACAAATAAAACTTTAATTTAACATGTTTTTGCGTCTTAAATAAGAAAAATAAGGTTTCCAAAACCACAATGTGACATTATCACCTTTATCTTCATTTAAAGCACCTTAATTTGGAGAACACTAGTAATATTTTATTTTCAAAGACTCTCACTTTTCTCTTAAAATTATAATCTTATGCTACTTTAATTATGTTGTTCTTATTCCAGCCACCATGTTAATTTTTGAAATGCCCTGCCACGCCCTTTGATGTTGGCAAATTTATGTTGAAACCTTGAGCTTTGTTTCACCAACGTAAAATTTTCTTTGTGAGTACTCCAGTTTTTAGACTCCGGGATAAGAGTTGTTGGCAAGTCAAAGCTTGTTTTTTGAATTATAAATCGCCAAAGGTTTTTTGGTGATTTGAAAACTGGAATACCCTGCATTTTTAAATTTACCATCATCATCATCATCATCATCATCATCATCATCATCATCATCATCATCATCATCATCATCATCATCATCATCATCATCATCTGGTTCCATTTATATATTGCAAAGTTTTACCATCAAGATGAGCAACTACAAGAACCAAGGGTTGTAAATCTTTTTTTAACGCTACTGCAAGAGTTTCATGGAATGTAGTTTAAGCTTCTAGAGAGGATAATAAAAATAGTAACTATTCTATACCAATACCAATTGCACCTAGGGTAGAAGGGGTGATCAACAATGTTGAAGTTCAGTCTAATGATGGATTAAAAAGTTGATAATAAAGAATACAACGCTTGGATACCTAATTTAAAATTGATAGTTGTATAGTGCTGAATGTTGTGAACATTATAGACAAGTAAAAATTTTTGGCGTCTGAATCAACATTAAAACTTATCGCCAGCATTTGTTATCCAAAGACTTTGTTTATCAAAGGTTCTGTAGATAAAACTTTTCTTTCTTTAAAAGTGTTGAGTGAGAAATTTTTTAAACTGATCAAAATATATTAGTAAATAAGGTTTTTAATTAAAAAATTAATTTTTAAAACTTAATAAAAATTACTCATAGCTAAATAAAAAATAAACAAACACAAAAAAGCAACAAAAGAGCCAATTAAAAAGGAAACAATAAAGGAGGAACTGCTTGCTTTTATTTAGTTTTCTGATGTCACCGACATCATAAAATTAAATAAGGATTTTGAGGACTTTGCAAAAGAAGTCAACAACATAACACTTTCCTCTATGACTAGTCATGCCATCACTATTATTTATATTTAATTAAGATTGTTAAATTTTTAGGACAACATATAAATGTTGTGTTTAGCATGCTAACACTTCAAAGAATCAAGTCATCACTTGTGGTTATTTTAGGAAAGGTCAGCTTTTATCCCAACATTTCAAAATGCTTAACTTAATTTTGAGGGCTGCTTATTAAAATTACATTACAGAACATTTGAGTAGTTACTATCAATAACTGTTTATTTTATTTTTAGTTTAAATGTTTAAAAAACTTGAAACAGTCAATACTTAACAGTAATCAATTAAATGTATTTGATTTAATATGTTAGATTTAATAAACCTCAACTTTTGAGAATTTAAATATTTTCTTAAATAAAATAGTTTATGTATAACTAAAAAAGTGTTCACAACAAATTTTGTACATAAAAGGAGTAAAATTTCCACTTGTTTAGAGATGAAATCGTCGTTTATCAATTATATTTTCTCTAAAATGATTTTAATGTAGCTCTATTTCCAAAAATGCCTATTACAACAATTTAAAAAACAGTCCACCTAAAAAACTCTGAAATTGTCAATGCAAGTCCACTTTAAAAGAAACACTAATTATTTGTTACTCAAACTAGAAGAATGAAAACAAAGGTTTTGATAATCACACATTAAACAGCAAATAGTAGTAATTGGATAAGATCTATTGTAATCAATGCAAAATAAACTACATCAAATTTTTTTTATCTCTTTCAATACCCAACATTAAATCTCAAATTGATTTAAAAATTAATGCAGCAAAAGGTTCGTTCTAATTTTTGTAACAATTTATTTGCCTAGACATAACAAATAAAGAACAAATTCATTATCAGAACATTTTTGTAATATTTTTCAAAATTAAAAATGTGTAAATATGGTAGCAAATAAAATATTTGTAACCTATCTCTGACAACTATTTGATTAACCATGGCATTCTAAGACTCTGTTTAATTATTTGCCAATCTTAAAAAGTTGAAGTATTAAAGCATTTCAAGAATTCGTACATATAAAATGTGATTATGCTGGTAAAACATTTTAACACAGCACAAGAAACTAAAGTCAAGTAAATAACTTCCTTTTCAAATATGGTAAGCATTCCATTGACCACGTTATAGATTAATTTTATAAGAACATTTATATGAATATGAAATATTGTTACTTATTTTAATTTATATCTCCTAAACCATAACTTTAAAATACAAGAGGTAATAAGGAACAAGGAAATTTTTTGCAATTACACAAAACATAATGTATAATTATATACCTGCATCATTCACTCTTGGTTTAGCTTTGCTTATTCTCATAGAATGACCAGATAAAGTAAACTTTGATTCAGCAATAGCAATTCTATCTGCGTAATCTTCATTTGAAACAGTAATAAAACCAAAACCGCGATTTTTGTCTGTTAAATTTCCATCCTCATCTTTTGTTTTTAAAAAATTAATTTCTTCAATTTTTCCAAATTTACTTGGATGACGACTTCTTAAGTAAGTTTTCAAATCTTTAGCTTTAAAATCTTCAGGAATATTGGCTACATGAAGTTTTTTTACTTTGAAGTGACCTGTAGAGTCATCTTGACCACGTGGTACTGCTCTTTTAACATCTAATTCTTTTTCAAGAAACTTATGTGGGCGACTTAACAAACATTGCTCTAAATCATCACACTTTGCAAAAGTAACAAATCCAAACAATCTGTCACTTTTTGAATTTTCTTTTCGTATAATAATAAAATCTGTAATTTCGCCAAACTTTGAAAATAACTCCTTGAATTGTTCATCAGTTGTAGCTTTATCAAGTCCACCACAAAACATTTTTCTCATCTCTTCTCTTTCATCAAACTCTGGAGGACATATATAGTCTATTTCTTCATCTTCAGAATCTTGTTCATCACATTTATCATCTTTAGGCTCATTTTTTGTTGATAACTCCATAGGTTTCTCTATATTATCTAATTTCTGATTTGATGCTTCCGGTGTTTTCTCTTCAACTTCTTTATCTAAACAAATTTAAAATCCAATAAAAGCACAATTTAATTAATCAATTATGACAAACCTTCATCTATATTGCTACAAAAGTTTATATAAAAGTTAATTTCAAACATTATTGTAATATTAAGATGCTTATTTATACAGTTGAGCTCATGTAAATCAAATCCTGTAGGGGGTTGTCCATAAATTATGTTAGCAATTTTTGACAGTTACGTACTTCTATCTCCACACCCTCAAGTAACAAATTATCATGTTTTACTGCCCCCTACTTTCTAAAATTATGCAACAAACCCCCCCCCTAAAAATTTCTTTGCATGTTTTTAGATACGTTAATATTTTAATGTTTCTTTGCTTCTTTTAGTTGACTAACTAATACATTTCAATGGGACGACTAAATAAGTGCGAATTTCATAAATGCAAACTGGCTTAAGTGCGAATGGCGTTAGCGCGAATTGGCATATGTACGTACTGGCCTAAGTGCGAAGCAGTTGCAAAAACTGGCATAAGTGCGCCAAAAAATTTTGCAAACATTGGCATAAGCGCCAATTGGCATAAGTGTGAATCAGTTGCAAAAAATGAATTGGCATAAGTGTGAATCAGTTGCGAACTGGCATAAGTGCACTGAACAAATTTGATAACATTGATAAGTGCGAATCAGTAGCAAAAACTGGCACAAGTGCCAACTGGTTTAAGTGCGAATTTGCATAAGTGTGCTGAACAAATTTGCAAACATAAGGAAAGTTATTCTTAAATTACTTAAATTATTAATTTTTTAATATTTTTTTCTGTTTAAATTTATTTAAATTTCTTATTTTGTTAGTTTTTGGCTTTTGAAACATAATTTTTTCCGCAACACTTAATATAAAAAAAATTGCTAAAGGCCGTGACCAAGTTGTCTAAAATAAATACTCACAGTATTATTTTGTACTCATAAATACTAAGATATAGAAAGACCTGTAAAACTTATAGTGAAAAATAAGTTGTCTATCTACAGAGCTTCTATGGACTTGGACACTCCTGAAACAACTTTAAGAAGACACAGAAATCAAATCATGGAATCAGTTTAAAAAAAAAGAAGCAATATTGAGCTAGTAGAAAAAGATAAATTTCTAGTAGATTACATTCTAAAAGCTGCTGATCTTCAGTAAGGATTGATTTTAAAAGATGTTCGAAAATTGGTTTACTAATTTGGGAAAACAAACATAAAAAAGTACAATGTATCTTGAGATGGAAAAGATTGGCTTTAAATCTTTTGAAAAAAATACTCTAAAGTATTATTGCTTAGAAAGTCTGAGGCAACAAGTCTGGTGCTCTCACTTGCATTTAATAGAGAAAATATAACATTTACTTTTAAGTACTTTAAAATAGCAATTGAATAAAATCAAGGTATTACAGCATTTAACATATGGAATATTGATGAAACTAGTGTTAGCACTGTCCATAATCCTCCCAGAATCTTAGTAAAAAAAAGATCAAAAGCAGGTTGGTGGAATGACTAACAGGTTTGGCCAGGAAGGCATGTGAATTCATGCCATAATATGACCACGTAAATACTACTTGATTTTGAAAACCTGACTACGGTGGTACACAGATGTCTTAAATTTGTATACTTTTAAAAAATATGCTAAGAAAATTTATCTTAACTATAAAAAAAAACTTAAAAAAAAAACTTATCATAAAAGAAGCAAATAAATCTTAAATAAAAAAATAACTTAACTAAAACAAAAATAACTTAACTAAAACTTAAATCAAATTTTAGTTTTTAGTTAAGTTATTTTTTTACATAAGATTATTTTTAAAAAAAACAAACAAAAAAGACAAAAACAAAAAAACTTTAACTTAACAAATATAAATAAACTATAACGATAAAATTATTTAAATTATGTTGAGAATAAATAACTTTGAATTGTTTATCTTTACTAATATTTTTGTATATATTATATTATGCGAAGCCCTTTTAAATAAAGTAACAACTTATATCTAAGTGATATAAGAGTGTATTAACTTTAACAATTCTTATATGTTTAATAAAGGGGCAATCATTTTTTAAAGTCACATCATAGAATTTAAATTATTATTATTTTTTTAAATAATATTTATTATAAAAAATCTTATATAATTTCATTGATACTTTAATTAAAATCATTAGTTACTTTATTTTAAGGCGCTTTGCTAATATTAAAACATTAGTAAAGATAAAGCTTCGAATATATTTATTTTTAATGTAATTAAAAACAATTTGAGCGCCTTTTTAAAATGTTAAAAAACAATGGTCAAATCATCAAAACAATATATTTGGTTTTTGCACGCACTTCTGCCAAGCCTGGACTAGCGGTAAATGAGGATATAGTATAACAATGATTGGAGCAATAAATTCTGGAGTTGGCTATATGCCTCCAATGTTGATTTTTCCTTGTAAGAACTTAAGGACTTTATGTTAAAAGGGTTCCCAGAAGGTACATATGGTGGAGCAAACTCAGCCGGCACAAACATGTTTTTTTTAGGCGGTTTGTTTTTCATTTAAAATGTTAACACTTTTAGATGTCTAAATTTAGATAAATTTAAGATATCTATTAGTAGTCATCTTTCAGACAGTTTGAGACTATTATTTGTCGTCTCAAAGATAAATACAATTAGATGTCTTATAGTTATTTGAATTTAGATATCTAAAGATGTTAACATTTTAGATTCTAAAAATACGTATTTGTGCTGGCTGGGAACCCATTCAAATGGTCAAGAGAAGAATTGTTTCTAGAACTTAAGATAAATGTTGCAAAGCATACTCGTTCAAGTAGGAAAGATCCATCCATTCTTTTATTTGACAACTATGAGATATATATTAATACCAACAATCCAGCTGGCAAAATATTACAACAACAGAGATTACAACAACAACATTTTATCCACACACTAGTTACAAAATGCAGTTCTTGGTCCATCTAAGATTTATTACAACAAAATGAAGGATTGGATGTTAAAACCAGATAATACTGGGAAACCAGCAACAATCTCCAATATATCAGAAATTGTTGACACACAGTTTTCTAGTGAGTGACCTTCATTCACTGAATAAAAACATTTTTAAAGATTTAGACATAAAAGTAAGCATACTGAAGACTTTTTGAGCAGACTAGGCCTTTAAACAATACTGAGGTGACAAACTCTAGTTCTGCTTTTTTTGCAAAATTAGGGCTAACATTGTGTCTCCTGATATTATTCTACCCTACCCAACCACAGAAACAAATTAGAAAAAGTTGTCCTAAGAAAAAATCTTGCATTTTAACTTCCAGTCTTGTAACACTTTATACTAAAAAAGCAAAAAGCTGAGAAAACAAAGACAAAAATCTGGCAATAAAATGAAAGGCGAAATTGATAACAAACAACCGGTATCTGTTTTGCAAAAAAGGCTTAGCTTTTCAATGAAATATATTTGTAGATGGAATATCTGACAAAATGTCAGCTCAGTCAGAAGTAGACTTCGAAGTTATGAAAGATTCAGATTTTCATCTTGGTAAAAATTCAAGGCTGTGTATAAGTATTCTTTTCAGATGCCACATCTCTAGAAAAAACTATCATTTGGCATTAACTTTGATTACCTGAATATAGAGTAGATAAATGATAAATCAAAGCGAAAGACTTAATATTACTAAACTTTAATGTAGACATTTATTATAACTTGTTTCTTAATCAATTTTATTTCCTACGTAAATTTATTACTTCTAAGTTTAAATTAGTTTAAATATATTATCATATATAGCTATATAAATTAATATATAGTTTAAATAAATCTAACTAGTTAGATTAATATTAGTTCCAATGAGGCTGATGTGAAGTCCGATTATCCAATAAGTAAAAATTATATCAAATATCTATAAAGTTGAGTACTTAACCCATTAAAACAATAATACTTTCAAGGTATAACATGTTATTTTTATAAAACTTGTTTAAACACTAAATAAACTAGAATCTTAGCTTTTTATTTTTATTATTTTTATTTTTTTAACATCTTCGCTTCCAACAAGGCTGCAAGCAACCACTAATTAGTGTTGGAAGTTATTGGAAGAGAAAAGATGAAGATTGTAGAGCAAGATAACGATTGACAGACCACTTAATAGATTTCAAATTACATGAATCAGGAAAGCAAGATGAAGGAAGCGAATTCCAAAGAACTGATGTTCGAGGAAAAAAACTAGACAAATAAGAGTTTATGGAGCACTTAGGAACAGTAACAGAAAATGGATGAGACTTAATTGAATGACGAGTAACACAAGAATGAATTTTAGTAGATGGCACAAGAGACGCTAGCTCTTTAGAGCAGTGCCCATTATAGTATTTGTAGAAAAGAGAAAGAGAAGCAACATTACAACGATGTGACAGGTTGAAGGTTGGCTGCAAGAGCAGGTCCAACTATGTTTACAATGCGTTTTTGCACCTTATCTAAAAGAGAAAGGGCATCATTAGAAGATCCGCCCCAGATATGGCAACAGTATTCCATACAAGGCCGGATTTGAAATTTTTAGAGATAGAGAATAGAATCCAGAGTAAGAAAGTGACGAGCTCGATAAAGAGATGCAACCTTAGCAGATGCTAATTTTGCAATGGATTTGATATACGGTTTAAAAGAAAGATCAGAAGTAAGAGTTAATCCTAGAAGATGAATGGTAGATGACTCATCTAGTACATTACCATTCATAAATATAGGAAGATCTAAATTATTACGATAACGATTGGCCGAATAAAATTGAGTTTTATCTGAATTAAAGTTCACCAGCCACTGTAAGCCCCATGCTGTAGCAGAAGTGAGTTTTTTTTCAAGCTCAGATGCCCCCTGCAAGCAATCAGAGGGAGTTGGCTTCTTATCATATGACAAGAATAAATGGTAGTATCATCAGCGAACAATGCCACCTTAGATGTGAGAATATCTGAAAGATTGTTAATGTAAATTAAAAAGAGTATAGGGCAAAGGATTGAACCTTGAGGAACCCCTGAGGTTACAGAATAAGAAGAAGAATGCTGTCCATCAAGGACAACTTTTATACTACGATTGGAAAGGATTCAATAATCTTAAAGATGTTTCCAGATATTACTGCTAGCAAATCAGCCGTAGAACGAGAAGATCGAAATCCATATTGATGATCAGAAAGTAGGTTATAAGATTCAAGATGATAGATTAAGTGTTTGTTAATTAAAGATTCAAAAACCTTGCTTATGATAGAAGAAGACTAATGGGACAGTAGTTAGATGAATCGGATCGCTCTCTAGAATTTTTGAAAATAGGGAAAAATAGGGAAAAAAAAACAGAAGCTGCTGATAAGCAGCTTCTGTTTTTTTTCCCCTATTTTTCAGAAGACTCTGATAAGCACTTGTTAGTCACTTGTATATTAAGCACTTGTTAGTCACTTGTATATTATATAGCACTTGTTAGTCACTTGTTAGTCACTTGTATATTTAACAGAAGACTCTGATAAGCACTTGTTAAATAGTTTTGAAAGGATAAACGACAGCTCTTTTTTTTAAACTCCTTTTTTTTAAACTTTATACAACATTTATCCTAAAAGAGTTGCTTAGAAAAAGGTACCTCTTTTAGGATAACTCCTATTTTAAAACTCTTTAGACGACATTTTAAACTCAAGGTGCAAATTAAGGAATGGCGTGCAATCGAGTGTTATTGTTGACCACGCAAATGGTTTTATTTTATGACAACTTGACCACAATTGTTTATATGTTTTGATAATTTAAATATTTTAGAAATGCGCTGAATGTAGAAACGTTAAGCAGGCTTTGTCGGGAAGCGGGTGCGATTGCACTGGATAAGTGACCACGAAAATAACATTTAGTTGCGAAAAACTGGCCAGATATTTTAGTCGTTTTGAGAACATTTAAATTTATGTATGTTTCCATTAAACTTATTTTTTTCTGTTTTAAATACTAATTAAAATTATAAAGCCCACTAACTAAACAGCGTTATTGTGACTAAATGCACTAAACAACGTTATTGTGAAGCAGTTCTGCTTCCTCCTCACATAATAATTTAACGTTTTTAGTTAATTTCTATTTAGCTAATTGAATTTCTACAAAAACTAAATGATTTAATTATTTTACTTTATATGATATTTAACACATTTGAAACAATTTTTCTTAGTATACTAAGAAAAATTGTTTTAAATGTGTTAAACTTTTCAAACTACACGAAGCATAAAACAGTTATTGAAAAAACTTTTTTATTTATAAATAAATCATCTAGCGTTAGTTTTATTAGTTAAATCTTGTTGGACTTTTCACGGCCGGGGACTGCATTATTTTGGCGGCCTTTATTATGTGCCACAGCGTAAAAATGACTGAAAAAAATTCTGAATGGTCCTCTTGACTATTTCGCGGCCCCTAACATTGTGAGTCCTAAGGCTATAGCCCTTCTACTCCCCCTCCTCCTCAATCCAGCACTGGAAATAAGACAAGTATATAAATAAAAATTATATATACACTTTGATAAATCGAAAAACATTTGTTTCCTTATTAAACAATCATTATTAGTAAGTAGTTACTTTATATAAAAAATGTCACTTAATTTTATAAAAAAAATTATAAAAGAGCGACGTAAAAATATTTGCTCTAATCGTATTTATTTTGCTTAAAGTTTTTTCACGTTAAAAGCTATTTTTTTAAAAAAACTGTCTCTCATCGGTCCAGTTAATCTTATTGCGCTTTTTTGTGTGTTTTTGAAATGTTCTCAAAACGACTAAAAAATCTGGCCAGTTTTTCGCAACTAAATATTATTTCCGTGGTCAATTATTGAGTGCGATCGCACCCGCTTTCCGACCAAGCCTGGTTAAGCTAAACTTAAACTAGAAAAAAAAGTTTTAAATGTTATTAAAAATGTTATTAAAACTTATTTTTAAAATGTTTTATTAAAGTTATGCAAAACGCTTTTAAATTAAGTAATAAATTACTTCTAATGATTGTTTAATGATCAAATTTTATCAAATTTATTAAAAAGTGTTGTATATGTTGTATGTAATTTTTAATAATTTCAAGCTTTAATTAGTAATTTTAGTTTAAAAAGGTTTTAACTTTTTTAATAGGTGAAAAAAATAAATAACAAAATGCCCCTGCGAGTTAAATAAAATAAACTGTCAACAGGCAATTTAATTTGAGCATTACAACTTTATTGATAAGCACTTCATGTAATGAATTTAAAAATTATTATAAAAAATTTAAACTCATTCATTTCTATTGTAATTAAAAAAAAAAAAAAATTTCAAAAAATATAATTTTTGTTTAAAAGATTTTAATTTATATTTTTTATAAATATCAAAACTTTTGTATAACATTTTTTATTAATTAACACATGCGCTTATGTAAACAATCATTATAATTAATTTTATGGTTTATTTAAAGCCTCATGTAAAATAAAAACTTTTAAACGATTAAAAGTTATTCATAACGTAACACTTTCTTTCATTGCATTTAAATTGTTAAAACATCAATACTGCCGTGGTCAAACTCTAAAGAAAAAAACAATATTAGCGTGGTCAGTTACAGAGTGCGATCATATACAATTCCTGTCCAAGCCTGGATATCTAGAAATATTTCTGGTTTTCAAATTATTAGTTTATTAAAAACTATCAACACTGAGTTATTGAAAGGAATAATTTATATTGCAAAAATTAACAACTAAAACAAATAAATTTACAACTGCAAAAAGAATAACAGACAAAACTTAAATACTTTAATTTATTGTTTGTTTAAAGGGATCTTTAAGTGCAGAGAAGTTGTGTTCATATCTTAAATAAACCTTATTAAATAAGTTCAAAATCTGGTTTGTTTAATGAATGGTGTGTTCACCATAGAGGTTTTTTTAAATTTAATTAACACATGAGCTCAGGTTTTCCCTTTTTAAATTTGTGATTACAAGAAAAAAATTTTGCTGCATTTTAGTTTATGGAATAGAAGTGTTTCAGTTCTTAGATATCACTTTTGATAAAAAATGTAACTAAACTTTGATTTAAATAATTGCTTTTAAATAAATAAAAAACGCAACATTTTGTTTTCACAGACAAATTTTTTTTTATATTTATTTTATCAAAAGTATTATTTTGAGTTTTTATATTTTATCAGAGCGACTTGTTTTTAACAAGCCGCAACTGTATTCATTTCTCTTCATTAAACAAACTGAGCATTCTTAGAAGTTTTTATAGTTTAAATTTTTTTTTATTATTATTAGCAAGTTAACAATGAAAATATTTTTTCTTTTTTTTATACCTAAGTTTTATTATACATAACATTAATGAAAAAGGAAAAACACAAACATTAAAATATAATTTAGCTTTAAAAAAAATACTTATTTTTAATAACGTGTTATTTACACTCTCCGCCATTTTTTTTTTAAAATAAAAATATTAAACTAATCTAGGCTGCTTAACTGCAGGATTAACTTCTTTTTTTTTTAATCTGTAGTAGTTTTTCTGGACCCTGGGCCTAGCATAAATTAGTGTCAATCAATAAAAATTGCAAAACAATATTCAAACATTAAAAAATCTTTTACCAATTACCAAATGTTTTTTTATTTTTATAAATATGAAAATTACTTTATAATTGAAACTACAACTAAAATTAATTTTAATCACAAACCTAATGACACTTCCATAGGTTCTTCTTGGTTTTCGCTTATAAGAGGATCACTACTTCGAGAAAAATTATCAGAAGCTACTTGGTCAACTAAAGTAACATCTTTTACTGTATTATCGTCACAATTTTCATTTGAATCAACTGTATCTTCGAGAATCTCCTCTTCGACACTTTTACTTTCCTCTTCGACAATTTTACTTTCCTCTTTGAAACCTTTGGTCTCTTCTTCGACACTTTTGCTCACTTCTTCAACACTTTTGCTCACTTCTTCAACACTTTTGCTCACTTCTTCAACATTTTCGCTTACTTCTTCTAAATTTTCATTGCCCATTTCATGCAATGTTTCAGTTGTATTTTCATTTGTTTTTGAGTTGCTTTCTGTTAAATTAGCTAAATTTACATTATCAGTTATAATTTCATCATTAGCAGTTATATCTTTATCTGTATTAGTTAAATTTTCAGGTGTATCTTTATTTTCATGAGATAAATGGTCTTTAGATTTGTTTTCAATGTCTTCTTCAATATTTAAATTTTCTTCTGAAAAGTTATCTTCACAATTTTTTTCATTGGTAATATTTTCATCTTCGTTATTTTCAACATCTTCTTTTATTGCTTCCTGTTCTTGAGGAATATGATTTTCTTTTTCAATATTTTCCATAAGCCTTTGAATTAATTCATCTTTTTTTCCTTTAGTATCAAGTCCTCTTTTAGTTAGTTCAACTTTTAGCTCAGCAACTTTTAACTTTTGGATGGCCGCATGGTTTAATTCACTCATTTTTTATCTAAAATTTAACTTAAAAGTAAAACATATATTTTTTAGAAAACATATTTCAAATATACATACACACTTTGCAGAAACATATTATATATTTATATATATATTTATATATAATTTAATAGAAACTGGCAAGTGTTTTGTAAGTATCATTTAAATTATAGCAATTTTTGAAAAAAAAAGTAACACAAAATTGGTTGTTTTTTTACTTGTTTTTCCATTAATTTTTCATTAACAAAAATTACTATTTTAAAAATAAAATTAAACAAATTCAGGAGTTAATACTTTAATTCATTATAATACTTATGTAATTTTATAAACCAAAAAACTCGAATTATAAATTGAAAAATTTAATATCCATTAAATAAAATTCAATATTCATATAACACTTAAAAGTAAAACATAATTTCTTTATAATTTGTGTCAAACTGTGTCAATGCTTGTATTATGTTTTGTATTATAAAAAATATTTAAAACAAAATTAAGTTTTAAACTAATTTTAGATGAACTGCATTAATTTAACTTTCACTCACATTACTAAAGATGATAACGTCGAAGCCTGAACGGATTAACACGCATGCAGTTCGAAGAAATTATTCGTACTCCAAAGGAGAGATTATTTGAAGCACATTTGGCACTTAATGATTACTACCTGTAAAGCGGAACTTAATGCATTCAAAGGACTAAAGTAAAATATTTACTTTAATGTGAGTTTGATAAACTTTATTAACAACTTAACCCATTAAAAACTTAAACGAGCTAAGATTTGTACAGGGAGTCAAAATTTACAATAGTCAAACATGATAAAGGTGGCCTAGATTTACAAAATCAAAGGTGCATTTATTTTTTTGATTCATTGACACCAATATACGCAATTATTTCGCTTTGAGATGATAGTGTACAATAACAACAAGACCCTGGCGGATTTAAAGAAAATATTTTTTCAAAATAATGTATTAGCTGTTTATTAGTTACTAAGATTTTGTTTCAAAACCTACTGTTGCAAAGGTGTACTTAAGAGACAATTTTACGGGGAGGGGGGGTGGAGGAGAGGGTGTCTTGTGTTGGATTTTTTGAGGAATATAGTCGGATAATCAGGTATTTGACACATCTCAGTCAGGTGAATTTTAGTTTTGAAGACTTTTTGTTATTTATTTTTTTAAGAAGCAGTCGATACTTTTAAGGATTCGCCCCCTCCCCCCTTATTTTATTCGTAGAATTGCCTCTGTAGTTGAAACGAATTTTTAAATTTAGAGTGAAAAAGATATACCGAATATAACAACTAATATTTATTTGAGTTATTATAGATCATAATGCTTGTATAGTTTGATTTTTCTTAACGATTTTACTTAAAAAATATCAAATAATAATGTGCTGGTTTTTAAAAAAAAGGTTAAAATGCCATTTTATGACTTTTTTTAGTCAGTTAAACTAAATTTAAGTTATCTATTTAAAATCTATTTATAAAAACTATACACACGTATATTGTACACTAGAATATGTAAACTTAAATTAGTTTTTTTCTATTATTATTATTATTCTCCTACTATTATTTACTACTATTTTAACATTATTTTCAAAATAATGACATAATTGTGAAAAGCTAAATACTTTGCAATTTCATTAAGAAATTACTCTGAGCTAAATTTGTCAAGTACAGTTAACAGTATAATTAAGTTTTCTTTTAAAATATATTTTGTCACTTTATTAAAGAATAAGAAGAATATTAAATGCTTTAGAAGCTCTACTAAAGAGCGTCGTTTAGAAGTCATTTTTACATCTAATCTTAAGTGGAGCACGCATATTCAATTAGTTGTCTCTAAATCTTTATATGCTAAAAAAGATATTCACTTTCATTGATAAAAGTATGGCTTTCAAGTTATATGAAGAGTTTTAAAAACTGATTAGCCTTGGTTGATTTGTTCAACACAAAGGAACAAAATGGGTTTCCAGCTTGAGATATCTTTAATTCTGCGAAAAGCTAAAAATGTTAAATCTACCATCACTTGAATTGTGGCGCCTACGATACGATCTAATCCAAATCTTTAAATTAATACATTGTTTTGATATAATTATAATATAAATTGACCAAAATTTTTTAACTCCTTGTCTTGTGGTCACCATTCTAAAATAAGGCGTGAGTATTTTTCAAATTGCTTTCCAAGACACAATCAGTTATATAATACTACCTGAGGTGGTTCTCTATTCCACTGTACTTTTTTTTAAAGTAGACTAGACTCCTGGTTGTGAAAAAAAAAATTGGAGCAATTATTTATAAAACTGGTTGTTTATAGAAGGCTGTTTTCCCTGCTCGCTGTATGTTAGGTAACGCGGGATCACTTTGACATGTGGGTAACATTGACATGTATTAGATTAAATACTTTTACCAGTCATCCTTTGATTATTGTTTAAATAGGTTTAACAGATTTTGTAGCCAGATATTAAATGAACAAATATAACAAACTATATTTATCCACATAATAGTAAGTGTAAATAACAACACAATACAGAGGGCATATGTTAAACTAATTTCTAGTTTTTTGTTACTAAAAAACTTTAGTCAAAAGATAAGCAAAACCATACATAATATCCTTTTTACATGTGTTTTTATGATGTTGCATTTAAAAAATTTTTGTAACATTTTTTTTTGTAACAAGATTGACAAAAATGCTTTAGATACCCCATGGGCCAAGAATCAAACAAATGTTGGCGGAATGTCTTACATCTGATGAATCTTTCACAATTATATGAAATGGAATCAAACAAATGTTGGCGGAATGTGTTACATCTGATGAATTTTTCACAATTAAATGAAATGAAATCAAACAAAGCAAACCCTAAATAAAAAGAGTAATATCTAAAAAATAAAAAAAAATGTACCAATACATCAAATGTCAACAGATCTAAAAACTGATAGTTGCAAAAAGTTAAAACCCACACCTAACAATGTTGCGTGATATTGGTCAGAACAAAACATCAAAACCTGAAATGTAAAAATTATCTTGTTGTTTCTAAAATTAAACCAAACACCAAAATGTTTGTAACGAAGAAATCCAACAAAAATTACAGCGCTGCGGGATTTCGTCGTAATCAGATATTGAATCATTAATGCGATGTAGAACTTAATAGTTTAACAATTCTTAGAGAAAAAAATTTTAACCATAAACTAACATGATGTAATTTTAACATTTACAGCATAAAACATACTCTAATTATCTATCAATAATATTATCTATTTAAATTCTTCGCCAGTTTATGGCAGCATTATTATTGGTAAACACATAGAAATATTGCATACCAAATTTAGTTTATCACAAATAAAAGAAAAATATTTTATAAAGAAAAAATGTTAATGTTACCCCACATTACCTTTTAAATTATATGTTAATTTACGAATACAACATAATAATAAAAAAAGAACAAGATACAAATTATATCTAAGATGGAGTAAAAAACCTATTTTATGATGTTTTGGTTGAAACGGTAACGATAGACGCATTGATACTTAAGGTAAATAAAGGTATAATTCTTTCATAATAATGCATTTTAATATCGTTGAAAATAATGACGTAAAGAAAAAAGTCATATAATTACAATTAAATGAAACGTTTTATGGGGAAAATCATTAGGAGACATACTACGCAACCCCACAATTTAAGATGGCTGCAAATTTAGATTTTTAATTTTTATTTTTTTAAAAAAGATTACAGGATCTTGTAATGAAGCCCTTTACAATCTATATCACAAAAAAAAAAATACAATATTCTTTATAATCCATATATAGAATTGACGAATACTTTTTGTTGTAATAAGCAAAATAAAGTATAATACAGCGCAATTAAAATGCTGAAAATAGATACATAAATTTTATGTTGGAATGAAAACTTCTTAAATTTTCCGAAAAAAATAGAGTTTTTGAGGAATGGATCCTTGTGGAATATCACATGTTATATTCGTTAGTAATTGCGACAAAGATTAATGTTTATGAGCTAAGTTATAAGCAGATTGTTAACGGTTACTAAGATAACTTTTGAATCAATTTAGGATTTTATCTCATACCGTAGCTTTCCAGCTTTTTAATAAAGTATGATGATTAACAGTATCAAAAGCTTATGACAAATCAAATAATATACCTAGTGAACATTGAGAATTCTTAAAGGAATCGGCAATACTGCGCGTTACTTGGAAAATAACGAGTTCACTAGAAATGTTTCTCTGAAAACCAATTTGATTTTAAAAAAAAAGTTTATTGTTAACAAGTGCGCATTCTGCTTTACATTACTCTTTCTAATATTTTTAAAAAACTGGTAGAGCTGAAATAATTTGTTATGTATGCATGGTCACCTGTTTTAAGTATTAGAGTTATTAAACTATCTGGGAAAGATTAAACAGGGAAGTTTGAATTTCACTTTTTATGCGTGATATTTTTAGTTTTATCATAAAAATTAACTCCAAAATATCTTCTTAAAGTAATAACCTCATTGACATTCATGCTAAACTTTGCTTTATTGGGGGCTTTTAATTTTATAATGTTAATCTTTTTTATTTTTCGTTGCTATTTATCAAGATCTTTGTGCAGAAGTTTTATTACATTGCTTTTGTGAGCGGGGAGAATCCATCTCAAACTATTGACTGGCGAATGTATTTATTTCTGGTTATGGCTTGAATCAAAATGTCATCCGTTGCCAAATTAGAGACAATGTTTTAAAGATTCTTTTGCGCAAAGAAGTTATTTAGTAGGATCTGCTTATTTAGTATGATTTGTAAACATGGTGTTTTGATGAATCATCTCAAACAAATTCAAATTTTTAAATTCCTAATTATAAACTTATATCTTTTGAACAAAAGACAATCAAAAGGGGAGGAAAGATGGCTCCATATATTTAAAATGATCAATCAATTGAAATAATAAAAAGCTTCTCAATCTCCAATGCTGACAATATGAAGTCTTTACGACTGATATAACGAATAAAAAATCTAAACATATTATAATTTCAACCTGATATAGAAATACCGAGGGTGATATAAGCAAATATTCAAACTATTTAAAAGAAATTTTCCTCAAAATAAACAATGAGGAAAATTTCGCGTGAAAAAAATATTAGTAATCGCGTGTTCATCATAATAAATTATGATGAACGATTACTAAATTATTTTTTGACAACATGTTCCAGATAAGAATTCTTGCAACCATCAACAAACCCACCCAAGTAAGCTCTAACTCCGTTTCTGCTATAATAGCAGAATTTGTTTATATATTGTCAATAATTGACAATATATTGACAAATTCTTTCCTAGTAACCTCCTTAAAAGCAGGAATCATTAAAACGGATATATCAGATCATTTTCCTATATATTTTTTATCATCTCAAGATACAAGAACAATTAATAATTCTAAAACTAAAATTTATAATAGAAAAATCAATCAATTTTCTATTCAAAATCTAAAAGTCTCACTGTCGGCAGTAGATTGGGGTAAAGTATACCACGAATATAAACTTGGAAACACAAACTCTACATATAATACTTTTATAGATATTATTTTACAACACTAGAACAAAACATTTCCATATCGAAATAAAAAGAAATAAACTTAAATATACGAACTGCCCTTGGATCACTAATGGAATCAGGAAATTATCAAAAACGAGGCAAAAATTTACATCAAGTATTTAAAAAAAAAACGAAACAAACTTATCTAGATACAAGGAGTACAAAAATTTATTTGAAAAAATTAGAAAGAATTCAAAAAAATTTATTACTCAAATAAATTTAAAAAAAATAATGACAATATTAAAAAAACTTGGAGCATATTGAAAGAAATAATTTGGAAAAACTATGCAAAACCGAATATTCTACCAGATAGAATTATTGTCAACGAAACAGAATATAACGATAAAATTTCTATAGCTGAAAAAAAATCTTTTAAAATAGAGTTTTTACCTTCTCTATAGAGGAAGGGAAACTATTTTCACTCCTCTATAGAGGCAGAACTAAAGTTTATTTTTATCTTGTAGCTAAATGACCAGTTATGATTCAATTATCATTAAACCTTGAATGTAACTACCAATTTTACTTCAAGTATTTTGTAGAAAGTTGATATTCTGAGTCATAAAGCTAATTATCTAAAGCTTATTGTCACTGTGAATCTTCAATGTAGAAGCATCTTGTAATATCAATTATATTAACAGTTTTACTGTGTTACTCTTTGTAGGCTATTTGACTACAATAGCAATGTCATTTAAATTTTTGCAATTTTTTTAGCTGCCAAAACTAAAGTTTTAGTTGTATGTTCTTTAAGATTTGAAATTCTCAGTATTGATCTCTTTTCACTATCTTCCATCTTTTCCAAAGTTCTCCTGTATCTGGCTGCATGTGTGATAACAATTTTTCCACTTTGATCTCCTCATCAAATTATTTCACTTTGTGTTATCTAGAAATCTTTTATCTTGGAAGTCTATAAAACTTCTTCAAGAATCATTTACTCCAGACTTAGATTTGACTACATTAAAAATCTTTTAAAATTTTCTTTTAGATCATTCATATAACCATTGGATCCGGATTGGGTTGAAACATTATTAAACCCTATATTTATTATAAATTTTCAAAAAAATAATAAAAATTAAATAATTTACGTGTTTTTTTAGAGGGTATTAATTCCCGATATTATTTTGATCCTGCTAGACGGGAAATTTAAAATGTATTTCCCGGTTTACCGGGAATTTCCCGAAAAAATATCATTTCATAAATAACACAAGAGAGTCAAACTTTAATAACGAAACGACATTTTTTATTTCATTTAAAACTTGTGTGTATATAAAAAATTTGTATTTTTATGTGAATACAAAATTTGTATATACATATATTGAGAAAAATTAGTTTTCCTTGAACAAGGAAACATTTTTTGAACTTATTTGATTATGAAATAACTTTGTAAAACTATTTGGCAGTCTAATTTTGTCTAGTTTTGTGCAGAAATCAGACGACAATGAAAATACTCTCTTGTTTTTTACTGAGGTTGGTTGCGTGCAAGTTAGGGCTTCTAGCAGCTTTTTCAAATTATTTGTAATATTTCCGGTATTTTTATACATTTGAATTTTATTTGAAATCTTTTTTAAAATTTCTAGCAGTTTATAAAAAATACATTTGGAGTAGAGCAGACTATAAAACTATTAAAACACGAATACAAAAATACGAGTGGAACAACATAGTCAAAAAAATTTCAATGAATGATAACTACTAGGCTTTTATCAACAAGTAGAACGAGGCAGTTGGTTTGCACATTTCATCTACTATAAAAGCATTTATTGAAAAGAAAGAACCGTAGAACACGCCAGAGGTTAAGGAGGCTAAGAGTTTAAGGATTTTTAAAAATAAAAGAATACTCTGGAACAATTATTTTAAAGCAGGCAATAACTTTGACAAAGCAATTAAAAAAGAACATTGAGTTGCGTGTAAAAGCGTGATCAAGGTAATCCAAAAAGCAACCAAAGAATATGAAAATGAAATTGCCAAACAATTGGAATCAGACCCTAAACTCTTACATGAACATGTAAGGTATAAGAAAATGATTAAAGAGTCAATAAGATCCCAAGAAGATAATGAAGGTAAAACTAAAACAAACGGAGATAAGATTGCCTACATGAAAAATGAGTATTTTCATTTTTTCAATTTAGTATTTATCACATATACGGAAAAACAAATGCCGGAATTCAAAAATCGAACGGAAGTTGAATGCAAAACAAATAAATTTTCGATAAAACAATAAGATGCTAAACAAAAGTTCGAAAACCTGGTCAAATAAAAATCCAAAAGTTACAACAGAGTGCACCCCGGGTGTTAAAAAACTATTCCTCTGCTTTTGTTATGCCACTTAAACTCATGTTCCATAAGTCTTTTGCTGAAAGTTAAATACCTGAATTATAAAGAAAGTTAAATGTCACATCAGTTTTTTAAAAGATGAGCAAACAAAAAAAAACTAATTATCGACCAGTATCTTTCATATCTGTCCCTTGCAAATTGATGGAGAGTTTCTTTCACAATATTCTAATGAAGCAATGCATCAAAAATAACTTAATTAACAAAGGGCAGCACGATTTTCTTCCGAAGCAAGGTTGTGGTAACAAATTATTAGAAGCAAAAAACATATTAGCAAACGCACATTTCTTAGGTTATGCCATAGACGTCATCTAAATTAATATTACAAAAGTGTTTGACAAAGTATACCACAAACGGCTCCTATATAATTTTAAAGCATACGGCATATGTAGAACTCTACTTATGTGGATAGTTAACTAGCTAGCAAACCAACAACAGAGGGTAACAATCGGTAATCATAAACCAAATTGGAAGAAAGCCACAAGTGTTACTCTATAGGGTTCAGTGCTTGGAACTCTATTATTTACACTTTATATAAACAATCTACCAGACAATATAGCACATCAAATTAAGATATATGCTGACGACAGCAAGACTTTAGGCGTAATAATGAGCAGACGCTGTAACATTAGAAAAATGACATAGACAAAGTTGTGCGTTGGTGTAAAATATGATTCATTCAGTTGAACGTAGAAAAACGTAAAGTGATGTATGTTGGACGCCTAATCAATAAGTCTTGATCAATTAGGAAATACCATAAAATAGGAACTTAATGTGTCCTTCCTTAGGAACTTAACGCGTCCTTCCCAAACACTTGAAAAAATAATTGCTAACTCTGGTAGTTTCTCGTTAACCAGGTTAATTGCTACTTCAATTATACAGCTTCCAAAATGTTTAAACGGGCCTAAAAAATAAATATCTTAATAAAATGAATATTGATATTCAAATATCTTCGGTTTCCACAAAAAATTATTGACTCTGAAATTAAATCCTATATTGATAAGAAAATGAACACATCTGTTTCTAACATTGTTAATAGCTTAAATATAAGATACTTTAAGCTTTTTGTTCGATATTTTTTCTCTGTAAAGACTTCTATTTTTTAATATTTATTTCAGAGTTTTATTATTGTAACAATAAGCAATAACAATAGACAGAAATAGCAATTTTTTTCATGAAAGAAATTTGGAACCTGAAGTAGCAGTTGAATCTAGAGAAAAGAAATGAAAAGCAGAACAAATGTCTTGAAGAAGATTTAGGAATAAGAATTTGAGAATGCTAGGTTATGAATACACAGGTTTTAGAAAGACTTGTGGGGAAAAATTTTACAAGACGCTGTAAGACCTGCGCGAAAACTTGGAGAGGCTTGTAAGTCGAACAAATGCTTACAAAGTAATGTGGTTAACTGCAAAAAGTTTACAGAAAGTGTAAGATTAGATATTTTTAAAAAATTTTGGGAGATGAGCTGGATAATCTTTGTATCATCTTTAGTTGATAAAAAATTGACTAAGAGAAAAACTACTGAAAGGGCTAATACAAGGCGAAGTATTAAAAAAGTCTATTATTTAAAGTTAGATAACAACAAAATGAGAGTATGTTTAAAGACGTTTTTAGGAACACTGGGTATTAAAGAGTGGACAGTTAGGTACTGGCTAGAAGAAAAATCTAATAGGGATACAACAACAAAACGTAATGATAATGCATCACCTTGCCATTTATTGAAAGAGTTAGTACGAATATTTTTAAGATCTATGTCTAAATTGCCTTCTCACTACTGCAGAAAGGAAAGTAAAAAATTGTATCTAGAACCCATAATACAGTCTAAACGTGAGCTCTATTGTATCTACGTTAAAAATGCTACAAAAAATGGACAGAGAGTGGCTTCCAGAAAACTTTTTGAAGATATTTTGAAAGATGAAAACATAGCTATGTTTCAACCAAAAAAAGATGCATGTGATCTATGTTGTTCATATAAAACCAAATAATATTACAGAGCAAGAGTATCAACAACATCACGGAAAGATTTAGACAGGAAAAGGCTTTTGACAAAATAGCTGCAAAAAATGGATTAATTCATATTATCACTGCTGATTTACACGCAGTGATATTATGTCCATGCTTGAAAGCCAATGCATTGTATTTTAAAACAAAACTGATGGTTCATAATTTTACAATATACAATCTTGGCACTAATAAAGTAAAGTGTTATTGGT
Organism: Hydra vulgaris; assembly: GCF_022113875.1. Lineage (NCBI taxonomy): Eukaryota > Metazoa > Cnidaria > Hydrozoa > Anthoathecata > Hydridae > Hydra > Hydra vulgaris. Next base: position 50,351,648 of record NC_061158.1, on the reverse strand, counting down.
TTGATGAAATAACAACTGATTTTAAGGCATCAACTTACACGTCATTTTTTGTTGATTATTTAAATAAAATAATTGATGAATCCCCAAAAGATGTCATAATTTTTACTGATGGATGTACATCACAAAACAGAAATGCCATTGTTTCGAACGCCCTTCTGCAATTGGCAATGCAAAAAAAAGTAGTCATTACACAAAATATTTTAGAAAAGGGTCATACTGAAATGGAGGTAGGTTCAGTTAATTCGGTCAGGGGAGGATATAGGATTTTATATAGGTGTTGTCAAAATTTGTAAAAATTACATCATAATTGTAATTATTTAGTAAGTTGGTTAGTCTACGTCAAAAAGATGTCCGATTATTACGTCATGAAGACGCTGACAGACAGTTTTTTATCTGAGCGTCTTTAATTGAAAGATTGAACAGCTTCGGCGTCGTTTACCTAGTTTAGTTTTAAATTATTGTACACATATATTATTCATTTATTTTTAATGGATTCTTATAAAATAACTAATAGTAAATATGAAACTTGCCATGGCTATTCTGTTCGTAAGTTAGACATACAATATCTAACTTACTTAACGAAGTGCACCAAATAGAAGGTAAGCTTTAAGAGAAAATTATAAAAATATTTTAACAAAAAAACGATTGGAAAAATAAAAGAAAATAACTATTATTTAATCATAGCCAATTATTTAAGACTTAAATAGCAACTTTAAACATCTCTTTCTAGAAGCTGAAAAAATGTTGTTAACCCTATCTGCAACCATTTTTGTATAAATTGACATTAACGCTAGGCCATTCAATCACTTTTCTAACACTCTACTTCTTAAACAATTTTTTAATCCCTAGGTATTGTACCTAGAATTAAATCTTTACAAAAATTCAAGAATTTTGGGGAAAACAGTCACTGTTATGACTTTTGTTTAAGAAATGGGGTTTTGATTGATCTTGCTAAAGAGACATAATTAATCCATAATCCGATCTGCATGAATAAAGATTGAATGCAAAGATAGAAATGATAGATATCCAGAAATTCCTGAAGGTAGATTTGCCAATCTTAGTTAGCTTTCCACATTTTCTAGTTTGTTTGTTTTTTTTTTACATTTAAAGCCATAGCTAATTCAAAAGCAATATTAAGCCAGTCGAACTAATATAAATTATTACCAAATTTAATTTCTTGAAACGTGTTTTTTTAATTGTCAATTTCAAGATTCTAAAATTTGAAATATGTCGTATTGCTTATCTTGGAGTCTAAATATAATCTAAAAAATTCAATACATCAAATTTTGGTTAAAACTAAAGTTACATTGAAAGAAAATTCAAACATCAACTATGAAGAGTCTTTGGCAAAAAAAAAATGCCTAGACTTTTCCGTTTTTAAACCCAACAAGTACAATAGATATTGATTAGCTTTGCTTTACCAACAGAAAGATAATTATTTAAACATGCCTGTAATTTTTGACTAAGGGCACATTTAAATAATTAAGTATAGTCAACAAATCTTAAGAAATCTTTACGAATATTATAGTTATTGTCTATATACCTTATAATGATAGACTACTGTTTAAGATTAGCACTGTTAGATGCTTTATCAGCTAACATTGAAAATTATTTGATTTTATTGATTTCAGAAATAAGAATCTCCTCAAAAGCCTAACTACAACACTCTGTAAGTTGATTTTTTGTTGATCTTATAAGATAGTTGATCTTATAAGATAGTGTCATCTGCATAAGTTGATCTTATAAGATAGTGTCATCTGCATAAATTTCAAAGTTAAGTAGTTCGAAAATACTTCCTTTAACTTTATTTTGAGGACTCTCTTATATTTTAGGAGAGTCTCTTATATTGTTTTATAGTTAACTTGTTGATTCTAATATCAATAGAATCAACTTATAAGATCCTCTTTAATTTAAGCTTTAATTTGAAGATTAAAATTTTTTTTGAAGAATTAAAAATGCAATATTTTAATTATTTAGATTTATTGCAAAAAAAGAAAAAAAATTATTTATATAGCTCCGAGGCAAAACTATTATTACTAATATTAACCTGTTTATAGATGAATATTATGAGAATGTTTTAGTTAAATGTAATAAGAATTTTATAAAAATAAGCACAGAAACAGTTGTATATAAGTAAACATAGTTACAGTTATAAAAAGCATGTTATCTTTTTATAAGAAATATAATTCGTGAATATACATAGTTAAAAAAGTATACTTTAAAGCTAGGTGAGTAAAAATTTCAAATTGTTTAAATATTCTACTGTTATATATTATTGTAAAGAGAATCAATACAGTATTTTAAAGGTGAAAAAATTTTAAAAATCAAACAATTGGTTTAAAAGTTATGACGGTTTAAGTACCGATTTTTCGATATATGGAATTGTTGAAGAAACTGTGGTCAAAATTATGTCTTTCCTCACTTTAATTGTTCTAACTTTCTTAATTATTATGGAAATACAAATATCTTAGTGTTAAAAGATAGGTCTAAGAGTGGGCTACACATTTTTGTTAAACTCTAACCACCGGGCAAATCGGATGGACAGAGTGGGCACCAAACCACCATCTTATCCGTATGAAACTGAACATTTTTTTCAGAAAAAAAGTTTTTTTTCAAGACATAAGTAATTTAAATATAAAAAAAAAGTTATTTTAAATTATATCAAACCACCGATGATATGAGAGGCGTGTGTTAACGATGTAGGTGGGTGCGGTGGTGATGGTTTGATACACCTTTGTATCAAATATGACTTGTTTTCATAAATATTTTTATCTTTACTACAATGAATTCAATAGTATACATAATAAAATTATGTTTTACAAAAATTTACATACACAAATGGCATTGATGTATAGGAGGGGCTTACCCCCCCCCCCCTCCAACCTAAAAAAAAAAATTTAAATAACACAACTACTGTTTTCATAAAGTCTTAAAACAAAGTTTTTTTTCTGTATAAAAAAGGTTCTATAAATTAATACCTGACAGCTACAAAAAATTGAATGTAAATGTAAAACTAATGTTAAATGTGTTGATGATATTTTAACACACCCTAATATCAAAAAAAATTAAAATATGAAATATCTGGTTTTTTATTTAAAGTACAACAACAAAGAAGTAACTTTCATATAGTGCTTGATAGTAGCTTGGTTAACGAAAGGCTGTTTCAAACTAAAAAACAAATAAAATGTTTTAACACTAAATACAATTGCAATACAATCATCATATAAATTATATGATGATTGTATTGCAATCATAAATATAACTACTTAAATATTTCATGATAAAAAATGAACAACTGTAACATGCTATTGTACAATGATTTTATTTGATTTTGAGTATAAATACGTTTTGATGCAAATCAAGTCTTCAAACTGTTACTAACAGCGTTAGGGGTACTTGAGTTACTTTAGGCTAAAGTAACTTAAGTTACTTTAGACTAAAGTAACTTGAGTTACTTTAGACTAAAGTATTTTTTTTAGTACTAACATTTAGTACTAAAAAAACTTAAGAACCTTAAGTTATTATTGTACTAAACTAAACCCATTTTTAAGGTGGTAATATTTAAAAAATATTAATTTTATTCTCTATTTAAAAATAAATTTATAAAACCATTATTGACATGCCTAGAAAATGTTCAGTAGGTAATTGTCGTGGAAATTATGACAGTAGAAATGAGCATGTCAAAGTTTACAAATTTTCAAGTGTCAAAGAATTATGTAGAAGATGGTTAGCAGCTTTAACAAATAAAATTTAATGGCCAACGGACAATATGGGTGTTTGTGAAAAGTACTGGCCTTTAGGATGCAGTATGCACTATCCAAAAAGATCTAAATATCAGGTGAATCGAATTCAAATATATAAACAAAAAATTCAAATCAGTGTTGTAGTTATACTTTTAAGCTTTATTTAGTTCAAATTAAATAGATAATTCAAAATCAATGGAAACTTTTTCCATTCCATTTCCAACAGATTCCATAAGATCCTCGTTCTCTATTTGGTAAGATTGTTTGAAAAAGAAAAAAAAAATGTTATCAAGTTGACAAATCTTTCATTCAAAACTATTCATCCAGGTGTAATTTATCGACACAATGTCACCCATATGTATACTGTTGTTAATGAGAAGACTGTAGCTGCCCGAAAAATTTGTGATTTTAAAGAAACAAGTGAGTTCCTTGAAAGAATACTATTGATATGGAATTACCTTAATATTAAACAAGAAGGTACGGACATACGTTTAAATGATCCAAATAGAGCTTCATACAAAAATGTAAATGATAAACGACTTCAAGAGATTTTGACATTTGCTGAAGTTGTTGCAAAAATGCCAGGAGGAAAGGGCTGGATGCGGAATAAATCATTCACAAGTGAAACTAAAATTTCTTTGTCGAGAATGCTTTATGGAGTTGTAGATTCGAAATTTACTTCGAAATTTATAAATCCGAAAATTACTGAATAAAGATCATCAATATGTTTTTGCCAGAATATTTCAGACAGAAGGAGAATATTTTAGACAGAAGGTTAGAATATTTCAGACAGAAGGTTAGAAGGAGAATTTGGAATATACAGGTAGTTAAATAATTTCATACATATTTATGATTAGATTGATATTGTTATTATTACATTTAAGCAGGGTCAGACTGGCACAGAAGGGCCCGGGGACAAAAATAAATTAAGTCCTTAATTACATAGTTTTTGGATATAAGTAGAAATAACTTAGCTATTTTGTAACATCAAAAATGTATATAAAATGTAAATAATTATTACTATTTTCCCAGAGGGAAAAAAGATATCTTTAGACGAATAAAAGACGTCTTTTTTATGACTTATTTTGTCTTTTTATAACGAGCCTAAATAAAGACGTCTTTTAAAAAGACGTCTTCATAAAAGAGGTCGAAAAGACGTCAATCGGTTGTACGTCTTTGACAAGACGTAGAAAAAACGTTTTTCATATCGATGACCTTTAAAAAAAAGAAATTAGAAAATTTTCATCTAAATGTTAAATTAAACAACACCCAGTATAGATTTTTTTTCTTTATGGAGGGGAGGGGAAAATTCACTAACGTTTCCTACTGGGAAACAACTTTCGTTGTTAATAAGTAAATCATAATTTGCTTATTACAATTATAATAAACAAATTATTATTTGTTTATTAACAACTTTCATTGTTAATAAGTAAATCATTATTTGCTTAAGAATATTGAAAATAATTATTGCCAATAGAACTTAACAAAGATGGGTTTTAACCCACAGTATCGTAATTACGATATTTTTGTTACATTGGCCGGTTTTATGTTTACAAAATACTTTTATAAAACTTTTTTTATGTGAAACATTTTTGCATAGGAAATTTAATTAAAAATCAACTATTTTTGGTAAGCGGGTTTATTTTATAATTTATGTAATAAAGTAATATATTACGTAAAATATGCATAATATATTATAATATATATATATATATATATATATATATATATATATATATATATATATATATATATATATATATATATATATATATATATATATATATATATATATATATATATATATATATATATATGTATATATATATATATATATATATATATATATATATATATATATATATATATATATATATATATATATATATATATATATATATATATATATATATGTATATATATATATATCGATAAGATCTAGTCTCAATTAAGTTAGTCGCAGGTAAGTGTTTTAAAAAGTTTTACCGTTTTTTTTGGACTAATTTTTTGATGTGTTGTGCTAGAAGAAGTTGTTTATTACATATTAAATTAAAATATTTATTTTCAGGCGAAAAATAAAACCTGTAGACAATTTCTGTCTGTATTTACTTCTTCAAGTACCAGTGGAACGAACGATAGAAAACAAGAAGCATTCAGTAAGCTTGCAATTTTTTTTTATATATTTTAAAAATGATCTGAATAATATTATTGTTTTTATTTAGTTGAATGATGAAATTGTTTATGCAAAAAATTGTCTCTTTAACTTTTATGTTTAAGTTGTTTTTTCCTTGTTAACTATTGTCTGTCGTTAACTAAGCAAGTAAAAAAATGTACATGCTGACAACTGATTTATCTTTATAACTGTTTGCAAAACTTTTGCTTCGGGTACAAAAGACCAAGTGAAAATGATACTGGAAAGGTACACTTTCTTATATCTAAACATCATTGCAGCTTTCTAGTCTTCATTTTTGTCTATGTGTATTTCATCCGTGCTGCTAATGATATCACCAGTTTTTATGATTTTATGTTGTTAAGTAAAGCATCATTATGTTTCACGCTAAAATAGAGCTTTGATTAATACTTTTATACAGTTTAAATGAATAACAACTCCCAAGGTGTATTAGCTGAATTATATTTTTGTTTTGATAGTCTTTAGTCAATAACGGATTTTGAAATTGTTATGAGTCTACAACACTTAATTTCAGCGAAATTCAGTTAAAAAGTCACGTTATAGAAGACAGAAAAATATCAATATCTGTTTTCAATAAGTTTTTATAGCAAATCTGAGAGGTGCAAATGTTTAGCTTGGTTTAAGTACTACATAATAAAATACACCGTTAGACAGTCATTTTGATGGTCGTAAATTTCTTTTGAACACTAATTTTTATATACTTTTAGACTGTTTACCGTTTGACTTTTGTCCCAGTTTAACCTAGTGGGTTCAAAAAGAAAGGACCGCGCTGGAAACATAAAGGGGGGTTAAAAGAATCAGCCCTTTTTGAATTAATAGTCGGTAAGTCTAATATGTTTCACTCAGCTTATCAATTTTCCTTTTCTTTTTTGTATTACATTCAAGGAATAGACTGTTTTTTATGCTCACTCGTTTTTTAGAAGTCGTGACCAGCTCGTATGAAAGAATTTCTCGACGTGAAAAAGTTGATTTTATTCAACAACGCCAAGAAACAGAGCTCGCTCAATAAACAGAAAAGAAAGAGATAGATGAAAAAATATTCTGTTGAACAATACTGTTGTTTTATTTATAATATATATTCCTATGTTTAAACATATAAAAGATGTAGAAAATACTTCCTGTTTTATATTGACATTTAAAAGAGGTTTCTTACTCGGCATCGGAAAGAGTTTTTTGTAATACTTTGTATAAAGAGCTATTATCATTTTCATTTGATAAAAACAGGTTTTCATATATGAGAAGTAGGAACACTATAGTGTATAGGATACTATAGTATACTTATAAGTATGACAAAAAAGTTGTTCCGACTCCGAGTAAAAAAACTTTTTTAGACGTGCATGACTGATAAACAAAGACGTCTTAAAGACGCATTTTTTATGTCTTTTAAAGACAAGATTATGATTAAAAAAGACGTCTTTTCGATGTCGAAAAAAGATGTCTTTTAGATTTGCATAATCGAATAAAAAAAGACGTCTTAAAGACTTTGTAAATAAGACTTTTAAAGACGTCTTCTTGACGTCTTTTTCCCCACTGGATTATATGTATTTTTGAGAGTTTTACTTGGGCATCTTGGTTTATAGTGGGGCCTAGGACCTTCGGATCTGGCAGGGGCTCTAAGTAAATCCCTTCCAACCTCACTCACCAGTTTGACCCTGCATTTAAGAACACTTTTTTCATATGTATCTTTAAATAAAATTCAAATTATATAAAGTTTAGATTTTTTTTTATGCCAGGCAACTTTGTGGAAGCAGTTATCATGTTTCGGTTGAAGAAGTTAAAAGTATTCTTCGTTTACAACGCCTGAAGTTGTTTAGTAAATTGGATGTTATGGGTGTACTTATCAATGCTCAATTATTCAATCAGAGTGTTGTTAATTAGATCTGAATGAGGATGACATTAGTTATCTTGATACGTCTGTCTCTTCAATTGATGTAATTACCAAAGAAGATAATACTGCCCTATATTACATTTCAGGCTCCAGTGTGTTAGATACATTTCGGGTTCCAGTGCGTTAAATACATTTCTAAATTTTTTATATATTTGTATACAGCTTTACCTTTCGATTTACAAGTATTACCAATTAACACAGTTGTTTCCGCCATTTTGAATTATTTTTTAAAGGGTCTAACGAAATCGGATCTCATCAATCAAAGTTTTTTTAAATATCTGAATGAGGATGACATTAATTATCTTGATACGTCTGTCTCTTCAATTGATGCAATTACCTAAGAAGAAAACACTGCTCTATATTACATTTCAGGCTCTAGTATGTAGATGCATTTTGGGTTCCAGTGCGTTAAATACATTTCTAAATTTTAACGAAATTGGATCTCATCAGACAAAGTTTCTTTAAATATTGAAGACCGCAAAGTTAAAAAGTTTTGCAAATAAATAAAACAACACACAATACGTGGTTAAAATGGTTAATTTTTTAAATCGTTAACATTGTTTTATCACTGAAGTTAGATAATTTTAGATATTCTACTTTTTTTGTTGTTGAATTTTGAAAATTTTTATATTTATAATTATATTTATTATTTATAATTTTTATATTTATTAATGTTTGAAGAATTAAATTATGAATTAATTTCAATTTTTAATGAAATGATTTAAATGGTTTCAAGTAATTAAAGTTCAAAGTTGCTAATTTAAGTTTTTTATAAGGTCCTTTTATATACTACATAAGATCCTTTGATTAACTACATAAGATCCTTTGATTTTACTACATAAGATCATTTAATTTACTAATTAAAGATTAAAGTTACTAATCAAGGTCTTATAAAAATAAGATTCCTTTTTTGCTATAAATTGACATAAATTTAATGAGTTATGAGATTAAGATGTTATTTAATGAGAAACAAAAAATAACTCTGAATAACTGTTAATATTAGTATCAAAACCACGTAAATGTTAAACTTCAATAAAAATTTTTTGAACATATTCAACTTTCAGCCCTCTCGTCAAAATCGCATGAAATCGAAGTTGCGCGTCCCGGTATTTTAGTAGTCCCTATATATATTAATTATCCAATTAGTGTTTTTTTACTTTTTTTTTTTTGAAATTCCTCTATGTTTTTCTTTTCAAACTTTATATTTACTTAAAACTCTAATTTTATTTTAACTTAATTTTAATATTAAATTATAACTATAGTATTAACTTCTCTTAACTTTTTTTAACTTAGATATTTTTTTAAACTTGTATTTCTTTACATTGGAATATTTAAAATAAAAAAGATCAAGTAATAAAGCGTTTACACAACGAGATAAATGTAATAAATTTTGTTATTATATTATATTAAATATGAAATATATAAATAATATTTTATGAAATAGGTTACAATAAATAACTTAAAAATATATCCTTGGATTTTTTATTCTAAATAATATCTCAAGTATTAGATTGGTTTAACTATATAATCCTAATATAATTGTTTCTCATGATCGAATATAATTTAAATTCAATTACAAGAATTTGAAATAACTCTTAAAAACTTTATGAAAAGTTTATTGTGAATCACTCACGCATAGAAACGCATGGAAAGTGAAAGCGCTTTAGTCTCAACATTTTTTTAGATTTTAGTGGGAAAATTTTAATTCGAAAATTTATCAAGTTGTAATTGCAGAAATACCAAAAAAAACATACTTTAGCGAGTGTGATTTGTGAAGAACTTTTGATTTTTTCAAAATAAATATAACTTACAAATAAAATTGATTTTGAAGGAAAAAACAGCATGATATTTTTGAAAACATTTTTTATTCTAATCGTGAGTTTGATTGTAATATCAGAAAGTTTAAAATATACCATGTCCAACGGCGACACTGTTGAATATGGTTGTTTTGCTGAAGAAGCCGTTTGTTACAGGTTTCGTTCAAGTAACTCGGTATAAACAATTAATTTATTATATTTTTTTATTATGCATTATAGATAAATTCTACTACAAAAAAATAAATAAAAACATAATAATAACTACAAATCTTTTAATTAAATGAACACGGAGACTTGTAAAAAATGGCTAAATCATGTCGTTACAATTATGTCGTCATAGTCAAGACAATCGGACAATTGGAGGACCGGGAATATTTTTGAACTGGACAGTTTTTACTCTAATTGGGGCTGTTTGACAAATTTTCAAAGTAACATAGTTATTTGTCAAACCACAATAATTAAGGTCTCTTTTAACATTTTAACTTTTTTTATATTTCTTAATTTTCAATGTTGAAAAATTTTATTTGATGTATGTGGTGGCAGCGTAAAGATTAGAATTTTATTTTCGTTGCTGTAACTCAGTTCATCAACCGATAAATGGGACTCATGGTTGTCCATGATCAATAAGACTTTGTTCTATGCAGAACAACGGTCATTCCAAAAATATTTTAACACCTTACCAAAATTCGCGCTTGTCATCCAGGTAGAAGGGTTAACCAAATAAGGTCCTGTAGAGTCTGGAATACCTTGCATCATTTTTCTTTTATCAAAGTGGCTAGGAGAAAAAATTCAGACAGGTGGTAAGGCATGACCAACCGCACTTATAATTCTTGCATGTATTACCAATTCTCCTCTTTATCGTGACGTCAATTGAGCGACTTGGTGCTGCCTTAGTCGGGCTATGATTTTATAAACACGTTGCACTTTGGTTACCCCAATTTAATCCAGATTGTGATATTGAGGAGGTGTGAAATTGTATTGTGTAATAAGATCATAAAGTTTATTTTGAAAATCTGCCACTGTTACTTTTATTGAAATTGGTCATTCAATTTAGTTGCTAGATTGGCACTTATTAAACATTTTCATTTTAGAAAAGCAAGGCTAAACATTAAAAATAAGACTTTAATTTTGCTTAAATACACTTCAACTTTTATTTTTAATTCATTAAGAATACTAACACTTTAGAAAATTAAAAAAGTAAAATAATATAATTAGGTCCAGAGTTTTTTAAATAGTTTTATCATCTTTGTATATGTCAAAATGTATGTCGTTAATTACAAAATTATTTTGTATCTTTTTAGATGTACTGGTGCTATACAAGAGGTGTTAACGATAAAGTGATGGCAAAAGTTGCGTGTAGAAGCGATAACGATTGTATTGATAAGATTCATTGTATTTTACCGTATATTTTTAGATTACGTAATATAAAATGTCATAAATAGTACATTTGAAATGTGGAATTTCAAACGGGTATTAGTACATTATACTCAATTTAATAATTCAAGATTACTTTAGATTTATAGCCTTCTAGAGTTTTATAAGACATAATATAAAAAACTTTAACTGCGTTAAGTTCAAATATTACAGGATTATTCATTTTTATGTGCGCGTCTATTCATTTTTATTTGCGTGTTTATTCATTCTTGTATGCATATTTATTCATTGTTATATGCGTATTTATTCATTGTTGTATGCATTTTAAGCACAGTTTTTTTTTTAACAAATTGTTTTAAAAATACATGAATTAAAATTACTTAAGACGAAGACTTTTTAAACTCGACGATGGTTTATTTAAGGTACAAACTACCCTCTTTTTCTTACTTAATTTAGTATTAAGTCTTTGTTTAATTTTATTATTAAATTTATTGATTGATTAAATTATTATTTATCTAATTATTAATTTGTCTAGATTTAAATTTAACTATTTATAATAATTATTACCCAATGGATGGAAGAGAAAAAAGCAGTGCACATCGAAAAACAAGGAAAAATATTACGAAAGAGCACATTGAAATGCTTAAGCATTTAGTTGAAAGAAATAAATCTACAACAAGTATTTCCACTTCTCTTAATTTATCTAAGCGCACAGTTCAAAATCTTGTTGTTAAGTTAAACAGAGGAGAATTTGACGACATGACTGCATTCAAGTCGTTTTCTGATAAAAAACGAGGTAAAAGACCTATAAACAATCAAATAAAAAATATTATTGAATTATGCGTACAAAAAAATAATCTTTGTACGCAAGAAGCAATAAAAGAGAATCTTTCTGCAGCAGGCTTCAACATGTCTCAGCCGACTATTTCAAGAAAACTCAAACGCTTAGATTTATCAAGAAAGCGTGTTGTGCATGTGCCAGAAGAAAGAAAAAAAGAATAAATAGCAGTGGCAACAACATAATTTATATTTTAAATATATCTATATAAAAACATAAAAGCATATTTATTGTTTATATAAAGTTATATTAGAGGTTTTATGGGTAGTTGACTCGCATTTAAACGCGCATATAAGAATGAATAAACACGCATATAAGAATGAATAAATACGCGTATAAGAATGAACAAATGCGCATACAAGAATGAATAGAAACGCATATAAAAATGAATAGACGCGCATATAAGAATGAATAACCCTGTAAATACCGTTTCATTATTTTTTATTTATTTTTTTTTTCTTTCTTTTTTTAGTTTACATTTGTTGTCCTAGTTAATAAATTACTTTCACAAACACAAACAAGGTTTCTGAAAGAAGATCGTACTGATCTTATCATCAGAACCTTTTACAAGCGTGTGTATATAAACTACATCAAAACATAATCAACAAAATAAAACGTAACAAACAATAAAAGTTCTAAAGAAAATATAAAATTACAATTTAAAAAATCTGACTATATCATCCATTAAAATAACTAAATTTTTCCAAAGATAGGGTAAAGATTTGGATTCCAAATCTTTACCCTATCTTTGGAATAAAATTCCAATTTTATTCTAAAGATAGGGTGCACGATATGCAATACAAAACTGATTAAACTTGGTTCGACGAAGGGGCTCATATATAAAACTATTGTTTTCAAGTGTATATTTTTGATAAAGTTTGGCATGCTGGTCTTTTCCATAAGCTTTCTTCTTACGGTGTATCTGGAAACATCTTTCAGATTATTGAATCCTTCCTTTCCAATCGTAGTATAAAAGTTGTCCTTGATGGACAGCATTCTTCTTCTTATTCTGTAACCTCAGGGGTTCCTCAAGGTTCAATCCTTCGCCCTATACTCTTTTTAATTTACATTAACGATCTTCCAGATATTCTCACATCTAAGGTGGCATTGTTCGCTGATGTTACTACCATTTATTCTTGTCACGATAGGAAGCCAACTCCCTCTGATTGCTTGCAGGGTGCATCTGAGCTTGAAAAGGATCTCACTTCTGCTACAGCATGGGGCTTACAGTGGCTGGTGAACTTTAATTCAGATAAAACTCAATTTTTTTCGGCCAATCGTTATCGCAATAGTTTAGACTTTCCTATATTTATGAACGGTAATGTACTCAATGAGTCTCCTACCCTTCATCTTCTAGGATTAACTCTTACTTCTGATCTTTCTTGGAAACCTTATATCAAATCCGTTGCAAAATTAGCATCTGCTAAAGATGCTTCTTATTATCGAGCTCGTCACTCTGGATTCTATTCTCTATCTCTATAAATTTCATATCCGGCCTTGTATGGAATACTGCTGCCATATTTGGGGCGGATCATCTAATGATACCCTTTCTCTTTTAGACAAGGTGCAAAAACGCATTGTAAACATAGTTGGACCTGCTTATGCAGCCAACCTTCAACCTCTGTCACATCGTCGTAATGTTGCTTCTCTTTCTCTTTTCTACAAATACTATAATGGGCACTGCTCTAAAGAGCTAGCGTCTCTTGTGCCATCTACTAAAATTCATTCTCGTGTTACTTGTCATTCAATTAAGTCTCATCCTTTTTCTGTTACTGTTCCTAAGTGCTCCAAAAACTCTTATTCGTCTAGTTTTTTTCCTCGAACATCAGTTCTTTGGAATTCGCTTCCTTCATCTTGCTTTCCTGATTCATATAATTTGCAATCTTTTAAGTCGTCTGTCAATCGTAATCTTGCTCTACAATCTTCATCTTTTCTCATCCAGTAACTTCCAACACAAATTAGTGGTTGCTTGCAGCCTTGTTGAAAGCGAAGATAATTAAAAAAAATATATATATATATTTATTTATTGGTTTCAAACAAAAGAGATCTTTGAAAACGGGTAAAGATATGTCATTTTTCCACATATACATAAAGCACAAAACATTAAAAACATTAAGCTCATAAATATTGAAAACATTCATTTCAACAAAAAGTGGTTTGGAATGAGTGTATCGATCCCCAAAATTTATTAAACGGATCGCATGTTTCTGACGGCGATAAAGGCATTTTAACTTACTTTTTTCAGTGTTTCCCCATGCAACATTAGTATAATTTAAATAACTATGAATTAGTGAGTAGTAAAGCTGAGCTAGACTTTTTTTACATAAATATGTTCTGGTTTTATATAGAATTTCAATATTTTTAAAAATTTTGTACCAATATAGTCGATATGCGTTTTCCATGTGATATTTTCATCAAGAAAAATACCTAAGAACTTTGTTATATTATGTCTTTTTTTTCAGCATCACCAATAACAAATTTTAGGTGAATTTCGGGGTAAATAAGCTTTTTTAAAGACTGGCTGGAAAAGAACCCAATTTGTTTTTTTTTAATGTTTAGAGTTAATTTGTTGCATTAGGATATACTTTTAAGTTCATCATTCATTGAATAGAAGAGTTTATAAATGTCATTATCGGAAAAGAATAAGTTAGTGTCATCAGCAAACATTTTTTTTTTTTTTTTTAATTTTTTTTTTTTATTTATTTTGTCAGTAAAAAAAAAGAATACAATGCCGTGTAATATAAATAAGATCTACATGACCGGGGTTAAAAGAAGACAATACTTGCCTTATCACTACACCCCGACGTGCTTTCATAAGCAAGCGTGTACAACCATTAAAAGTTAAATATACAATTACTTTGTGCCATTTAAAAAATTATATACAATTATTTACAAGTATGTTAAGACTAGTTACTAATCTATAATCAAAAGAAAATAGTAAAAAGAAATTAAAAAAAAAAAAAAAAAATCAAAACTATAGATAAGCTAATAGGATAGTTTATAGAGTTAATAAGATAATTGTTAAAAATAAAGAAAAAATAAAAATAAAAAATTTTTAAACAGAATTTAATTCATTAACATCGTTAATAAGTTTTTGTTTCAATTTTTTTTTTTGAATAGGTAAAGAGAAGAACATTTTTTCAGCTCGTCACTTAATAAAGCGTTCCATAATAATTATGGAACGCTTCTAAATTATTTAGGACCTCTTATAGCAATAGAAAATTTGGTAGCCAAATAATGCATTTTAGGTTGCTCATAATTGTACTTAGAAAATCTAGTAGGGTACATGTGATTAATTTTATTGAAAAGTGTACTAAATATTATAGGTGATATTTTATTATGAAGTTTGTACATAAAAATAAGAATTTGATAAAGGTTTAACTGAAAAACATTGAGTATGTGAAGATTATTAAATAGTTCTTTAGTATGTGTGAATCGACCTGCATTTGAAATAATTCTGACAGCATGTTTTTGTTTACTAAGCAGTTTTGTAATTTTACTTATATTAGAGCTGCACCAGGCAATGTTTGCATAGTTTATATAACAATGTATGAGGAAGAAAAATAAAATTTTTAGGCAGTTTTGGTTTAAAAACTGCTTGGCTTTGAATAGTATAACAATATTTTTTGAAATTTTATTTTCTATTGTACTTATGTGTTCTCTTCATGTTAAGTTTTCATCAAGTATCACTCCTAAAAATTTTATTGATGACTCTCTAATTATTTTAGAGTTGCCAATATAAAGATTAGAAAGTTTTAGTGGAATGTTTTCTTTATCGTGAACTCTATAAAAAAAAGTATACTTAGTTTTATTTAAATTTAAGGACAATTTGTTCGCCTTGAACCATTCCGCTAGATTTAAAAGTTCTTTGTTTACTATTTTAAATAAAAGTTTAATATCTCCATTAGAGTAAAATAAATTCGTGTCATCTGCAAATAAAACAGAGTTTAAAATGTTTGAAAACTTATGAAAATCGTTTACATAAATAAGAAATAAGTAAACATGATACTAAAAAAATAAACATGATACTCATTAAATTCGAGGCTTTGTTTAGATCGTTTATATAAATCAAGAACAATAGTGGTCCCAAAATGGAACCTTGTGGAACGCCACATAAAATATTTAGAAATTTATTTGGATGATCATTATTGCTGAAAACAAATTGTTTACGGTTTGATAGATAACTTTGAACCATTTTATAACTTTGCAATTTATTCTATAATATTTAAGCTTTTGTAGTAAAATTTCATGATCGACAGTATCGAATGCTTTTGAAAAGTCGATGGAAACACCTAATATATATTTAGACTTTTCAAAAGAATTAGAGATTTCACGTACAAATTGGATAACTGCTTGTGTTAAATGTGATAAATGTTCTGTGGAATTATTTGTTTTAAAGCCGAATAGATAGTTATATAAAAAATTATTAGAATAAAGATAATTGTATAATCTATACGTAGTATTTTTAAAATGTGAAGAGGACAGAGATAGGGCGATAATTACTGATACTTTGGTAATCCAACATCATTTTTTTTTTGCAAAAGACTTTTGATATGGTAATTAAAGCAAGAGCAATAAGATCAAAGCGGTTTAGGCATTTAGGTTTGAGCATGCCTTTCCATTACATCACGAATCTTTTGGTTAAGGTGCATTCAACTATCCAAGTGTAGTTTGTTTGATTATAGCTATGAAATCATAATTGCTTCCATACCACGTTTCATATGTTACTCTTTAAGAATCTGACTAATGGTGATGATGCCGTACACCCCTGCTTTTAAAAAGATTTGATCGAGTCCACTTCCAATAATTTTTTTAAATGCAAATACAACATGCAATTCCCCAAGTCAAAAATTGATTTTTTTTTGACCTCATTAGTGCATTGTAGCGGTATGCATTTCGAATAAAGCTGAAGATCAAGATTCACAACCGTTTATTTACAACCTGTAACCGTAACAACGTTAATTCCCTGAAAAAGCTTTAATGCAGCAAAAAGGTTGCTCCAATCCAGTTCCGTAGTTAGTGGGTCTGAGGCTCCTTAAACAATAGAAAAGAGTTTCTAAATTTCCAAATGAGTCCCCTAAATTTGCTGCCCTTACCCCTTAGGGGTGCGGAGTAGCTATACAAGGCTCTGCTCTAATCAGTTTGAATCTTACTTAATGTTTAAAACAGTAGTAACAAGTCAAAGTTGATTAATTACAGCAAAGAAACGTTTTATATTTTTTTAATTACAACAAAGAAACGTTTTTGAAAATTGAAAAAAAAAATTGCGCTTGTCAAGCTAAAGTTACGTAATAAAAAAATCAAATCATTCACAATTATACACAAATTTATAAGCTATGAAATATGCAATTTTCTCTAAATAAATTTAACATAGCAAAAATCCGAAGTTAAAAAGAGAACAGATTAAACCACTAACAAAATACTTTTCGATTTAGGAACAGAAGGGCAAACACTTGCCCGTCTAACGACCTCTGGCAAGCTTTTCCCTAATGTGATTTGTTTTTCGACAGATTTACGTATCGTCCTAACCGTCATGGGGTTCAGAAATCTGCCAACTTCAGTAAAAAAAACTCGTAGATATATGATGGAGTACACCAAAAAAATAATTCAAAATATACTCTTTAACCTGAAGCGCATAAGAAAACGAAATTCGGATTCATTTTTACTACGTTTATGGTCTTTAGGGTTCAGACGTAACAAAGTAAATTTATGAAGTAAATGCGTTTTGTTACACCCCAACCCTTTTTTACACCCCAACTCAAAAATGTACTTCGTAACGCACCAACCCTTAATTACAACACAACTCAAAAATTTACTTCGTTACACCGCATGAGATCACAATGTAACAATTTACATGTAACAAGTTACATTAGGAACGCAATACTTTTACTTTTGTTACTTTTTTTCTAAACTCGTGTACAATACTCACAATTCCACAAAACGAAACCGAGACCTCTTGATATTAGATTCCTGCAAGAGAATTCATACTACCAGAGTATTCATCCGACCAGAGTATTCATCCGACTAGAGTAAAGAAGTGTGACAAACTTATTGCAACCAGAAAGCAAAAGATAAGGGCAGTCAACCTCAACAAGTTAAGGTTCAGAAAACAGTCAACTTTGGAAGAGACTTTAAAGTTGCATCTCAAAAGAATTTATGAATTTTTTCAACCTTAAAGAGGTTCTCTATTTAAAGTTGAAAGAGTCGACTTTACACAGAGGATCAGAAATGCTGATATATCGACGCTTGAAAGAAAATCTTATACCTACAATGTATTAGCAGCAGTCCCAGAACAGATCCGATTAGAATTTAGCATTCAAGATAAAACTACAACAAATACAACTGATAATGAATCAAACTTTTGTAAAGCATTTAACCTGTATTCACAAGAAATAGTTTAAAGCTCAGATGCAGGACATGCAACCTAAAGAACCAAACTGACTTAAATGCAACTTTGAAAATGATTAGTCAATCAATGTTTGCAAAATGTCAGGCTTTATGGAACAAGCATTCACGAAGTAATACATCGGTAGAAGTTGTTAATGAACCGTTTGGACTGCAGTTTGTTGTTCTTAATCAAACAAGATGAAATTCAATGAACATGTTTGTTAAACAGGTAGATAACTAATAAAGAAATTGGTGTGACAAATGAAATTTGCTAAAGTTTTGACTCTCTAAAGTGTAACTTAGTGCAGAGCATGTCTTATAATTGGATCAAGGAGAACGAACAGAAAAAATGTCTGGGATTCCTGAAGAAAAAGATTTGAAAGCAGTAGCAGCCCGCTAAAAACTGTGACAATGCAAGAAAAAATATGCAGATGAATATTGTATCTGAAATTGATGATAATTTCTTTCATTTTAGATTTTCAGAACACACTAGCACTGTTTTGAATAACATTATTTCAATATACAATGGTAGAACTAAACCATCACTTACTAACCTACGTGAACCTTTTACCAGTCTTTTGCATCCATCTTGTTTTCTGTGCCAAAATATAAATGTGTACCAAGTTTTAGATTATTTGATGATGTTTCGACCCTCGAGCAACATATATACCTGAAGTCCAAGGTCCATACCCAGCAAAAAAGTTCTATAGAATTTCAATAAACATTTGAAACACAAGTTCTATAGAAACTCTATAGAATTCTATAGAATTTCTATAATATCTCTGTTAATTTCTATAGAAATTGCTATTCTTTTTTTCTAGATATATTTATATTAAAAAAATTTTTTTTATAGATTTATTAGGCACTTCAGTCACGTGACTGAAGTGCTTAATAAAGCTATAAAACTTTTTATTTACTTTTTATTATATTTATATTCTGAAATTGTCACACGAAGTGTGACAATTTCAGAATATAATATTAGCAAATTTTTCGGCAGCTTTTTCGGGAATTATTTTAATGCTATCTAATTTCAAACCCAATTACCAGTAATATTTCACTGGCAAATAATTGCAAAAAAAAATGTTGATCTGTGAAGATTATTCTGCAAAGTTTCATAAAAAAGAAGCTAGAAGAAGTCGTTATAAATTGCTTTTTCTGGGATTCAATTGGGAGTTAATGAGTACTTTAAACTGCATATTTTACAAATATGCAGTTTAAAGTACTCATTAACTCGTTAACATTTTTTTCAATTTTATAAATATAATATTCAGTAAACTCGATGTTTTTTATTTTCAAAGTTTTTTTGATTACATCTTAACATTTTGCGTTTGTAAATCTTTTAAATTGTTTCTAATATTATGATATAATATTGTTAAAACTGTGCGTGCATTTATGCTTATTTCGTATAACATTCAATAGTTCTTTTTTAAGAACTATTGAATTTTTTAAATGTTTTGGAAACAATCAGAGTAATATCTTGTGTCAATCTAATGGGTAACTCTCTTCCACCACATTTCATATTTAAAGGAAAAACTGCTAAGTCTCTCTCAAGTATTCAAATCGAAAATGCCCCAGAAGAAAGTATATGGAGTGTTTCAGACAGTGGTTGGATAAAACAAGGCATTACGTTTCTATGGTTTACAAAGTCATTTCCAGAAAATTTGGATTTTTATTAATGTATATGAATTTGTTTACTCTTATAATATATAAAAAGCTCTCGTTCTTTAACTAAAACTTATTTTTTTGGTTTTTACAGAAATTTTATTGCCTTTTACCCAATTGCCCCAATTGGGGCAAACAAGGACTGGGAATCTTACATATATTTTGGATTTTTATAATTGTATATGAACTTGTTTATTCTGGCAATATGAAAAAGTACTTTTTCTTTAACTAAAGTTAATTTTTATTATTTTTACAAAGCTTTAATTGTTCCTGGTCCAATCGCCTCAAATCGGGGAAAGATGACCTGAAATTTTATGCTTTTTTTTGATATTTATAAATGTAAATGAATTTGTTCACTCTGACAATTTGAAAAATCTCTTTTTCTTTAACTAAAATCATTTTTTTCCAGTTTGAACAGAGCTTTTTGTATTCTTGGCCCAAATCGCCCAAATGGGAAAACGAGCCCTTTTTACATATTTTCCTAATATTTATAAACAAAAATAAATTTGTTCATTCTGACAATTTGAAAAGGCTCTCTTTTATTAACTAAAATTAGTTTTTATTGTTTTTACAGAGTTTTTATTATTCTTGGTGCAATTGCCCTAAATAGGGAAAACAAGACCTAAAATTTTTACATATTTTTTTGATATTTATAAATTTAAATAAATTTGTTCACTCAGACAGTTTTAAAAAGCGGTTTTTCTTTAACTAAAGTTAATTTTTACGGTTTTAACAGAGCTTTTTATACTATTGGCATAACTTGCCCCAAAATGGAAAAACGGCTCTTTTTTCATATTTTCCTACTCTTTATAAATATAAATGAATTTGTTCATTCTGGCAGTTTGAAAAAGCTCTTTTTTTAATTAAACATTTTTATTATTTTTACAGAACTTTGATTGTTCTTGGCCCAATTGCTCTGAATGGGGGAAACAAGCCCTAAGATTTTTACATATTTTCTTGATATTTAGAAATGTAAATGAATTTGTTAACTCTGACAGTTTGAAAAAACTCTTTTTCTTTAACTAATGTTAATTTTTACGGTTTTAACAAAGCTTTTATAGCTTTTGACCCAATTGCCCAAAATAGGGCAAACGAGGAGTAGAATCCTTACCTAGGGGCCCCCTATTATGAGAATAATATTTTGTAGAATTGAATACTTTGATTCTTTAGAAAAAAAGAAAACAATAAAGATAATTTAGCATAAGTGCTCAATAAAACTCTTTCTCATTGATGGCATTTGAAAAATAAATCTAATATCAAAATTTGGTGCCATAAATCTTTATGGAAAACTCAACATATTTTGACGCAAAATAGCGTTATTAAGCCCAACATAAATTGTCATAACTTGGGAACCAGTTACTCAAATTTAAAAAACAAACTCATTCTGAAAACACATCCTTTTTTTAAAACCTTTTCTATTGTCAAAGAAAGAAAACTTTCTTATAAAACATTGTATAAAATTTAACGTTATGGTTGTATAGCTATGTATAGCGTTATACTAAATCATTTTTTGCAAAAATCACATTACACCATCTTGTTTTTATAATAATCCTATGGATAGCAACTTGTTGATATTCAAAGTTTATGATGGCTGTATAACGGATTTGTTAAAATCCGTTATCCAGTTATCATCCGTCTTTGATGTTTTAGTCAGGTAGTTTTTTTTAATAATATTATAATAATGATTTGTCATTTTAAATGTTACAACAAATAAACTTCTAATTTTTTGAGAGATGAACTTTTAAGCAGTTAAGTTTTTTTTCTTTAATTTGGTTACTAAAATTAAAATTTATTTATAAACGTAAACTCAGTTTTGTGAACGGTCATAAAAAATATTTAAGAAAAAGTATTTAAAACCATAAAGTCGAAAATGCGTCTAAAAATGTAACAAAACGTTATATTTTATGACAGCGCATAGTCTAATTATTTAACGCTTCAATAGTATATTACTACGTATGGACGTTAAACGTTTACGCAACATTTGACATGAACTAAAAACAAAACTAGCCTTTTGTTTATTAGCGACTCATAACTTATGACTAAGATGCAGAATTCGATTTCTAAAATTATTTTTTTATTAACAAGTTGAAAAAAATAAATCTTTTATAAGAATGTTTTTATAACAGTTTTTTTTTTTTTAATCTCAAACGTAAATATAAAAACTTAAATAATGTTTTACATGATTTGAAAGAATTTTGTTAAGTTTACAATTATTTCATGCAAGTTTGAAAAAGATCAAATGATTTTATCCGATGATTGATCGAAGTCTTGCAATTGATGGAAATTGCGTGTTTAATGGAGTTCATGTGTATGTTGGAGGTTATGTGTTTGACGGAGATCGTGTGTTTAGTGGAGGTAACACTTGATTCATGGAAGCTATGGCCATGAAAACAAATATATAAAGATACATAACCTTTTTATTTAGGGTTATGTTTCTGATGGATGTCATGTGTTTGATGGAAGCCATAAGAGCTTGAGTAGGGTTTTTAGTACTTGATGGAAACTTTATTTTTCACAATATCTCTTCAAAATTAAGATAAAAATTAAAACTCATAAACTACAGTATGTATAGACAAAAAAACCTTAATTGCAATTATCTTTAGCAATCAATTGATCAATACGTTTTGTAGTTATTAAACAGTTTGCAACTTTAAAAATTTATGATTTTATACAATCAGACTAATTAGTTTCTAGACAACAAATTTTTTTTTGTTATCAGACATTAATACAAAGATTCAGACAACAGACCGGAATTTAATCATTATGCTAAATAACAACAAATGTTTAACCAGAACAATACGTCACGCTTCCTTTTGTTATTTTTAACCAATCTTTATATATTTAGTTTAGTACTTCCGTCTTAAAATAAATGTTAGAACTAATATCCTAAAATGCACATTTACACTTGCCCATGGCTTATACTTGATATTTCGTTTTTGGTGGGAAACAACAAAATATTTTTTGGCTGTAACTCGCCATTTTCTTTTATATCAATATAATGGCAGCCTTACGATATCAGCGAAATTATGAACAATCTGTTATTCAGCCATCATCCGGCTTTGAAATTTTAACCAGGTTTTAAAGATTAAAAAGACTCTGATTAATTATTTTTAGTTAGTTTTTTATAAAATACTTTACTAATTTCTACAACAAACCACAAAAATTATAATTACATATTATCAAGCGTTTAACCAACCTTTTTTTTATTGTCATTATTAAAAGATTTTTAAAAATTTTTGTTTACTGTACCCATAAACACAGCCATAGCCGCAATACCAAATAGTTTTATATTTAAAATAAAATAATTTCCTGAAAAGATCAATTCAAAATAATGGTTTTTACTTTCTAATACTAAAGTTCATGACTTAACATTGTTATTAAATGAAAAACAAGTCAAGAAAAACAGCAATAAACTAAGTTTTAGGCGATCAGGAAACAACTTTTTTGTTGCTGTTGTTATCTGTCATTTTTTAGAAATAATAAAATAACATTGTAAGTATGTTAACGATTGTAGCAAACGTTTCGATAACGGAAAACGCGTCGACACTGTTAGAATTATCACTTTATCTTATCCGTTACAAATCAACCGAAGAAACGTTTAAACGGACTATACTGCGCATAAAGATCTTGTTTGCCTCCAGAATAAAATGAAAGTTTTTCAGATATATTGCATAATTTTCTTCTATTTTTTTTCAAGGTAAAACTTTTTCAGACTTGTTTTTCAATTGCTGGAATGTTTCAGCACGTTTTATGTGGAGCTATATTATTTCGGCTTCGTGTGCGTGTGTGTGCTGCTTCTGACTTTTTTTTGCATTTTGTAATATCTTTAAGTGTGTTATTTTTATCTTAGTATTTCAGATTTTTAAATGTATTTTATTTTCTGACTTTATTTTTGTGCTGCAATGTTTTTCATTTGTTTATTTATTCATGTCGTTAAAATATTTTCCGTTGTTTTCGTGTTGTTGTTACACATTTTTTCAAATTTTATTTTTTACTTATAAAATTCTAAAAATAAAACTAGCTGTTTTTTTATTCATAGCTCAATTATTCATACTCTGAGATATTTATTCATACTCTAAGATATGGAATAATTGAGGTATGGAATTCCTGCCCGTTTACATGGCACCAAATACTTTACTAAGACTTTTTTTTTAAATTGGAAGTTTATTTACTATAAATTAATTGGAATATAAAGTAACTTAAAATTTAACAGTTGCAAAAATGTAATAAAGCTTGAAAAAAAAACAAAAAACGTTGAGATTTCTTAGTGCCAAATAAAAAAGTGTAGACGTTTATTCGGAATCTCTTGCTCTGAACAAAATTGTAACAAAAAAAATTACACACGTTTTTTATACCACATTGAATTAAAGTTTTGTTGTCACATTGCAAGAAATGATTCCAACAGAATTTTTTCCATGCAAAGGTTAAATGAATGGATTTAGTTTAATTTTGATTTAGTTTTAAAAAAAAAAATTTGTAATTTGTGCTGTTTATAGACAAATTTATAATGCTTAAAAATATTTTTACAAACTATATTTATTTTGTTTTTGTGAAACTTACTAAAAAAAAGTTTACACGTTTTTGACTATGTACTAATGAAGAAATTGTTATTGAGAAAATTTTTGCTAAATTCATAAATAAGAAACATTAAAAAAATGAAAGGAACGACTAGATTATTTTGATAAAGAATAAAATATCAAAGAAAGTGAAAGTAAAAACTTTATTTTAAAAATTGTTTCTTTTTTTTAACTGCGGTGTTTGAACTCATTTTTACGCATATCAGTTATATATATATATATAATCAGCTATATATATATATATATATATATATATATATATATATATATATATATATATATATATATATATATATATATATATATATATATATATATATATATATATATATATATATATATATATATATATATATATATATATATATATATATATATATATATATATATATATATATATATATATATATATATATATATATATATATATATATATATATATATATATATATATATATATATATATATATATATATATATATATATATATATATGTATCCTACCTCATTTTCATCGTTTATTAAAGATACCGGACTAACACACAGAGACACATTTAAAATTTTTTGCCGATAAACACAAAAAATAAAATAAACAACAAAAAGTATCAAACTTCAAATATTTCTAATTTTACTTATTTGTATTCTTTTTTAAATCTTGAAATTTTTAAATTGTCAAATATAAAAAAAACTTCTTCCGGTTAAAATTTTTTATTAAATAACAAAGAACTCTTTACAACTATTCTTATAAACAATCTTATTTTTTATTTCTGCAAAAAAAAAAAAAAATTTTTCTTCCCAAATGTAAAATAACAGGTGCCTTTGTTTTAGTATGACACCATGTGAATGCCACTATATATGAATTGGTGAATGTTAAAAGGGCGGAAGTCCAATAATGTAAACTTTCGGGAAACTAAAAAAAACTGCATTTTCTCCCGTAGTCAATTTTTGTTAATGGTTCAATAATTTTTTTTTGAAGGTAAAAAAACATTATCCTCTTCAAAAAAAAAGAAATTATTAAACCATTAACAAAAATTTACTTCGGGGGATGAAGTTTTTTTTAGTTTCCCGAAAGTTTTTATAGTTAGACTTCCGCCCTTTTAACATTCACCGATTCATATATAAAACTCATAACTTTTTTTTAGACCTGCTTCTTTCTCAACGCAAGAAGATATTTTTAAGGTAAGATTTTGACTGAGAGCTTTTATATTATTATTTTATTTTATCTTATTATAAGTTTCATGGTATAATATTTATTATAACTAAAATTAGTAATTTGACAGAAAATCTACAAGTTTTTAAAACTTTGAACAGCTTCTTGAACATACCGTTGTTGTGTATTTAAAAGATTAAAATTATCACTTTTTCACTTTAAAATTTTCTATGAAATTGCTTACCGTAACACGTTACTTTGGCCAGCGGGGTTACTTTGGCCATTTTTAAAAACTTCAATTAAACCTCTGTGACTTTTAAACATTAAAGTAACGTTTTACTATTTTAAAAAGTAAAACGTTGCTATTTTAAATAGTAAAACGTTACTTATCTGTTTAAAAGTTACAGATGTTAATTAAACTTTTTAAAAATAGACAAAGTGTTACGGTACGCACAAATATGAGTTTCTAATACGTTGTTTGCATATTTTTCTTACAATTTTAATGATTTTTCTTGTCATGTTGATATTTTAACGCTATTGGTTGATTGTTGTTATTGGCTAAAAGTAGGTGCACCCTACTTTTGGATAAAAGTGATTATATTTAACAATTTATACAGTTTCCATTTGTTGTTAAATTGATTAAATTCCCAATGTTGTTAAATTGCTTCTTATATTTGATATCACTCTCATTTTGTACTAGGTTTTTTAAATGATTTAAAAATACAATTAAACTATTAAAATGTTAATTTTTATTCCAAATTATTTTCTAACAAAATAATATTGTACTCCTGATAAACTAGAGAATAAGCTAGACCAATTAATTTGTCTTCTTTTCTGACAAACATTGTTGATTAAGTTTTTTACTTATTTAAATTTATGATTAAGTCGTTTAAGAAAAATAAAACTATAAAAGCTCAATAGAAAATCTTAAAAGTGGTTCACCATAACCGGTACAATCGAAGGCTTACTAGAAATTCTTACTAAAGTGACTCACTGTAACCGGCTACAGTTAGGCGCATTGTGACATTTTATATAATAAAAATGTATGAATTAATTTTTTATATTATTTATATTGTTATTTTTATAAATTTATTTTTTCCAATTCTTCCTTGCATATACTGAAATTTTGTTGTTTTTCTTCCATAAAACTTCTATGCTATAATTAACTAATGTAGGGTAGGATTTTACCACTTTTGCTGCTTTAATGTTGTCTGTTCAACCTGATACGCTTTTTCCGTATACCATTAACTGAATAATATTAGAGATTCCCTATACCATTAACTGAATAATATTTGAGATTGGTATTGAATATCGGATTTCCTTTTTTTGGGGAGAAACTTGTGCACCATCTGAAACATAGATAATATTCTGCAAGTTTTAGATTTTGGCGCTTAGGGTAAAAATGCAACAAGATAATTATTACCGATTAGCATAATAACTATTTTTTTAAATATCGATGCTTGCATTGTATAATGGTGTATTTTAAACATGCTAATTGATATAGAGGCTATAAACAATCAGAGATGGTGATGATTTAAAAATAAGAAATGCAAATATAAAAAATGCATTTTTAAACACAAAATTTAAAAATGTCGTTTAGAGAATTTTAGAAAACTATTTTTACGTTAAATTATAAAGTACTTTAGTTTTAAATGTATATCTTTTTATATAACTATTGATTTATATTATTGAGTATAACTATTGATTTATTATATCTTTAAAATACTTCTAATAAATTACTCATATGTTAATTCCTGATATTTGTCCAATGGTTTTATAAAGTTGCTCATATAATAATAAATATTAATATTAAATATTGTTCAGAAAGCAAAAATATTGTACATTATATATCTTTTTAACTGTGGGACTATTCTATCATTCTGGGGCGAAATCACCCCACAATATTGGACAAAAACCAAACTTGGACAAAAACCAATTTAAAATATATACCACGAACGCCAGTCAAATAGTTTTTACAAATTTATGAAGTTCTCACTTTAGCAGTTATTCTCAAATGTAGTTTTTTCAATTTCACAAAACTAATAATAATTCCACTTGGAACAAAATTGACACGATGATATCAAATAATAACATTAAAATGCAAATCTCATTTAAAATTTACAACAACCAATCATGTTAGGCGGCAGCTATGATCAATTAATAATTATAAGGTTACAATTTTAAAATATTAAATATTTTATATCATCATAAAAAGGGTTTATGCCAGAATAACATCTTTTTCTTGAAATATTAAAAGTGGCGAAATCGCCCTCATGGCAAAATCGCCTCGGTCTACACTACTATATATCTACTGCATCATCATAGACTCCCATTTTCTTTTAAGAAAGACCTTGGTAGTTTGGATGATTCAGATTTATTTCAGATTCAGGCTGGTGTTTATTGGTCTACACAAAACATTTAAAAAACACAACTAGAAGTGATCAAGGAGTTTTCATTAATCCTGCAGGATAATAAATTAGCCACATAGACTCATTAATCCTGCAGGATAATACATTAGCCATTACACAGACTCATTAATCCTGCAGGATAATACATTAGCCATTACATAGACTCATTAATCCTGCAGGATAATACATTAGCCATTACATAGACTCATTAATCCTGCAGGATAATACATTAGCCATTACATAGACTCATTAATCCTGCAGGATAATACATTAGCCACATAGACTCAACTTTTAAGACTTAACACAAACTGTTCATTGCTTTCTTAAAGGGATCCCAAACTCCCAACACATGTTGTGTTCATATTAAAGATAATGTTAAAAAAAAAGGTTTGAACCAAATTTTTTTGATTAAAAATAAATAATAAATGCATACCGTGAAAAACAAATGTTGTTGTTTTTGCCGAAGCTCGTCTTCTCCATTTTTTTCAACTACTCGGAGTCTTCAAATTATGCGTCGCAATCTACAGACTTTGGCAATTCCTTTGAAGCGCGTTTAATTCATAAAAGTTTACCTTGACGTCAAATTTAGTATTTGACGTCACGGTAGACTTTTAACAAAAGAAAAGTGTAATTAAACTAAGCTGCTGTAGTATTTTTTTATCATACAGCAAAACAAATTTATTTGTATTATTTTTCTAAACATCGCAAAAAAAATTTTGTAAAAAGTAAAAACAATAAATTATTTTTATTTTATAGGAGCAACTTATTTTTTACAGATATCTTAATAATTTTTAGATTTATATATCTTACTTATATTTCTTTAATTATTTAAATTAAAACAAATATTAAAGCTTTACTTACCAATCTCATGATTTTCATAAGAGTATTTTACATTATATAGAACGTTTTATATACGGTCTCTTGTTTTAGCGCTAGAGAGCGCAGTATTATATATTCTGATTCTTAATTATTTTTATTTAAACAATGGGAACTATTTTCTAACTTCTCTGGTTATTTTTACGCTATGACAATTTTTTGTTTTCCCGTTGAAAAAAAGTATTTGTTAACAATTACTTTCATAAACTAACAGTATTAATTAGAGATATTTAATGAATTGTTAACTTTTTTTATTATAAAATTATTTTGATCACGCTGATTTAATTTAAATTGCTAAATTTGCTGAATTGGATACGGATAAAAAGGAAATACCATTTTATTTTACATTTGATTTTTGATAATGAAATTTTTAAAATGTCAGCAACTCCATACCAATTAGAATCTGTTAAGATAATGAAAAAAAATACAAGAATACACTAAACAATAGTTTAGTGTATTCTTGTACTTTTTTTTAACACTTGACAGTAGTATCAGATATGAAAATTCGTGATTGTGAGTTTACTGTTCAATATTTTAAAACCATCAAATAAAAAACATGAAGTTTGCATATTTTTGCCCGTTTTATACAACTAATATTTAACCAAAATACGGACAAATTATTATTAAATAACGCAATAATTAACACATTAATTAAAGGCAATAATTCAAGATGGTAATTTAAATTGTTAAAATGTCATAACGCGCATTAAAAAACATATTAGGTATTTCCAAATTTGTGTCGTAATTGGCATTTGTCTCTTAACATGAAAAATTAAAAATTTTTAAAAACACAATTAACAAATACAAATTTTCAAGCAATTTTCTCTTCCAATTCTCATTTATTCAAAGATTATTAAACTTTTATTTCTCTCATCTAAAAAAAGAACGAGTGACGCAAAAAATATATATATTCTTTACAACATATAATATATATATTCATTCAAAGTTTAATTGCGCGAAACTTTTCTTTCTCTTTTGTTCTACTCTTTTATAAAAAGAGCGTCCGACGAAATAAAAATTTTTCTTTTTTAACATATAATTATAGTTTGAGATAAAATTAAATTAGAAATAAATCAACAATGAGCAAAGCAACGAACAGATTAATCTGGAACTATTTTGATATTTATGAAAATAATCAACATAAACAACATTACCAACAACAGTTATCAAATAAACAACACAATCTCGCATAATTTTAGGGGCATTTTATTTTTATTACTTAGTCGTTCTAAATAATAAGTAAATTTAGTTTCAAGTTAATAATTCAATATTTACAGTTGCAATAGAATAAAGAAATGGTCTTTAATACTGAACTTTTTATTTAGTTTTTTACCTACATTTGTTATAAAAAAAACTTTAGAACCCCCGTCATTAAAATAATTTGTTTTAAATATGTTTCGACGTGATTATTCAAACTAATTTTTTTCGTTTGACTTTCCGAACTTCATGCAAAGCAAATTGAAACGAAATATCGTCTAACCAAATAAAAAAGCTGTTACTAATTTTATACGGGTAATTAATGTAAAACAATTTTTGAGATAATAAATATTCATAATTTATAAACATTAAATATATGGCGCAATAACAATTTATAGCAACGAGCCAGTTGTTTAAGGTTTTTAATATCTTTTTAAATATTAAAAGTAGAAAAAAAAAAAAAACTAAACAAATAATCAAAAAAACTTCGACTAAAAATAAATAAGAATATTTCCAGAGTTTCTTTTGTTAAAAGCCTACCGTGACGTCAAATACTAAAACTTTTATGAATTAAACGCGCTTCAAAGGAATTGCCAAAGTCTGTAGATTGCGACGCATAATTTGAAGACTCCGAGTAGTTGAAAAAAATGGAGAAGACGAGCTTCGGCAAAAACAACAACATTTGTTTTTCACGGTATGCATTCATTATTTATTTTTAATCAAAAAAATTTGGTTCAAACCTTTTTTTTTAACATTATTTTTAATATGAACACAACATGTGTTGGGAGTTTGGGATCCCTTTAAGAATAAAGAAACTTAAAAAAATTTTAGTTTTGAAGTTTCTTGATATTTACTGAAAAAATTTAAAAATTTATTTAACCCATTTGTATTTTATTAAAATTACATTTTATCGTTATAACAAGTTTGTCATAACTAATTTTTATTAGTTCACCTTTATTAAAAAAATTAATTTACTCACAAATAAATTTTTTTAAATCTAATTAAATTATTGATACTTGCAATAATTTATTATAAAATTTTTTTTGTAACTTTATGATTATGTATGTGCCTTCCAATAAGGTTGTTTCAATAAGATTGTCAAAACTCAGAAATAACTTCTTTAGTTTGAATTGCTTTGAAATATAATTGCATTTAGTATTCTCGAAATCTCCCATCATTTACTTGTGGAAGAATGAG
Organism: Hydra vulgaris; assembly: GCF_022113875.1. Classification (NCBI taxonomy): domain Eukaryota; kingdom Metazoa; phylum Cnidaria; class Hydrozoa; order Anthoathecata; family Hydridae; genus Hydra; species Hydra vulgaris. Next base: position 50,320,344 of record NC_061158.1, on the reverse strand, counting down.
AGATTTAACCTCTTTAATGCGGTTGGGTCCTTAACTTCTATCTTTGGGTTGAAGAACTTTAAAAAGCTTTAAATGGCTGAATCAGATAATAATTCAAACAGTAGGCCTGTAGAAAAAATAATAACTTTACTTTAAGCTTTTATCAGATTAAGTTAAATATTTGTAAAATATATCTAAAGTCATTATACAATTTTTCCGTTCATGTTTACTCAGGGTATAGAGTGATACATTGTCAAAAGCCATGTCATGCTCACCAGTAGTAGCCTAGATCTAATTCAGCTCATCAGCCCTTTTTTTATTGTTTTGCTGTTTGTTTGGTGAACTCAGATGCTTAGTTTTCAAGTAGTATCTGGCAGTTAAAGTAGATAATTAAAGCACTTACAGTTTTTAGCCACATTTTTTGCAAACTGATTGCTTAACAATCTTTTTGTCAATCTAATCAAATAAAACATTATTAGGTTTTTAATTTTTATATTAGATTTTCGCAAGATGACTGTTATTTGTTATTTAAATTTTGTTTTGGACAACAACCAGTATTTTGTCTACAAATCTATAAATTTTATTTTACGTAATGGCCTCATAATTGAGCTGTTATTTATTTAAATAATTAACAAAAAAGGCCAAAAATATTTTTGTAAATTCTATTTATAGCCAATTAGCTGGTAGTTTATAAAAAATTAAAGTGTTATGTTAGTCTTATCAACTACATAAAATAAACACCGTATAACAAATTAATGTTATTTAAAAAAATGTTACATAAAGTTTTTTTTAAATCTGAAATTAATATGCACAAAAGTTGATCAAAGTTAATATGCACAAAAGTTGATCAAAGGTCAGTAAAAGAGAAATAGTATAGTTATATGTTAAGCAAAAATAATTTCGAATTTAAGTTTATTTCCTTATAAATAAATAGGTGGTATTCAATGTAATTTAGGATCAAGATGGTCAAAAAAAAGATTGCAAAATTACTCTCAAATTTAATTTACTTAGAACTAATTTAAATTAATTTTAATTAATCATAAACTTCTACAAGAGCTGTAAAATGCGCTTCTTCATAATGTAACTGTTTGAATCTGTTTGAATTATAAAACTGTTTGAATACATTTTGAATCAACAAAATTATCAAAACTAGAAAACTGATTGGTAAAGCCGTTAGCTGATTGGTTGAACGGAAAGCTTAATATTTTCAACAAAAAGTAGCTGTTGTACAATCAAAACAAACGGAAAAAGTGAACTTAATGTTGTGACCAGATCAAATTAAATCCAATGAAACTATTTGGGCTCGCATAGACAAAAATAATAATAGCAAAGATATGAAATTTTTTTTGTTTGTTTTTTTATAAATTTTCCGCGAAAAAAAATGGGAGTTTTTTATTTGTGAAAAATAAAAATTGCCAGGATAAGAAAACAAAGTAGTCTTATTGCCGAGCCCCTAATAATCCGTAAATAATATATATTCACAAGTCATTAAACATCATAACTCAAAATTTGATTTTCAATAATAATGAATAGAAAACAAAACAAAAATAAAACAAAAAAAAACTTCAAAATTATATTAAAGCTGTTTTCAATTATTAAGAACTTTAAAAAAATTTAAGATAAAAATTATATTTATAAATATTTTTTTTATTATTTCATTTATTTAACACCCAATATAATTAACAAAGTAAAAAAGAAAAATAAGAAAGTTATTTTTCGTGATTTTCACTTAAGAATTTTTTCCTCCACAATTTGTTTAAAAATTCCTCTTTGTTCTTTCGCATTCCAGCACTCTATTGCATGTTTCAAAGTTTGTTCAACTTCGGAGGGAATTTCACTTTTAGAAAGTGCTATTTTTATCTTCTTTTTATTTTGAATTAAGTTTTGAAAATTTATCATCCGAAAACGGCATAGGTCTTGGATATCGCCAACAAACGAATTTTTAAATAAGGGGTGTTTCAGTTGTGAAAATATAATGCCTGAGGTTGTTTTATTATTAAGAAGATGAAGAAACAAGTTTAATTTATTTTGTTGAATACTTTTTGAAATTTCCTGGATTTTAAATAGCGAATTTGTATAGTTTTTATTGTGTTTTAAAACATTTAAAAGCGATTTTAGTGCACTCCTTCCAATTACATCTAGCTTTTTCATCAAAGCAGAATTATTTTCACATATCTCCATACCATAAGTTAAGGTAGGGACTGCCAATAATTTATATATATAGGAAATAGAACTTGGGTATGCAAACCGGATTCCAGATTGAATAAGAGTTTGAACAACAGCTCTAAAGTTTGAAATTTTTTCATTAACATTTGTATTATTGAGTGAAACAAAAGTTGAATGTTTAGTATCCTATGTGAATCCCAGATGTCTAAGTTTATTCTGAAGATTTATTTTATTACTAGATATCGTTATCGTATTGGTTTGTATTTGTGCTTTACCTGAAATCAAGAATTCAGTTTTTTCGGCATTTATTTTAATACAATTATTTTTACTGTAAATATTGCATGTTTTTATCAGCTTTTTAAGACCAGAGAGGGTAGAGCTTAAAAGTATGATATCATCCGCATATGCCACCACCAGTGAAGTTACCATATATAGATGTGCCAACAATACCTTGATTTGTAATAGTTTCAAGAAGACTTTCAGTGTAAATATTAAATAGATGAGGTGAAAGAATCAATCCTTGTCTTACTCCTTGCTTTAGAAGAAAGGACTTTGATTTACAACCTTGATATGAGACTGTTGCACTACTATTGTTATATAACGAAGAGATAGTGTTAAGAAATATATTAAGAAAAAATAAAAATTAAAAAATTAGATTTTTTTAAAAAAACTCTTTGTTTATAAAAAGAAAATATACGTATAATATTTTGAACAACGCAAAATAATAGCTCAAGAAGAAGAAGTCCTCCATGTTTTTTATTATTTAAAAGTTTAAGATCTTTATTATCTGTTATTTTAAGATAAATAAATATTATATATTTTTAAAATAAATATTATATATTTTTTAAGATACTATACCCTAAAATAAATATTATATATTTTTTAAGATACTATACCCTAAAATAAATATTATATACTTTTTAAGATACTATACCCTAAAATAAATATTATATATTTTTTAAGATACTATACCCTAAAATAAATATTATATATTTTTCATTATTTGGTGAAATGTTAATAAAAAAAGCTTGTGTCAAATCTTATGTGCGAAAAATATTTGAGCCAGGAGTAGCAAGAGTAAGGCGATGTCAATACGAATAAATTATTCCTGTTGACATCATTATTTCTGAACAATAATACTATATATTTTTTTATTCTTATTCACCTTTCGAAGGACGAAGGGGTCACTTTAATCGAGGAGGCCAATTTATTTATTATCTTATTAATGTTACAACCTTCTCTCAACATTTTAATTGCGAATTAGGAAGGGATTGAACACGAAACTTCTCAATGAAGAATTAAGCCCTCTACCACTGCACCTTTACCGCATTAAATGATTTTGAAAATACCATTTAATATGATAGGAAAATATCAAATATTTTACAATGGAGTATTTTGCTGGTATTATCTATAGCCAGAACAAGGTCAAAAACGTAGATATTAGTTTTAATTTTATAGAAACATCAAGAAGAATAGGGTTTTATAGAAGATCAAAAATAAAAAAAGTATAAAACCTTTTTGAATACTTTGATAATTAAACAAAAAAAAAAATAGTTTGTTTGAAATTTTTTTTTGTTTAAATATGTTCAAGCATGTTGTTCAAGATTACCTCTTGGGTTGAGGTTATACCAAAAATTTACTGGTAAATCGGTAAAATTATTATTGTTTTATCGATTAACCGGTAAAATTATGTCGGTAAGTTTTGGTAAATAATAATTTTTACTATACTAAACAATAAATTAAACAATTCATTTGAAAAGCATAATTATAAAATTAATTTTCTTTTCTTTATTACTTTTGTGAAAAATATTTTGTTGTAATAAGAAGATTTTTTAAAGTTAAGATTAGTTAAGATGTTTTACTCACGGTTGGCTAATCACTCCTAGAAAGTTAAGATTAGTTAAGATGTTTTACTCACGGTTGGCTAATCACTCCTAGAAAGTTAAGATTAGTTAAGATGTTTTACTCACGGTTGGCTAATCACTCCTAGAAAGTTAAGATTAGTTAAAATGTTTTACTCACGGTTGGGCTTTAGACACATGTTTTAGATGTTGATTCTTTAGTTCCTAAGCTCTAACCACTGAGATTTTTTGCTTAACATTCTTATTTGATATAAGTAGGGATGTACCGGAATTCCGGCCGGAATTTGTGTCTTTTTGATCAATTCGCTTCCGGCTGGAATTAGAAAATTTTTTTTATGACATGTGACACAGGCTGTGTAAATAAATCAAAAATTCGTTATCCTACAGAGCAATGAAGAACAATAGGTAAATCTAGGTAAAAAATACAAATGTAGTTCTGTTTGTAGTAATAGTAGTAGTGCAAATACATTTTCAAATATTACATTTGTATTTTTTACCTAGATTTAGCTATAGTTTTTGCTTGCTCTGTAGGATAATGATTTTTTTATTTATTTACGCAGCCTGTGTCACATATCATAAAGATAAGTAAAAAAAAAATCAATTCCGGTCGGAAGCGAATTGATCTAAAAAACATAAATTCCATCCGGAATTCCGGTACATCCCTAGATATAAGCATCAATATATTTTTATTATTTCAAACTTTGAGGTTTGCTATTGTTTTGCTTATTCTTCAAGCAAATGTGGGGTATCTGACCAAAAAATTTAATTAAGATTATTTGATTGTTGTATTTGTTTTGTTTTTATTTTAAACAATCTACTACCCGGTGGGAAATGAGCTAGCGACTAGCTAGCTTTATAGCGATTTTCAAGCGATTTTTTTTTTCTTATTTTATTCTTTACTAATGTCTCTAACATCTTTAAAAATTCGACTTTTAGTATTTAGTCTATTATAATTATGAGAATAATTGAATTTTAAACATTGCGATTTTGTAGCAAAGTGTCGCTAGCTACATATCGTAGCTTTGTAGCTAGCTACAAAATATCTACAAATCTATAGCTGGTTGACATACCAAAATATTTTTGATAGTAATTTTATTACGATATGATGGTAGCTACAATAACCTATGAGCCTTTAGCTTATTAAGCTAGCTGTCCTTGTAGCCAAATCGCTGTCTTTATCTTTTCAAATATCGATAGCCTTTCGCTAACTTAAAAAAGCTAGCGATCCTCGTAGCCAAATTGTTTTCTTTATCGTAACGATAAAGACAACAATTTATTATAGTTGTTATCTTTATCGTAACGATAAAGACAACAATTATAGCTAGCTATTCGCTAGCCGATTTCCCACCGGGTTATTATGAAAAATATATATTTGACATATAACTATGAATTAAAATCAGTTAAATCAGAAGAATGAGTAAAAAAAACATTAATTTTTTTTCATTTTATTTATTAACTTTCAATATTATTGAGTTACCTAATATTTAATAAACATTTTTTCAAAAAAACTTGTTTATTGACTATTTTTAATTCTACAACTAACTCTCAACTATCATACACCATCATTTTCCTAATACCATGCATGTCTCATTTAACCAAAAGAAATGCTCTCAATGTTTCCAGAATTTTCTAGAAATTTTTAGAAAAGTTACTCGTTATTTTTTAGTCAATCCAATACAAAAATCTTTAACACTAAATTTGAACAAATTTATGAACATTGTAAATGTCAGTTTTCTGTTGGGTGTTTTCTTTATAAGAAAAAACACTTTAATAGCTTCATGCTTAAAGGCTTTATTCTTTTTAGAAGCGTTGAGTCTCATTCTGCTCAGATATGGGTCAGATGTAACCAAAAACCTGTAGAAGACATCTATATTACAGTCAACTCTTGTAAATCTTCTTCTGTAATTTTATCTATATTTTTATAAATGCTTGTTTCTTGTCTCTGCTGCTTTTTCCAACAGAGCTTTTATCGGTAAGATTGCATCCTCTATTACTGTAGGTCTGTAAGTGAGGCACAATTGATGACTATGGATACAGTTAAACGTAAAGATCTAGAGGCATTTTTTGTCCATCTAAATGACTTCCAAAATAATATATAATACATTTTTGTATATTCAGGTAATATTTGCGGATATCTCTGCACTTCAGAATCCTTCTACTAGTGTTTTAATTGTTAATTTTTCCCTAATTTGCCTTGGTAACCTCAACAGTCAACATTACTATCTCGTTTCTAAATTTTCCTTTAACTTATGTTTTTTGTTATATAACAATGTCTTTTTCATTTTGCATTTTTACTTGAAATAAAGTTGTAAAAAGTTGGGTTCTGACATAAATAATAGTCAATCCTGACTTTAAAATAAGTTAGAATTAATCCTAAGTTGAAATTTCCGTAATTTTTAATCATTAGAAAGGCTTTGCAAAAATATTAACGCGTGAGAAAAGACGTATTTGTTGTAGCGTTACAGACTTTGCCATGGTTAATACCAATTTATGACAAGTTGTCACTTTGTGAAACCTGACATATATTTTAGTTCCCGTCAAATACTTTATTTCCTCATATGAAAATACTTAAAGTGTGTTGGCGTCATAAACAAACCTGATCCATATATAGCAGGCCAGCAAAAACATGACGAGGAAAACAGATTGCTCTAAATCATCTAACGATTACTTAAGCAAATCAGTTGGAAGGATGTCATTGATGGTTAGAAAAAGTTGGCAATAAAGTCACTGCTGTTATAAAATTTCTTTTCAAATTAAGAAAAAAGATATCTCTATTTATAAATAGTTTCCAATGTTGTCAAAGCTTACAAGTTTTATTGTTGCTACAAAGAATGACGGGGGTTGATGAAGGTTGATTTTTCGCAAATAAAAATTTTTTTAAATAAGCTATTTTATAGAATGCACTTATGACAATATTACTTAAGATACGATTATTTATAGCACTATTATTTATGACATTATTATTTATGGCGCTAATATTTATGGTACTATTATTTATGGTACTATTACTCATGGCACTATTTGACAGCAATTTTTAAAAATATATCAAGAACATAGATCAAAGCAATAAATATAAAAAAATATTTTTAAAAAATGTTTGGAATCACAAAAAGTTTAGTTTTATTTAACTTCTTTAATTCTCAGCAAAGCTATTTATCAATTTGTTTTGTAATACATGTAGGACAATCAAGAATTTAAATTACTCGATCAACACTACCGCAATAGCTTGAGAGCATCAGACCTTTTTAGCACTCCTTACAAAAGAATAACAAGACTGTTTCATGGACTTATGAAAAACTCCAATCACAGACATGTTTCAATGAACAATAATACCGTAAAAGCAATTAGCAACGATAAAACGCTTGAAGGTAAAATAATTATCCAAATGATATTTTTATAAAGTCGCTTTAATAAGAAAATAAAATTGGAAATAATACTTGTAAATAAACAACAAAATATTAATGTTAAATATATATTATTTATTTATGTTTATGATTTTATTAAAGATAAATTTTATAAATTAGCGCATTTGGTAATTGAATCGGACTCCTTTGGACGTATTAGAATTCATAGCTTTAAAACTCCAGTTCATTATCTTTGTATTGGCGACGACGGAAGACCTGTTGGCATAATAAAGGTGATATTCTATGTTAAATAAAGAATGTATTCTATAGGATCTCTTGCATTAATTTTGTTGAAGTTTTATTTTATATTAGTTTTTTTCTCAATTTAGAGTGATTTAGATTCTGGAAAACAAGATATCAATAAATGTATTTTTCAAGAAATATTCAAGGACAAGTACGTGCAATTCAGATCACTGTATTTTTATAAAACCTCAACAAATACAGGATGCTTAGGTTTTAACCGGTATGGAACAGCACGAAGAGTGACTCGTTCAAAATGTTCTCATAAGAGTACTTTTTTTATTGAAAGATTTTCAAGAATAATAATTGACGTGAATAAAAACAAGCACTTGAAAAAACAATTGCTCAATTTTTTGAAACAGACAAACAAACAACATAAATATATATAGATTAATTTAAACAAAAACTTATATATATATATATATATATATATATATATATATATATATATATATATATATATATATATATATATATATATATATATATATATATATATATATATATATATATATATATATATATATATATATATATATATATATATATATATATATATATATATATATATATATATATATTAGCAGATTTGCATATATTTTTCGGTTATTTATATATTAAAAATATTTTTTTAATATTTATGTATATTAAAACTAAATTTCTATTAAATACAGAAACGCAAAAGCAGAGGAGTTCACATCAATGCTATTTAAAAAAGTTTTTTTGATTACCCAAAAATTTTATTTATTATCAAAAATTAGTAAGTTGAAACATTTTTTAAGGTATTATAATGTTTTTTGCATACTAAAGAAATACAAATTATATCAAAGACCATAAAACCATTAAGAAGTTCCCATGTTTGTTCAATAAAAAATATACACATCTGTTTGATTTAAATGCAAAACGAAAAAGCAAATCAAGGCTAAATAACAAATCAAGGCTAAAAGTTTGATTATATTTAAAATTTCTTAATATAAAGATTATATTTCTTAAATGGTAAAAAGTTTAACATTTTAAACAGTTGGTATTTTTTATAAAATATTTTGTTTGTTAAAGCCAATTTTTTTGGTGTTTTTTTACAGGCGACATACCTGAAATAAATGGTATCATTCCAATGGTGTTATTTCATCGAGAACTGAATAAAATACAAAATAATCTTGTGCTGAGTAAGCATAAAGTTTACTATTTGGATGATGGGATTATCAAAATGTAATAACAATTTCATCATAAACTATGTTAACAATTGTTAAACGTGTTTTGCTTTAAAACAAAAAACAAACATGTTTTATAAATTGTTCTAAATAGGTAAGACATTTGAAGATTATTTATCTAATAAAAATTTATTTCATTTCCAATATAATAAGTAGAGATGCAGTGGTAAAAACTTTTATAACAAATTATTTGAACATAGTAATTTTCCTGGGCTTTTCAAAATCAGCAAAAACCATGTTTTTGATGATTTTGAAAAGTTTTAATAAATGGACTTTTCGAAATGACATGTTTAATTAGAAGTTAGGACTTGAAGCAATATACCAACTATTATGGTATATTAATCTTAAAGAATAATTATAACAAAAATACTTCTATCATATTTTATGCTACCTGAATGTTAAGTTATGTATACTTTTACATTTTTTTGTGTTTTAATGTTTGAAAAATATACAATGGTTTCTAAACGGTATACTCCTAGTTAGAAAAATTTGATAACTGCTATTTCTCATTGAAAATGTATTAAATATGTAGGGATATAATATTTCACTTGAAATACTCACAAACTCACAATTTACTTTCATAAAACTAACTACATGATCTCGACAAATTTGCAACTTCCGTGCTTGACTCCGCGCGTGAACATAGATAAACTGTATTTGAACAATTGCTGTGACTCTATGATAGATTGTGCAATCCAGTAATTTTCTGGAAATCTCTACTTATATCATCATCATCATGTTATATAATGCTCCACTTAGTGCTCATTTGTGTGTATTTGAACAAACTCACAGCAGCCATTACACTCGAGTTAATGTCGAGAAAGAGTTGCAGAACTACTTTTATAAGAAAATGTGAAGCAAAGTCTATGCAAATATCTTCTTTTTATTGTTAAAGTTCACGGTGTTTTTCACAGAACACCTCGGAAGAGCATTTAACTAGAATATTCACGCTTTCTTCCTTACCAATATCGCTAATTGGGCTAGAGTCGGCGTCGAACCTTGGGCCTCTTGGTTCTGAGCCAAATATATAACCACTGTGTCGCGACTGCATCTAATATCTTATATCAATATATGACATCTGACTGAAGTAAATTTCAAGTTATGTAATGTTAATGATTATATCAAGTTTTACAGATTTACTTTTACTTAAAAACTGCATTGTGGCAATATCTCCTTAATTTTGATTTGTAGCATTTATTTGTCGTTTTATAAAGTTATATACCGTCTTTTATTTATTAAATAATGTTAATGAGGCATGAACTTATATACCGTGAATATATATAATTATAGGCGTAAAGTATATATAATTATAAATATATATAACTATAAGCGTGAAGCTATATACCGTCTTTTATTTATTAAATAATGGAAGAAGGCGTAAACTTCCTGGTTAAATGCACTTCCGCGGTGCTCTGTGACAAGACCTTTAGGTCTTTTTGGGGCACCTAAATAACAACAAACAAACAAAAAATAAAAAATGACAATAATTGGGTCTAATTTGCTCTAGTGGCCGAGGTGGTTAACTCGTTGCGCTTCTAACGTGGGTTGCGGGGTTCAAATCCTTTCGCTTGCGCATTTTCTTTTAAAAAACCTCTTCTAATTTTCCAAAATACAATATAAAACATTTTATAAAGTTCTATAGTCTATAGTTTTATAGTTCTATAGCCTATAGTATAGATTATATATATATATATATATATATATATATATATATATATATATATATATATATATATATATATATATATATATATGTATATATATATATATATATATATATATATATATATATATATATATATATATATATATATATAATTTATAAAGATATTTTTAACTATAACAAACGAAAGGGAGAGAATTTTTATAAAATCTTAAAATTTCTAAAAACATAAAATCGTCGGGAGAAATTTGTTGCAGGTTTTATTATATTGTATTATTATATTATATTTATTATCATATTGTTCATGAGCATGAAAAGAGACAATTTTCTTTTTTATAGGAAAAAAGGTTTTCCATTTAAACTTTTATTTTTCAAAATTGTTTAACGGGATGAGGGTCCTAATAAACTGCGGATTGTCCGAAGCAAATTTAATAAAAACCTAATAGAATATTATTAAAGAAAAAAATTAATAGTTCCAGTTCCAGTTTTTTTTTTATAGAAGTTTACAATTTTAAAATAAGAAGTTATTGAAAAATTATGAAACAAAACATCTATATAAGAATAAGTATAGAAATTTATTACCATTACACTTATTATACGGGCCACGGTAAGGAATTGTCCATTATGTGGACTTATCAAGAGTCGTTTTTTATGGGTCCGGACAGTTAGTATTACAACAATAATTAAACTTCCTTTGAAATCATTACTTGTGGCGTTCCTCAGGCTTTTTATATGTATTAATGACGTATTTTTTATTTTTTAGTATTGGAAGATACTTTACTGCAGTAAACTGCACCTCTGGCTTTTTATATTTTATATTTTTAAATCTATCTTTCGGTAAACTGAACCTCTTTCTTTTTGCAGATGACACCAAAGCTTTTTATACTCACTTAAATATTAATATTATTTTTAACAAAGTGAATCAGTTTGAAAGTGAAAGAGTTAAGCTATTGGTTAAATTCCAAAAAACTTTCCTTAAACATTGAAAAAAGTAAATACATTCTTTTCACAAAACCAAGTCAGACACATTACCGTTACTACCTCTAAATGTATTAGCTATCAAAACTAAATTCAAAAAAAGCATTTTTTATGAAGTTTTTAGGATTAATACTACGTGAGCATATTAGCTGATTTATTTATCAAATTAAATATTAAATATATCAATATTAAATTTATCAAATTCAATATATTCTCTTTTTTTGTTTTTGTTGTTGTTATTTATTACATTTTAAAATATCACGTTAATAATTCATAAATATTACAAGCTAAAATAAAATCATATAAACTAGTGAAGATATTTAATATATATATATATATATATATATATATATATATATATATATATATATATATATATATATATATATATATATATATATATATATATATATATATATATATATATATATATATAAAGAACGTGGAAACTCGTAGAAGAACCTATGATATTGTCGTCGAGTACCGCTGTAAAAAGACGTTGTTGCATTTTTACAAGTTAACTATTTTACGTAATAAATAAAAAAGTAAGTGTTTTGCAATAATAAAAGAAACAAGATTTAAATAAAAAATTACAAAAAATAAAAAGTTCATCAAAAATTTCTTAAAGATAGTTTGACAGATAATATTATAGCAATATAGGCTTGCAGATCGTAAATAGTTGAGTTACAAATCATATCAATAAAAAATCATACATTACAAATCATATAAACCGATATAAATAATAGATAAAAAGAATATCAAAAAGTTTTAAAATTGCATTTGTATATTATCAATTTTAAAAACTACTTCTTTCAAATTTTTTTTTAAAAGATATCTAATTCCATTAAAAAAAAAAATCAAAGTTGTTTAAGACTATTTTGTTCCAAAGATACGGTCCACGAAATGATATGCAAAATTTGTAATGATTAGTTTTCAAAAATGGTTGCATCTAAAAAATATGCAAAAAAAAAAAAAAAAAAAGGTTAGAAAAAAGAGTCCATTAAAAACCCAATGCAATTAAAGCTCTATTATGCTTTTGCAATTACTTGGTAAAACAATCTGTCGAGTTCTTTTTCCAAAAGTCACTCATAAAGCAGGTCTCATGGACCTAACTGCTTAAAGTAAAAAACTTGAGATTGGTGCACCCTAGATTTAAGTTAGAAGACAACTGATAACAGTAATCTGGAAAGCATCCATCTAATCTGGAAAGTATCTATCTAATTTGGAAAGTATCTATCTAAAGAGCCGTAAAGTTATTTAATTTTTAGTGCAAAATGCTGTAGCAAAGTTCCTGGTCAGAAATTATCCTGGACTGCCTAACTTGAAAACTCTTTCAAGTTAATTAACTAAATTTTATTTGTTAAGTTCAATTGTAACGTTTATTTAAACTTTACAATTAAGATTTTAACAATAAAAAATTTAACATTAAAATGTTAATTTAAATAAATGATTTGGATTTTTTCGGGTTCAAGGATAAGACAGAAAACTAGCCAAAAAACAAGTCGTTTTAGAGTACAAACGGACATTTTTTTGTATTTATTTCTATGATTGTTGTTTCAGCACACACCCATTTAATCTGATCTAATTGCTTCCATTACTCTAAAACAATTAAAATTGCCAACTTTTTTTACTAATTGTGGGAGAATTATTGCAATAACAGAACTTATTAAAGCGAGTTCAATTGAGGGGAGTTCCCTTCCATCCTAAGTAGGCAAAGCCAGAGTTTGAACCTAAAATTCTGCTCCAACAAACTTTTTGGTAACTTTTGATTTATTACACAGCACTATTCAACTGTTCTATCCAAGCTCATAAAAAGGTTATCAATGTGTATATCTAAGGTACCAATCCTCTATATCTATATCTTACATCAATGCTCCATACTGTTTAAATAGTTAGAAAGTTGGCCGTCTAAAATTTTTGGATCCTTATAATTATTTTTTCCTTCTCCTAAATATTTTTTTTATTTACTTGCATTTTCTTTTTTTATAATCTTTAGTTTCTTCACAGCCTTGGTTTTATTTTAAAAAAAAAAAATCAAAAGCCACCATCTTGATCATATCTTCCATGAGACAAGGCCTCAGAAATCAAATATCTTTTTTAACATATCACTCTTTAATAAATTAAGGCAAATGAGTTGGGGTTAAGATTTTGTTACGTTTTAAAAAGGTTCCTTAATCCTACTTACAGTATTTGCTGATTTTTACTATATGCATACATGCTGTACAATAATTTTGCGATTGCGTTTTTTTATGAAAAAATGTCATATACCGTAAACGGGGGTGAATATGAACAGCGGGGTGAAAATGAACACTAGTACTAGCTTAACTTAATGGTGAAGCAGCACATAAAATATAGCTAAAAATTGAAATTTTTTGACTCACTTGCCTTAAATATAATGTGTGGAAGATAATTTTCGGCTGCCCTCAAAATTTTCTTTTCCCGCCTTTTCTCTATCGCATATAAACAGTACAAGCTACGTGGTTCGTGTTATTAACCCACCTATCAAGGAGTATCTTAAGAACCGCTCATCTAAACGTCATCAAAGTTAGCTCAATTTAGGTTCAGGTAAATAATGTTCTAATAAAACAATAATTTAATGTATAACTTGTCTGTATCCGATTATAAGCTCATTTGAAAATGACATTTTTTTAACACGATTTTTTATTATATTTTGTTAATTTTTAGAACTATGCCTCAAAATTACAAGAGAAAGGAAAACAGTAGAGCTTATAAAACAAGTTATACAAAAAAAGACTTAGAAATAGCTTTAAGTAAAATCAAAAACCAAGGATTTAGCTTCAGGAAAGCTTCAAAAAAGTACAATATTCCATTAGGAACATTACACAAAAAAGTTAAGCTTGGGGATCAAGTTCCGAAAAAAAAACGGCGGACAAACCAGACTTGATAGTATAACAGAAAATTTATTTGTCCAAACAATTGTACATATGACTGATTGGAGGGTACCATTTGATTCTTTGGATATAAGACTTTTAGTCAAATCATATTGTGATAAAAGGAGTATAACTGACGCTCGATTCAAAAACAATATGCCTGGGGTAGATTGGGTTCAGTCTTTCATGAAGAGACATAACTTAACAAACAGGGTTGCTGATAATGTTAAGCACAGTAGAGCCATGGTCAATGAAGATACCCTTAACAAATATTTTGATAATTTGTATAAAGAGTTGAAGGATATACCTCCAGAAAATATCTATAACTATGATGAGACCAATATAACAGACAGTCCAGGGTCCAAATCCGTTATTGTTCGTCGTGGCCTTGGGCACCGTGTCGAAAAAAAACAAGAACATTCGAAGCAGTCGACCAGTTTAATGTTTTCTGGCAATGCTGTTGGAAAGTTTTTGCCGCCCATGGTAGTTTACAAAGCAAAGAACCTTTACCAGGGTTGGACTCAAGGTGGACCACCTGGAACTGTTTACGACATCACCCCTAACGGGTGGTTTGATGGTAGGACGTTTACCAGATGGTTTATGGAAATATATTTGCCTGTTGCTATTCCAAAAGCCGGAACAACACTATTGATTGGAGATAATCTTGGTTCACATTTTTCTCCTGAAGTTATTAAAGCCACGATTCAACATAACATCAAGTTTATAGCAATGCCCCCAAATGCGACTCATCTCTGCCAACCATTAGATGTTGCTGTTTTTAGAGGATTAAAGCAGTCGTGGAGGAGTATTCTTTTGAAGTGGAGATCAGAAAGTCGTATCAAAGGAGCTATCCCAAAAGAACATTTACCTACGCTTTTAAATAAACTAAATAATACTTTGCGACCAGTAGCTTTGGTTAGCGGATTTAAAGCAACGGGAATCTACCCTATGGACAGAACAGAGGTTATAAAACGTCTTCCAGGAAAATATAAAGACCCTGGTGGTAATGACACCGTTATGGTTCTTAACGAATCTGTTTTAGATATTCTAAAAAACAATCTAGGGTTAGGCACAAACCCAACTACAAAACGCAAACCTCGTGGTCCAAAGGTGGTACCAGGTAAAAGAATTCATTCTTTAGTTGAGTCAATTCCATCAAGTTCAACAGAGCTAAAAAGCAACACAGATAATGATTGGTACTGTACTTTCTGTAACAAAAAATGGGTAGATTTAAGCGACGACGTGCGGATTCAATGCGACAAATGCAGTAAACCATATCACCTCCAGTGTTGTGGCCTCATTTATGATAAAGATGATTATTATGAGCTCAATATTGAAAATATCTTATACTTTGTATGCAGCATTTGTGAGTCATTTGAAGAATTTGAGGATAGTGATATTTAATGTTCTGTTTTTATGTGGAACAGATTTGTAAATATTGTGATACATGTTAATATATTGAAAAAACTTGTTTTTAAACATAGTATGCTAATTTTTCACATAAACTTAGTTTAAATAAAAATATATTCCATGTAAAATAAACTTCATGTTATCTGTTTTGATCTTTAACAGTTTTTTCCCCCTTTGTAATAAGGTAATATAGCGATATACTAGAATATAGAAATAATATGTAGTGTTCAAAGTCACCCCAAATTGGCCGTTCATTTTCACCCCGTTTCGGAAATACGTATATGCTTGTATAAAACCAGAAAACTAAGGTATTTACTGCATAGTGTTGATCAGGCTTACGACTAATACAGGAAGCTGAGTAGTATAATGTTCTGTTACAGAAAAAATGGTTGCGATTAGGCCAACAGTTTTCTTTCATGATGCAAAAATGTTCAAAAAGCGTTCATATTCACCCCCGTTTACGGTATGTATATGCTCATAAAATCATTCAAACCATCCTATTGCTCTGCGTTGATAGCGGAGAGAATAAGAAATTATAGTTGGCTTCAAAATGGACATGCGCAAAAAAGCGTAAAACGTAAACAGCACATTATTACTATTAATTATCAAGGTAAATAGCGCGAATGTTTCAAAACTTAAACTTTAATTCATTAATCCTTACTTTATATTCCTTATTTTGAAGTCCTCTTACACAAGGCAGGCCTATGCAAAATAATATATATTCTTTTTACATTTCAAATGTATCTAAATTTTTACCGATGTATTTAAATATATATCTGAATTATAGCAATTTAAAACCTGTACATTATATCAATTCCCCCTTTATTTTCATAGCTTAATTTGATTAAAGATGTTCATGCAAAGATAAGCTTAATAATTTTTACTAAAGTTTTAAAATTAGTCATAAATTAATTAAATAAATTATAAAATAAGAACAGACACGTGTATATTCTTATGCATGTGTGTAAGTATATGCATATCTTGTTTGTTGGTGTGTCTGCATGTAGTATGTATGTTTTTCTTTAATATCTAAGCGTGTTCTCAGTTAATATATATTTTTAAACCATAAATTCATTGTATACAACATATTACAACGTATTTCTAAAGTATTTAAGTGAACAAATAGATATATTATACATACAACATATTTCTAAAGTATTTTTAGTTAACAAAAAGAAAAAACAAATAATGAAACCAAAACTTTTTACTTATATAAGAATATTTGTTAGCAAATAAACAAATAAAAAAAAACTTTTTACAAACAAATCTAAAAACATTAAAAAGATTAGTGAAAAGTTTTGTTTTTTTATTTGCTTACTTTTCACTTTTTTTTTTTTTTTTGCATTGTTTAAAAAATTTTTTTCTTGTTTGTTTCCTTTTTGTTTTTGTCCTTGTTTTTTTTTTTGTCCTTATTTTTTTTTAAAGTAAGTGTTGAACTTTTTTGAGAATAAGAATTTTTTTTTTAATTTGCTTTAGAAATATAAAAATTGATGGACCCACTTTCAACATTATGTGTAAGTCATTTGACTCGTTTGCTTGAAATGAGTAATTTGGAAAATCTAAAGCTACTTGGGGATAGTTGTTATGTTTCACAAAATCTTGAGTTAGAAGAAAATGACTATATTAATCAACAAACTCAGCATAATTTATATAAGCAAAATATAAAGAAAATTTTTGACTTTACTTCCACAAAAGGTAAAATTTGCTTTGACTAAACTAATAGCTAATTAATTAAAAATTAACTGTTATTTATTAATTAAGGGTATGTTTAATAATAATTAGGAATAAAATTTTATTTTTATTTTTAGCATTACATAAAACTTTTTGTCAATTTTTTTTAGGAGTCATTATAAATGTAGTAGTCATTATGAATTTAAGATATTTTAAAATTGTGATTACAAATCATTGATATGACTATATTTGATATGACTCTTGCTAATATGATTGAAGAAATTATATTATTTTAAATAGAAATTACTATTAGAAAGTGTTAAATACTATTAGAAAGTGTGAAAAAGATCACCCTTTGAACTGAACATTGTTTTTTAATATAATTCTATTGTTAGATAGTCTATCATTTATATGACAACATGAATGGTTTAAATAAATAATATTAATTAAATGTATTAACTGTTAACCAGAGATTTGCCAGGATCCAAGCGTAATCTGTGTGACTGAGCACAAGTTTTGCTGCTAATGAGTTTGTAACAACTTTTATATTTTGATATTTTTATATTTTTTATTGTTAAATTTAAGTATTATCTAATTTAAGTAATTAGTAATATTAGTAATAATTTTATTATTGATGCTTGTTGAAAAGCTAATTTTGATATTGAAAAGCTAATTTAGATATTCAAACAACAGGGAGGAATATGTAATTTATTATTTTATTTTAATTTTATTTTTTTACTATTTTTTAATTTATTTTATTATCTTTTAATTAGTCTGTTAATCATTATCTTGCTATATAAATTTCATCTTTTTTTTTTTCAGTAACTTCCAACTCTATAGTGGTTGCTTGCAGCCTTGTTGGAAGTAAAGATGTTGAAAAAAAAAATTATTATTAACTATCTTTTTTTTGTAGGTAATCAAATTATAATTTGACTCAAATTCAAGTTAAAAATAAAGCCAAAACTGTAATATTGTGCCTTTATATAAGTAAAATTAATTTTTAAAATAAAATTAAATTGTTTTTTAAACCAATTTTCAAATCTATGTAACTTGGATCAGTTCATATAGATTTAAAAATTAAAAATCCTAAGGATCCATCTTTACAACTTAATACTTTAAACATTGATCATAAAAGAATGAAAATACATTATTATAAAAAAATTGAGTTGATATCTTTCTAAATTAAGCATAAATTAAGAATTTAGATTTAATAATTGCTGTTTGATTCAACAGTAATCATTAAATTTAAATAAAGAATTAAGTAAAAGGCCTCTCGCTCCCATGATTCCAGCTCCTCAGCCTTGAATGTAATTCAACATTTATTGTCATAATTTTAAATTTTATTTTCATTAATAATGATTGCACTATTGCTTTTCCTACATATGTTGTTAAAGGAAAAATGATGAACATATTTTTTCAATATCTCATTTATACTTCTTTTTTTAGTGTAAATCAGTTAATGAAAATGTTTTCAATTAAAATAAAGATCTTTTAAACTAAGATTAAACATCAAGCAACTTTCAACATCAGACTTCTAGAGAATAAGCAGCCATTTCCTCTTCATGCTGTTTTATCAAAGAATGAGTTGCCTATAATCAATCAAGTTGTCCAATATTTTGTACAAATCAAAAAAAAAATCAATTGCACAGAATATAACAGCTATTAATAAATCTAGTATTGGAATATGGAAAAAAGAAACCATTCCTCCATTAATCCTAAAACAGTTGAATACCAGCTCACTGTCATAGTATGCAAAGTGGCTAGTTTTTATCAATCAAAAGCAAGCACAGTTTAGCAGTAAAAAAATTTTTTTTTTAATGTACATTAGTGGAGTCAATGTTACCAGTAAAGTTAGAAAGTTTAATAAAAGGAAAGTTGCTTCAAATAGTAGACAAATTGCTGAAAAACAGAGACAAGTTGTTATAACAAAAGCAGACAATTCAAACAAATTCATAAAATAATCATGCGATCATGAAACTGAGAATGATGGTTAAATATAATAATGAATTAAAAAAAGACTCAAGTTTTTAAGAAGTTTGATGAGGCAGGTATCAGATTCAGACAGTTCAAGTTCAGAAACTAGCAAACAGATGAGAGTATTCTTAGCAAATCTAGCAAGAATGAATGATATATTAACCAGGGTGAAAAAATGAATGATATATTAACCACCCAGAGTGACGAATCTTACAAATCTTAATAAGATTTCTTATTAAGAATTAGTAAGATTAGTAAGGCTTGCACGACGTGAAAGAAAACTAATAAGATCTTATTAAGATTTGTAAGTTTAGGTACGATTTCTTAGTAAGATTTGTTAGAAATGTAAGATCTTAATAAGATTTGTAAATTATATCATAATTTCTTAGTAAGATTTGTAAGATCTTATAAGATTATTTTGTAATTACTCCGACCCTACTAAATTCCACTCATATTTTTGCGTAGAGGTAGAATGTTATATCTCGAAAATATGAGTGGAATTTAGTAGGGTTGGAATAACTACAAAATAATTTTATAAGATCATTTGAGGGTATGGTCATTTAAGATGGTATGGGCAGTCTTGCATAAGTTATTTGCTGTGTTATATATTAGATGTATAACATATAATGTTAAGATGAACACTATTGTTTTATTAGTTAACAAATTTTTTTGAGAAGAATTTATATGAAGTACTTAATTGTTTTAAATTAAAGTTCTCGAAAAAAACTTATAATTAAAAATATAATAGTGCTCATCTTAACAGTATATGTAATACATATAATATATTATAAAATAAATTACTTATGCAAGACTTCCATACTGCAACACTAATTGAAAATTATAAAAAAATAAAGTATTACAGATTAGATAGAATAATGCTCATAAAAATGTGATAGACTAAATTTTTTTTTTATTATTTACAAATTAAATACAAATACAAGTCAATTTAGATTACATTGATGTTCAGCAAGTGATAAAACTATACAATATAAAACTTTTTTTTTTTTTTTTTTTCAACATCTTCACTTCCAACAAGGCTGTAAGCAACCACTAATTAGTGTTAGAAGTTACTGGAAGAGAAAAGATGAAGATTGTAGAGCAAGATAACAATTGACAGACGACTTAATAAATTTCAAATTATATGAATCAGGAAAGCAAGATGAAGGAAGCAAATTCCTGAAGAGCTCATGTTCGAGGAAAAAAACTAGACAAATAAGAGTTTTTAGAGCACTTAGGAACAGTAACAGAAAAATATGAGACTTAATTAAGTGACAAGTAACACGAGAGTGAATTTAGTAGCAGTGCCCGTTTTAGTATTTGTAGAAAAGAGAAAGAGAAGCAAAATTACAACGATGTGATAATGGTTGAAGGTTGGCTGCAAGAGCAGGTCCAACTACGTTTACAATGCATTTTTGCACCTTGTCTAAAAGAGAAAGGGCATCATTAGAAGATCTGCCCCAGATATGGCAACAGTATTCCATACAAGGTTAGATTTGAGATTTATAGAGATTGAGAATAGAATCCAGAGAAAGAAAGTGCCGAGCTTTATCGAGCAAATGCTGATTTTGCAATGGATTTAATATATGGTTTCCAAGAAAGATCAAAAGTAAGAGTTAATCCTAGAAGATGAAGAGTAGATAACCCATCAAGTACATTACCGTTCATAAATATAGGAAGACCTAAATTATTGCGATAATGATTGGCTGAAAAAAATTGTTTTATGTAAATTAAAGTTCACCAGCCACTGTGAACCCTATGCAGTAGCAGAAATGAGATTTTTTTCAAGCTCAAATGCGCCCTCCAAGCAATCAGAGAGAGTTGGCTTCTTATCATGGTAAGAATAAATGGTAGTATCATCAGCGAACAATGCCACCTTAGATGTGAGAATATCTGGAAGATCATTAATGTAAATTAAAAAGAGTATAGGACCAAGGATTGAACCTTGAGAAACCTCTGAGGTTATAGAATAAGAAGAAGAGTGCTGTCCATCAAGGACAACTTTTATACTACGGGTGAAAAGGAAGGATTCAATAATCTTAAGGATGTTTGCGCACAGTTCAACTGTTTAAATATTTCCATTTTTATATCAAGTTCTATCTGATTGATCTTGTTTACAGCTGTGTCAACAAAGTATTTTACAAAGGTTTAATTAATTTTTCACAGTATTGTTTGGGGTCTCTTTCTTTAACACTTTCACTAGAATAATTTTTGATATCATTGTGTGTTTATATTGTATGTACGTTTATAAGCATGTTGAAATTTAGCAATAATAAAATATAAAAACAACATAAATTCCGTATAAAAGTTGTCTATACTTTACTATGAACAGATTAGCAGTTAATTTACGCCAAAAAGTTGTATAGAATTCAAATTTTCAAGTCGAAAAAAGTAAAGTGATTACGATAAATCTTTATGTAACTTTACATTATGTTGTTGTTTGAACAATTTCAAACACAGGTTTTTAGCATTTTTAATATCAATTCTTAACAACTTATTACAAAATATTCACTTCTTTGTGTCATCTCTTAACTCTTTTATAACCACTTCTTCATGTTTTAAAAACCACTTCTTGATACGATAATACACGTGATACAATCTTTCTTAACACTTTTATAACCAGCTAACCTCGCCACTTTCTGGCATAACCTAACTGAACAACAGCCTATTTCAAATCAATTTTTATTTCCAAAAATAAATAGAAACTATGCCCTAATAATGCATGACATAAATTTTAGTACATATTTCTTCACTAGAATAAAAATTATATTACCCTTTTTAGGTGAGACTATAAAACCTGGGCACATTGAACAATATGCCAAGTTCCCAGAAAAGAAGATGTTTTGGGGTTCTTTCTTTGTTGTTAGACCAGGAGCACTCTATACAGTTACTGGCATGGTGAACTCTGACACTTACATTGAGGTTCTGCAACACTTTAATTCCAGGGATGTTAAAAGTGTTTCCAAATGGAAATGGAATATTGTAGCAGGATTTTAGCCACATGCCATACATCCAAAAAAAGTCAATAAATTAATGTTAAAAAATAAACTTTTTTTTTTTTTTTTTTTAAATTTTACTTCACCTCCTCAAGGCCGAGAAGGCCAGGACAGACGAGGAGGCTACTTATTTTGTGGCTATAACCCTCTCTCAACTCTATAACTCCGAAACACGAACCTTGACGAATAAGGCCGCTGCGCGGAGAAACGAGTTGAGCGCGGTACTACCATGGACGTGGTGGAGATCAAACTCGGAACCACTCGTTTATGAAGCGAGCGCTCTTAACTTAAATGGCCTGGCATTTTTTCAGATCTCAATCCAATGTAGAATCAATTAGCAATTGTAAAATATAAATGGGCAATTGTAAAATATCAATGGGCAATTTTAAAATATCAATGGACAATTGTAAAATACCAATGGGCAATTGTATAATATCAATGGGCAATTGTAAAATATCAATGGGCAATTGTAAAATATCAATGAACAGTTGTAAGAAAAAGATTTCGAAAACATGACTGCTTAACTAAAACTAAGCTCACTCTTCAGATTTGATTTGAAGAGCCAGAAATCTAAAACATTTGTAAAAATTTGGTAGATGCCAAATGGTGTGCAGAAAGTCCTAACAGTACTAAGAGGACCCACACAATAACAGTGTATTATTACATTGGAAAGAAGTTCCTGGCATCCGTAAATTGTCACGCTTTGGGAGGGGGGGTTGTGATGACTCATACTGAAATTGTTACTATATAGTTACAATGTTGTGACAAGGGGGGTCTAAAGTGGTCAAAACCAGGGTTGCCACGTTTTTTTTCGGGCACAAGCCAAAAATGAAACAAAAATAAACCAGAAATAAACCAGACCCAAAAAAAAAAAAAAAAATTTCATAACTTTTTGTTATAAAGCCTTGCTTATAATTTATATTTTGAAAAAAAATGCTTTTTTATCCAAAATTCTTCCTTGAAGAAAATTTAATTTGTAAGAGAGTGAAGGAGGAGGAGAAGAATAACTTAGTGAATGTTTAATGGGGCGCCAGTTCAGCCTTCAAAGCAGCGTGGGGAAAGTAGCTCACTCCCAAACACCTATACAAAATCTGACGCTATCAACCTGTAAAATATATTCATTTTTTTCGCTTGCATATGGATATAGATTTCTTTTCCAGTCTTTACGATAATTGAATCAATTATTTCAAAGTCCTGGTAAAAAATCTTTTGCCTTATTAGATATGATTTGATCCAAATGACTGCATGCAAAGCTTGGTTTGATATTTTCTGATTTTGTCTGATTTTTGTCTGCTTTTTATGCAGATGAACTGTGGAAGACTCAACAAAATAGTTAGAAACAGATCACATAGATAGCCATGGCAGTAAGCATCTATATTGCAGCAGTCTAATTCTCCGGAAACTTCTAAATGGTCTCACGAAGCAGTTTAAAATTCAGCGGTGTTCTCAGAAACTCATTTTTTTAAAAAGTATTTAGACTCGCTCTAATGATGCAATGTCAATAAATTTATGATTAATGACGATTTCTGTAATGATTTTCAATTTCTTCACTTTTTGCATCCATAAGATATAACAGTAGATTTGAAATGGCCTTTTCAACTGGGGAAACAACATTCATTACAGGCAGATTTTTCTCAAAAAATATCATTTTGAATGTAAGAATTTTTTAATATTTTTGGCAATTAAGAGATAAAAACAACATTTTAATTACATTACAAGTACAAGTTTTTACTGTTTTAAGATTTTAATGTAAGCATTTCTTTCATTTGTTTTAAACTTGATTGTTCTTCTATAAAATAAAAAAATGAAAATCTTTCTTTCCCTCAAATTAAATTTTTTCATGAAACAAAAACTTAATTAAATTGATTTATTATTAAATAAACCAGAATTAAACCAGATTTTAAAAAACATACCAGAGAAAACAAAAAAAGACTTTAAAAGAAACCAGATTTAAACCGGATTTTCTAAAATAAACCAAAATAAAAGCTCCAAGCCAAACGATAAAAAAACAAACCAGATTTGAGAAATCTGGCTTTAAAAAACACCAGATGGCAACCCTGGTCAAAACTTGTGTGCCGTAATTTGTGGACGACCCCTAATGCATCAGCCTTTGCTGCAGAAAATGAGTGCTAGAACAGAGAAATGCTCTCCTTAAACATTTCAACTCGTTTCTTCGCGCAGCGGCTTTGTTCGTCAAGGTTCGTGTTTCGGAGTTATAGAGTTGAGAGAGGGTTATAACCACAAATAAGTAGCCTCCTTGTCTGTAGTGGCCTTCTCGGCCTTGAGGAGGTGAATTATAAAAAAAAGAAAAAAAAACATGAACTGCAGCTCACATAGCAAGCCATGCAAATTGCTCTCTCTAAACAACTTTTTAAGAGAGCTTTAGGTTTTTAAAGGAGCTATCTGTTTATTCATTAAAAAATTGCTTATTTGATACAAAATTTGATTTTATACTAGTTACAAGCATATGCATATATACTCGTAACATTAATGTTACAAATATCTGTGTTTGAAATAAAAAGAAAACTTTTTTTTATTTTAATAATTTTATTATAACTTTATATTATTCTTAACTAATATTTATAATGCTAAAATTATGCTCTACCAAAACTTTGGTATAGCATTACTTTATAGAAAAGTTTAGAATAACTTATTTTATAAAGTTGACAAGGTGTTAGCCAATTGTATAACTAAAATATAATCTCAAGATTACAAAAAAAAATCAGTGACTGTTAGCAAAATAGTCAATCTGAGACTCAAACTTTGTCTTTTTTTATATATTGTAGCTTGCAACAGAATTTTTAATTTTTCTAATCAATATGTAAAAATAGAGAAAAGTAAGTGGTTTATAATTATGACAAAATTATACTTTTGCGAGAGCCATAAATTGGTCCTGTAAACCACTTTAGTGGAGCCTGGGTGATAGAAAAGGCAGCAAAATGCTTTTAAAAGCTATCTTTTTAAGTCTTTTTTATTTTTTAAGTTTTAATTATTTTTTTGTACATAGCTCCATTTTTCTAATAATATTATTATATATTATTTCAACTATTCTTTTTGTTGTTGTTGCTATTGTACTTTAATTAAAAAGCATTGATAAAAAATGCTTTAACGACTTCAATAATATCAAATATTTTTCACTAAGTCATTTAAGTTTTGTTTTACTGACAATAAAAGTAAAAATTTATTTACTGTTAGTATAGTTTTATCAATAATATACTATTTCTTCAACTTTACAGACAATATGTTAAAGTCTAATAGTTCATCAATACATTAATTCATCAATTGATATTTTTGTTTGTTTGGTTATTTTCATTTTTTTTTTTTTAATAAGTTAACTTCTGGGTAGTTTTTTTTTTTTAATTCAATGTATTTTATATAATGTAGTCCTACTGGCCATAAGCTATACGGTATTAAAGCCAGTTTATCAAAATTGAAGTTTTTCCTTATAGAGAAATGCTGATTTGTTATAAATGATTTAGAACTGCCACTTGTCTTTGGACACCCTATTTCTGCAATCACAGTTGAACTTATCATAGAATTAATAGAACATCTTAAACTTAGTAAGCTATTAAACTATAAATTTAATATAAATCATTTTTTTAAAGTTATTTAGATAATAAATTTTATGCATTACTTTTAGAAAGAAGTACAGATGGTTTGTTTAGAATATCAGGAAATAAAAAACGACAGGAAGAATTAAAAGCCATTTTGAATCGAGGCGGAAAAATAAAACTGCGCTCTGAAAACTGTCAATACAGTGCCCATGATATTTCTGGTATATTAAAGCAATTTTTTGGAGACCTGCATGAACCGTTGTTAACAATTCAGTTATATGACTGTTATCGTCAGTTAGCAGGTAAAAAAAAAATTTGATAAAAATCTTTAGTAAACTGTTTATTAATTCTTAACTTTGTGTTATTTTTTAAATCTTAATTCAAAATATTCAAAAAAAATTTTATTCATGTTTATTTTAAACTTTTAACAAATGCATTTGTAATTTTATCTGTCAAGACATTAAGACTATAATCTGTGCAAAGTATTAATAATACTATTTTCTACGGTCTTTTATTAGATATGGATAGTGTTTATGAAAAACATCATAAAATAAAAACCCTTCAGTATTTGTTTTTGCTACTTCCTCCATTGAACAGGCTGTTATTAAAAAAGCTTTTAGAACTTCTGTCTATTGTGGCAAAAGATGAAACAAACAGAATGACTGCATATAATCTTGGAGTAGTTTTTGCACCTAACATTGTTTGCACAAGACAGGTATTTTTTGTTTGTTTTAGTATTATACATTACATATAGTAATTTCCAGGGTTTGGGTCAAATACGTTTGATCAAATACAAATACAAAAACCTTAATTCTAGATCTCCAACTACAAATTCAAATACAAGTATACTCGATCAGCATTTTCAAAATGCAAATACAAATATTTGTAGTTCAAGTTGAGAAAAAATTAAAAAAAAAATTTTTTTACATTTTTTTCAAGACAAGACTGATAAAATGGTCTATTATATAGAAGAATGAAAAAAAAGTCTTCCGACAAATACCCCTTAATAACAAATTTTTAATTTATTTTAGTGTTCAAAATACAAAATAATGAACTTCTTGGTATTTCCTGTAAAGCACTGGTTAACCTAGTATATAGAATACAAATCAATTAAATACAAATACTACCAGGGCCGTGGTGGGGATCAAACTCGGAACCTCTCGCTTATGAAGCAAGTGTTTTACCACTACACCACTACCGCATAAAGGATTAATGAAATTTTAAATTATCACATTGTACTTTCATACTTGGAAAGTTGAGTTTGTTCCATAATTTCAATATATTTCAACAGCTACTAACTTTTTTCAATTGATGTTAGGTAGTTATAATGTCCAATAATAAAAGTTTTTTTTAACATATTATTAAATGAATCCAATGGTTTTTCAATTAATGGTAGACCAATTCATGATGTTATACATTTTTCAAATGAAACTAAAATTTTTTGTCCCTTCTCTTGAATATTTGTCAGCAACAATTTTGCTATATTTATTTGACATATTAGAAAAATCTAAAATGCATGGAGTATATATTAGTAATATTCTATGTTTGAATATTATTTTTATAAAAATACTTTTTTTAAAAAATTTACTGTATTATATATAAAATTACCTAAAAAAACATTAAAATGCAAAAAATACATAATAATGATTAATACATAAAACACATAGGTTCAAAAGTATACATTAAATGCTATAATTACAACATACACAGATTTTAAAATTTTCTTCTTTGAAAAAAAAATTTCAACATATTTGCGGTATTCCAACACTTCAATTAAATTAAGCACATTACATGATATAGATTTACGTTTTTTATATTTAAAAACTTGTGGAATTTATATTTTTTAAATGCGCACAATTCAATAATCTTAATTGATTGTGTGGCAAAATATTATAGTAAATCTTGAAGAAAATACAATTAAAATAACATACATAGATTTTACAATTAATTTTTATAAATTTGAAAAAAAAAGATGTTATTAAAGGGATCCCCAACTGCCGAGACAAGTTGTGTTCATATTAAAGAAAATGTTTAAAACATTTGGGCTAAATTTTTTTGATTAAAACTTTATAATGAATGCACACCATTAAATTTAAAGTTCACGTTTTAGTAGCAGCTTGCCGTCTCCATTTTTTTTTTTGGTTCTCAGAGTCTTTATAATGTTAGCCGCAATCTGCAGACTTAATAATTTATTCAATGCGTGTTAATTCATAACAGTTTCGGTATATGACGCCATCGTATAAATTTTTTTTTTTAAGATGTCGTTTTTTTTTTTTTTTTTGCCAAAATCACCAAATCATGTTAATTGTATAACTTTTTACTAAATCCGAAAAAAGTTTATGATGCAATTAAAAATTAAATTTATAAAAATAAAAATTTAATATATAACGAATATTTACAGTAAAACGTACTGGTTTAAACTAAATATAAACTAGAT
>NC_061158.1:50224411-50284411 GCF_022113875.1 Hydra vulgaris | reverse complement strand
CTTCTGTCAACCGTTTATAAAAAGAGAAATAAAAAATAATTACATTTTTTAATTACAAAAGTATTATTTGCATTTTATTGTTAGTAGAATTAGGATATAAAGACTTTAAATATAGCTATAACAGCCCAGTTCTATCAACAGTAACAATAGCGCATCGCTCTATAACTTTTTTTTCCTTGTAATTCCCAACTTAATAGTGGTTGCTTGCAGCCTTGTTGGGATTGAATCAGAAGAAAAAATATATACAGTCCCAAATCAAATTATTAGTCCACTTTGATATTTTTTGTATTTTTTATCTTCTTAGAGCTAAAAATTATGTTTTTATAAAAATACAGATAAAAACTTTATGTATAAATAAAGTATAACTATTTTCCAACATAAGATACGCAAAATAACAATAAAAATATGTTTATTAACATGAGTTTTTAATATTTTGTTGATCCTTCCTTATTTTTTATAACTGCATAAAGACGATTCGGCATGCTATAAATGCAGTATATAGCATAACGAACATATAATTGGTCCTGTTTCAATATTCCATCCACAATGTACAGTTGACCAAGGCCTTTTCCACTAATAACCAACCAAAAACTGACTTTAGGAGGGTGTTTTATTGTCTGGATTATACAATCTTCATAAAATTTCTCATTGGAAATTTTATGAAGGTTGCATAATCTTCATAAAATTTCCAATGAGAAATTCGAAAAAAAAATTTAGAACTTTTATATATTTTTTTATATATAATAATTTGATCAGGAACTGTATATCAATTGTTAAATTGTAATTAATTATAATAAATGTAAATAAACAATCTTTATTGTGTCAATATATAACACTAAAACCAAATGAGGTAACATTGAGGAAGATAAAATTATCTAAGAAGTTTTTATACAGGACTGCTCCAACAGTGTTAACCTTTAATTATACCAAAATAAAATGAATATCAGTAAATTTTTCAGTATTAATTGTCCTATTTAAATCTGAAATTAAAATATGAATTAAGATATTGCCATTAGAGTTATGTTATGAGTTATACCAATCACTCTATATTTGTACAGTGTTTATCTTTTCCATTAACTACAGTCAAGATTTAATAATACTTTGTATATCCACCCTTAGCTAAATGCAGCTGTTCATTTCATAATGGCTTAGACTCAACAAGATCTTGAAGGTGCTGTGGAGTGATGTTATTCCAAGCACTTTGCAGCAAGTTCCAAAGTTCATCCTGATTGCCTGGCTTTTTACTCCTGATTGCTCTGAACAGGATATCCCATACATGTTCAATGGTATTCATATCTGGGCTCTAGGTTGGCCATACCATTTGCTGAACACCCTTATCCTGTAAGAAATCACACACTCCCTTAGTTTAATGGCAAGATGCATTATCACGTTGGAAGATATTGGAACTTTTTCTGCCATTAAGCTCTCTGGCTGTAGGTAGCATGTGATTTCTAAACACTTGAAGGTATTGGTCTTGATTCATGTTGCCTCTGCAATGGTACAAATGACCAACCCCGTGCCAGGATATGTATCTCCAAACCATTGGAGATCCACCACCATGTTTTACAGTAGAGGCTATGCAATCAGGGTGAAACCTCTTAACTTTTTTTTCTCACAATTACCCTCTTTGCTCCACAAAAGAACTGGAATCAACTTTCATCACTCCACAGCAATTTTTTCCAATCTTCTAAAGTTCAGCCTCAATGAGCAGTTGCAAAGTCAAGCCTTCGGTGACAATGTAAGGCTGTAAAAAGTGGCTTCTTCACAACTACACGAGCTCCAAGTCCCACTTTTTGTAGCTTATTTTGGACAGTTTTGTCTGTAATATTGATATTATGATGATCAGTTATCAAAACCTGTATTTCCACAACAGAATGGTGACGGTTATCCAAACTGAGGTGCACAATGGTCCTATCCTCTTAAGGTGTTGTCTTCCTATCCTCTCGAGGTGTTGTCTTCTTTGGCCGTCCACTTCTAGACCTATCTTTTACTTCCCCTGTTTTCCTGTATTTCATCATTATTTTTGTCACTTTGTCCTTCGAAATCTTTATCTCTGATTTAACTTTTCTGTAACTTTTCTCTTTGCTCTATATCGCTCTCCTTCATCTCAAGACTGCACTCTTTTTGATGTTATTTCTGATCAAATTGACCAAGCCCTCTCTCTAATTATCCTTCAGCCAATATTGTTGTTGTTGGTGACTTTAATGCTCATCACACTGAATGGCTTGGCTCTAGTGTTAGTGACTCTGCAGGTGTTACAACTTTGACTTTCTTAATCTCTAATGCAAATAGTCAACTTTCCAACTCACTTTCCAGACAATACAAGTAATTTATCTTCTCTAGTTGACTTATTTTCTGTTTCTGATCCTAGTCAGTACTCAGTTTCTCCACATTAACCCTTAGGTGCTTCTGATTACAGCTTGAACTCTCTAAAACTATTATATCATTTTTCTTCATCATCAGAATCTCTCTATCATTGTACCACTTACAACTACCTAAAAGCTGACTGGGACTCTACAATTCCAAGTCAAGCCTCACTTTTCTCTATGGTTTTCCTCTCATTGTGCTGTTGCAATTTCCAATCGAAACCATTACTTTTATATCTATCAGCAAAATAGTTATCCAGATAATAGACGTCTATTTACTATTGCTAGAAACCATTGTAAAAAAATTTTGTCTAACACCAAAGCCAGCTATTCTTGGGTCACGAAATCTTGTATTTCATCTAAAAAATTAGGCTCTCATGACTTCTGGAGAATCTTTAACAGTATCTATAATAAGGGCAAACCTGTTATGCCCCTCTCTTGTATGGTTCAGATTCTGTCACTTTACTTAAAGACAAGGCTGAATTGTTTGCTAAGTTCTCATCAATATTATCTCTTGGTTCCACTAGTCATGCTGTACCTAATATCGCAGGTTAGTCCTGCGATATTAGGTACAGCTGTACCTAATAACAGGTTAGTCCATTGCCTGACTTTCTTATCACTCCAGCTTTTGTATCCAAAGTAATTTCTTGCTTAGACTCTTCTGCAGCTTGTGGTCCGGACAACATACCTGTTATAGTCAAAACTATTTAACAAGTATTTATCAGAGTCTTGTTTTCCGTCCTGCTGGAAAGCAGCATCTATTATCCCTATTTTCAAAAATTCTGAAAAGTGATAAAATCTCGTCTAACTACTGTCCCATTAGTCTTCATCCTATCATAAGCAAGGTTTTTGAGTCCTTAATTATTAAACACTTAATTTATCATCTTGAATCTAATAACTTATTTTTTGATCATTAATAGGGATTTGAATTTTGTTCTACTGCTGATTTGTTAACGGTAATAGCTGATAGGTTTTATCGTGCATTAGCTAGATGTGGTGAGGCTAAGACTATCTAGTCTTTACTCTATCAAGGCTATCTATTCTTTACTTTATCAAAGGCGTTAGAAATTTCTAATGCCTTTGATAAAGTTTAACATACTGGTCTTCTCTATAAGCTTTCTTCTTACGGTGTATCAGGTAACATCTTCAATATTATTGAATCCTTTCTTACTAATTGTATAAAAGTATCCTCCATGGACAGCACTCTTCTTTATATCCTGTAACTTCAAGGTTTCCTCAAGGTTCTATCCTTGGCCCTATACTCTTTTTAATTTACATTAATTATCTTTCAGATAATCTCACATCAAAGGTGGCATTGTTCGCTGATGATACTATCATTTATTCTTGTCTTGATAAGAAGCCAACACTCTCTAATTGCTTAATGTAATATACTTGATGAGTCATCTTCAACTTACGAGATTATTTCTTATTTATAATTTTTTTTGGAAACCATATATCAAATCAATTGCAAAATTAGGATCTGCTAAAGTTGCATCTCTTTATTGTGCTCATGATTTTACGTTTTATCTTCACTTTCTTACTATTCTAATCTTTATCTTTATAAATCTCAAATCCGTTGTACGGAATACTGTTACCATATCTGAGGCAGATCTTCCAATAATGCCCTTTCTCGCTTAGACAAAGTGAAAAAATACATTGTAAACATATTTAAACCTGCTCTTGCAGCCAACTTTCAAACATTATAACATCGTTGTAATGTTGCTTCTCTTTCACTTTTCTATAAATACTATAATGGGCACTGCTCTGAAGAGCTAGCCTCTCTTGTGTCATCTACTAAAATTTGTTCTCATATTACTTGTCATTCAATTCAGTCTCATCCTTTTATTTTGACTGTTCCTAAGTGCTCCAAAAATTTGTCTGGCTTTTTTCCTCGAACACCAGTTCTTTGTAATTTGCTTCCTTCATTTTGTTTTCCTGATTCATTTAATTTGCAAACTTTTAATTCGCCTGTCAATCGTTATCATGCTTTCTAAAATTCATCTTTTTTCTTCCAGTAAAGTTTTCTTCCAACTGTTATAGTGGTTGCTTCCAGCCTTGTTGGAAGTGAAAATGTTAATGAAAGCGTATTAAGGGACCCCTAAAAATATTATTTATTTAAATAATATTTAAAACCAGTGTTTTTTTATGATGTAAAACACACACATACATATATACATACATACATACATACATACATACATACATACATACATACATACATACATACATACATACATACATACATACATACATACATACATACATACATACAGGTGACAGCACACAGGCAGAATTTTGTTGACAAGTGCCATTTTGCAGCGGACAAAACAAGTGCAACTTTTTTGGTTTGTTTCATTTTCTTAAGTCTGGTCCATGTCAACGTCACGGAAGTTTTTTAATAATTAAAGGAAGTATCCAGAAGTTTCCAGAAGCATGCAGAATCTTCCAGAAGTTTCCAGAATATGCATTTGGAAGCATCCAGAAGCATCCAGAAGTATCTAGAAACCTTCAGAAACATCCAGAAGCTTTCAGAAGCATCAAAAAGAAGCATCTAGAATCTTCCAGAACAGGTTCACACAGGTTTATTTTACTATATAAGAGACATGTAAACCGACATGTAATTCAGTCAGTATATGGAATTCAATCAGTCAGTATTATCAAGACAGTTTATCGGAGTTTTATCGAAGAACATCAATACAAGAAGTGAAATACAACAAGTGTTTCATTACATCAATACAGTCCACATCCAACCAAGACGTTGTGTTCCACAAAGCATTTTTGCATCATCACAAGGTAAATGTAACACGGTAAGCCTTGAGAAGCATGATTATTTATTTTTAGTATTTTTATGACTTCAAGTGCAAAAAAAGCTCCCGACAGTCTTGGATTGGAACTAAGAAAGAAAATTATTGGCAATTACGTAAGTGGAATGTCACAAAAAAGTATTTGTGATAAATATCGCGTGAAAAAATGGACCGTATCAAGACTATGTTCCAAATACCGTTCTACGGGGAAGTTGGTAGCAGATAACAAAGGTGGAAGACTGTGTTCCACCACTTCTAGAGAGGATTCTATGATTGTCAGATCCGTTAAAAAGGATCCCTGGATATCATCAATCGAGATACAAAAGCAATTAGAGCTGCCTGTATCGGATTGAACAATCAGACGACATGCTGTTGAAGCCCGATTGTTTTCTCGACGCCCTGCAAAGAAACCGCTGATTTCACTAAAGAACCAGAAAAAAAGACTCATGTTTGCTATATCTCATATTGACTGGAATGTGGAGAAATAGTGAAATGTCCTGTTCAGTGATGAATTGAAGTTCAACATCATTGGGAGCGATGGCATTTGCTGTGTACGTTGACCGGCCGGAAAATACATTAATTTACCTTACTGCTATAAGGCCGTGAAGCATGGTGGAGCAATGTAATGGTCTGGGGTTGTTTTTCTGCTAACGGTCTAGGGCCAATACATCGAATCGATGGAATAATGGACCGTTTCATGTATAAAAATATCCTGAAAGATGTTATGTTACCTCATGCTGAATAGAATATGCCAATAAAATGGGTTTTTCAGCAAGACAACGATCTGAAACACTGCAAAAGTAGTCAAGCAGTGGTTTCAAGACAACCACCTATCAGTGATGGATTGGCCGCATCAATCTCCGGATCTCAACTCTATCGAGAACCTGTGGAAGATTGTCAACCGCAGAATTAATCGTGAAGGTGTACATAATAAGGATCAACTGTTTGAACAAATCCAAAAGGCCTTGGCAGCGATTCCACTAAGTTTCATTGATCACCTGATTGAATCTATGCCTCGAAGATGCAAGGCTGTGATTGACAACAAAGGATTCACCACGAAATATTGATAGCGAAATACAGCTTGGTTATTATTTTGTGGAGTTGCACTTGTTTTGTCCAGGAGGAAATCAATTTTTTTTAACACTTTAGATTAATTTATTAATTTTCGTGTACAAAGAATGAACTTTGTGATGAATAAAACTTGAAGAACGTTGTCTCTAAACAATTACATAGTTATTTCTCTAAATTGAAAAATGCAGCAATTTTATATAAAGAAACTAAATTAGCATTATTTGGTTGCACTTGTTTTGTCAGATACTGTATATATATATATATATATATATATATATATATATATATATATATATATATATATATATATATATATATATATATATATATATACATATATGTATATATATATATATATATATATATATATATATATATATATATATATATATATATATATATATATATATATATATATATATATATATATATATATATATATATATACATACATATATGTGCATCTAATGCTCCTTACTTTCAAAAATTTAGTGGGGCCACCTTAATTCTGAAATTTGCAACAAGAGCCTAAACTCCAAAAAAAGAAAAAATTCAAATGTATGTCATGTTGGGTTTCAAAAGAAGCAGAATTTTATAAAAATTTCAAAAATAATTATTTATTATAATTAAAAACACTTCATAAAAAATTTAAACAAAAATAATTAAAAATTACACTGTTTTATATATTTTGTTAAAAAATGATAATTTTTATGCAATAAAGCATAAAATAATATATATATATATATATATATATATATATATATATATATATATATATATATATATATATATATATATACAGTAGCTTTCATAAATTTAGACTCTTTTTTTTTTTTTCCATATATGTGAGAAAATACTCAAAATAAAAATAAAAAAGTGCTACCGCTATGTTTTATATATAATTTAAAAAAGGAAGTAAAACTCTATTATAGAGTACCTTAATTTTTTTACAGGATGTTTATTACTCATTCTATAACACAAAAAGGTTAATTAATAAGCTTGATTTTATTTTGTTCATAAATTTAGACGCACAATCAAAAAAGTCTTATATCTTGTTAATTGATAGTTAATTAGTAGTTTTTTCCCATATTTCTCATTAATAGGCCTAAATTAATTGATTTTGTCAAAAAACCTTATATAAATATGACTTACCTGAAATTAGTTAATCATTATTTAATAAATAAACAAAAGTTAAGTTAGTTTTGCACTAAAAAGACGTGAAAAATGGGCAAAAGACGTATTACTCAAGGTGAAAGATGGCAAATTATTGCGCACATCAAAGAAGGAACCAAAATTAATAAAGAAATCGCGAAGTTAATTGGATTTTCTGAGAAATGCGTTCGGACAACGAAACAAAACTTTCTTCACACTGGTGGTGCCAGCGAGTAAACGAGGCCAAGTAGACCCTTGTCAACCACCAGAAAGGACGACAGTGTTCGTTTTAGAGCTGTCAGAGCTAATCCAAGAATTAGTTACAAAGAATTGACCACAGAATTCAATACAACGCGAAATACATCTATTTCTCAAAGCATAGTCTGCCGAATACTTATCAAATACAAGATTGGAGTCTACACTGCTTTGAAGAAACCGCTTTTGCGTCCATATGATAAACAAAGGAGACTAAAATGGTGTCGTGAAAGAAGGTATTGGACAGTAGAACAATGGGAAAACATTATGTGAAGTGATGAAAGTAACTTTGAGCTTATCAATCGCAAATCTAACATAACAGTCAAAAGAATGGCTCACGAAAAGTATTACGCCAGGTACATTAGACCGACTATACAAAGTGGAGGAGGCTCGATAGGAATCTGGTTATGCTTCAATTACAAAGGTGTTGGTATGTGCCAAACATACACCAGAAGAATCAACTCCAGAATATACGTAGAAGTACAGGAAAACAACCTAACTCTATCAATTGACCTGCTTATGCTCAATGATAAACCATGGAAACTTCAACAAGATGGCGCTACTGCACATACTGTATACTATACAAAGGAGTGGTTCAACAATAATAATATCATGGCAATACCGTGGCCACCATACTCACCTGATTTGAATCTGATTGAAAACGTTTGGGCTTGGATTGACCGTGAATTAGCAAAGGTTCAAGTTTCCACACTTGGTCAGCTGAAGGAATTCCTTAAGGAGACCTGGTATGAGGTCCTAGAAGTGATGTGCAAAAATCTTGTTGAGTCTATGCCTAGAAGAGTTTTTAGTTATTAAAGCAAAAAGCGGATAAACAAAATATTGATTGGTTCATAAATTACGCCTTCTAACGTATCGTGCGTCTAAATTTATGAATTATTTTTTTTGTCTAATTTTTTTAATACCATGTAGTTGTACCTAATTATTACTTAGTATTTCTTTTTTTTTTGTAAACTTTTTTTAAATTTTGTATTCTGTATGTATTTATCTAATAAATAGAAAAAAAAATAAACCGAAATCTTTTTTCGTCATTGTTTTATCATTAAAAAACTAAAAATTTCTATTCTCAAATATGAGTGCGTCTAAATTTATGAAAACCACTGTATATATATATATATATATATATATATATATATATATATATATATATATATATATATATATATATATATATATATATATATATATATATATATATATATATATATATATATATATATATATATATATATATATATATATATATATATATATATATATATATATATATATATATATATATATATATATATATATATTAGGGTGTCCCAGTTGCCCCTTTTATTCTAAAAAAGATATGTTCATATTCTTAAAACTTTCTATTGATTCTCAAAAGCAACTCGGTTAAATTTTTTCAAAATTTTATTGGATTTAGGGGAGCACAAGACTCATGAACACTTACCGGTCCCTAATATAATTAAAAAAACGTTTTTAAAAAGTATGTCATGTTGGGTCTTAAAAGAAGTGAAATTATATAAAAATTTCAAAAATAGTAATCATTTTATTAAAAAATTATTATTTTAGAGTTTATTGCAATAAAAAACTTTTTATAACTAAAAATAAAAGAAGTGTATTTTTTTATAATAATTCCCAAAAAAATTTAAAAAAATAAACTTAAATAATAATTTTTTTATAAAATGATTGTTACTATTGAAATTTTTATATAATTTCGCTTCTTTTGAGACCCAACATGACATACTTTTGAAAAACTTATTTTTTATAATATTAGGGACCCGGTAAGTGTTCAAGGGTATTGTGCTCCCCCTAAATCCAATAAAATTTTGAAAAAATTTAACAGAGTTGCTTGTGAGAACCAATAGAAAGTTTTAAGAATATGAACAGATCTTTTTTAGAATATAAGGGGCGGCTGGGACACCCTAATATATATGTGTGTGTATATACATATTTATATATATATATTTATATATATATATCCATGTTTATTTTAATATCTTATATATTTAATATTATATAGCAATGTTTATTTTAATACATTTTAATATAATTTTATTAAAATTTTTATATATATATTGTATTTATTTTAATTTATTTATATATTTTTCAATATGTTATTTTTTCTTCTTATTCCTCCATTTTTTAATATTACTAATAAATTTCTGTTTCTGTTGCATTTACACTTAATAAAACTTTTTTTTTTTAATTTTAAACACTTTTTACAGATACCAGCAGAATTTCTGTCAGAAGTAAAACAGTACTTACAGAAAAAAGACAAGGTATTAATTAATTTACTAAATTGCAATCTCTAAATATTCAAAGAGAATATTGATGATGATGATGATGATGATTTTGTATTTCTAAGGAAAAAGATGCAGAAGTACCAATGGAAAAAACATTTTGTCAGCAAGTTGATCCCAAACAGTTTCGTAAAAATGCTAAAAGTAACACTGATGATGCATTAATGCTTCTATATGCTCATATGATGGATCTTCCTGATGGAGAAAAGAAACGAGAGTTTATGGAGAAGGTAAATCTAATAAAATGATCTAGATTATTGTAGAGTTGTAATAGCATTTTTTTTTTTTGTAAATTTATTCTTTTGTTATTTATAATTTTTCCATTTAAATTATTCCATCTCCCTCAATCATCTTTTTAGTATTGTAAAAAATATTTCAGAATACTAAATACTGACTTCAGAATCAAAAAGTTAGAGATTTGATGTCACTTTTCCAAATAACATTTATTTTTACCATGACTACCACTGCCTTTGATGGGTTTAAAATTAAATGATAAAAGTTTTTTTGGCTAAAGGATTACAATTATTAGATTTCAAAACTATATATAAAAAAAACATATAGGTTATTTATATTTTGTTTTGTAATATAATGATTGGAATCATTTGGACAATATAACATATTAACATTTTAATGATTGGAATCATTTGGACTATATATTATCTATAGTTAAATTTAAGTATAAGTTTAAATTCTTAGTTGAATTTAAGAATTTAATTTAAAAAATAAAAACTAATTATGATTTTTTTCAACTAAAAATGAATTGAACGATACTTGAACGATACTTGAACGATACTTGATTTGAACTCTGGAACAAAGTGTGTCATAAGAAACACTTTTAGATTTATTGTTCTTTTAACTTTACTTTTTATTTTTATACCACTGATTTTTTATTGATATTTATATTCTCTGTTGTTTTTTTTTATAATATTTAAATTAGCAATGTTTTTTGTTTTAAAATATTTATTGATATAGAAACTGAGTTTAATTGCTTGTGGTTTTTGTTATTGTTTTAGTTTAAAGAAAGCTATCCGGGTACCCCTTTGTTCATACCACTGTCGGTTCAGGTAAAAATATTAATTTTTCAGTCATAAGTGAATGATAACTTGATTTTTTTTTCTTTCGGTTTTTTCGGTTTTAGAATAGACGAAAAGAATATATGAACTCAACTGATAATATGAGTCCTGCTACACCATTATACTCTTCAAAAACAACTGTTATTCCTTCAAAAAGTTTTCCTATGAATGGGAATTCAACAGAAGAGTGTTTAAATTTGTTAACAGTTACACCTGTTTCTAAAGATATACCCTCGCAAGCCTCAAGTACTCCAAGTACGCCTGGTGCTAGAATGAAACTTTGCTTGAAAAGATTACGAAGAAGAAGTGCCGAAATTTTCAAACCTAAAGCTCCTAAAATACCTACACCAGAAAAACCAGAACCACATTTACCTGTGCTGTTAAGAATGAAAGAAGCTTTTAAGAGAAAAGTACCTTCAGCTAATAAAGTACTGAAAAAATCTGTAAGCACACCTATAATTTCACGCAAAAAACAAAGTCTTTCAGAAACTGATTTGACACCCAATAATGACAGAATCAAAAATGGGGAAAGTGCACTATTTAGTGAAGGGAGAGTGTTTAATAGAACTTTAGAGGAACTTCAACCTCCTGACGGTGGTCCGATTCGCTTTCAATTTGGAAAGCAAAATGAAGAAGCCGTTACCTTTAGTAGCAACCATGTTGTGAATGACCAAAGTAAGTCTCTTGAAAGAACTCCTCTTATACGTAAAAGTCTTTACCCAGACTTAAAAAATAAAGTTGATAATTTTACAGACAGATTTGGTTCAAAGATTAAACCTCAAAGAGATATTTGCCATACAGTTTTAAAACCTCCGTTTTCTTTAAAACCTCCTATAATCGATTCTGATTTTGATTGTTGTGATATATTGAATGGACTTACATTAGAAGATAATAAATTTTCTATAAACGAAGCATCTTATGCAAAATTTAAGGAGCGCAGAAGCTATAGAAAGTTAGCTGGTTTAACAAACGACGAAGTTGGGGAACTACGAAATTGTGAGTTAAATAACGATTCAATGGTTTCTTAACTTTAGATCCAGGTTTTTTGTTTGATAAAATAAATGCCAAGGTAACTTTTTTTTTAATTTTAACCGTATTATTTTGGACTTTATAGGATTTTTTGAAATTAAAGACCGCTTTGAGTCATTTACGATTTCTTTTGCAAATCATGACGTTTCTTATATGTGTATGATATATGCTTTGAACATATTTATTGCGATAAAAAAAAATTAAAATATTACATCGTAGATGTATTTAAACATGTTTGGATGATATTTATATTGTTTCTAATTATTTTTTGAATAATATACTTGAAAGGCGCTTCAGAATAATAACAAATCTGTAAATAAAACCTACATATGAAGCAACTTTTTTGTGTTTGGGATGTTGTTGTTTAAAAAAATCTTTCGTTTAGTCGTCGTTAAATGCTTAACAGTGTTTGTCGTAAAAAATTCGTTAAAGCCATTTTTCGGTCTTGTGCTCCTTGCAAGTATACATTGTTTTTATTGCAGTTTTGATGTTTATATATATATATATATATTTTTATATATATATATATATATATATATATATATATATATATATATATATATATATTTATATATATATATAAATATATATATATATATATATATATATATATATATATATATATATATATATATATATATATATATATATATATATATATATATAAATATGCACTCACATATATATATGCACTCACATACATATATATATATACATATATATATATATATATAAATATATATATATATATATATATATATATATATATATATATATATATATATATATATATATATATATATATATATATATATATATATATATATATATATAGTTGGTATAAGTTTGCGATTTTAATGAAACATAAAACTGTTAAAGTGTTTAGATTTAAAACTTTCTTCATCTCTGTTTTAACTTAAAATTTAAAAAATAGTATTGTAATAAATAGATTATAGTAATATATTTTAAATATAAAACGACATTAGATATATTTATAAAAGCTATTTATGTAAGGATTATTTATATAGATGTTTTACAAAACCGAAAAGTTGTATTTTTTTTTAAATAGATTTTTAAAATACTTGTAAGTCAATAACTGTTAACGTTTGCAGTTTTACATGTATATTTCAAGTTAACGTCAGCAGTTTTGCACGCATTCAACTGAAAAGAACCAAACAATATCATGAAATTTTATTGCCATTGAATTCATAAGTTTTTCATGTTTATTAAAAAGAAACCAACTGCAATATCCACTGCTTATGTGTTATATAGTTTTAAAATGTTGGTTTTATATGCTTTTCAGTTGTAAATTATTTTTTTAATGTCATTATTAAGATTTTTGTAGTTGGTTCTTTTCTGTTGAATGTCGTCCATTTTAAGTTAACGTTTGCAGTTTTAAACGCATATTTTAAGTTATTTGTGTTCTAGATCCCATTTCTCTACTGTAAGTTTTTTCATATCAACGCCTCATTTTATTAAGTAACGATGGGCCCTCATTGATTGTAGTATCTAAAATAAACTTATGAAGTAGCACCCTCATTAAGAGCGCTACTACATTAGAAATGTAATCCTTCATAAAAAATCTTGCCAGATTCAATATTTCCATTAAATAATCACATTAAATTGTCCAATGCACTAATTTTGAAAGAATGGTTTCCCAATTACTGTAATTTTGATGAATTTTCATGATTCTTATATTTTTTTATTACAATTGCATTATTTTTAAATGTTTTCAAAAATGATATGATATGGATTATAAATGCTTAATTATGGAAAGCAAGGATTACTTAGTTTTTGTTGGGAAAAAAAATGCATTTCAAAAACAGAAAAAATGTTGGAAAATTTGTTTGTTTAAACCTTCTTTAAGTATTGTTTGGTGTATGCTTAGACACCTTCCACCGCGGCGGAAGGTGTTTTTTTTAAACAACCTTCGTTCTTCCAAATGTGTTCTGCCTATAAAATTTTGCACTAATTTCATGGGTCCTTAACATTGCGCTAACTTCATGTATCCTTAACAACCTTAAGTTGATGCTCACTGGAAATTAATTTCTTAAAAGAACTGTTTTTAAACTTTTCTCCAAGTTTCAGGTTTTATGAAAGTTCTGCTAAACAGACATCTTGCAGAACTTCCTTGTTCGATTGCAAGAGGTTTCCATGAGCAAACTTAGATCTGTTCCATTACAATTTTCTATGTTATCTATTTGTATAAAAGATCACTGGATCTCTTGGTTCCTTCTTGTATTTCTATCATGTCATGATGTATTTCTCTTTATGACATGATGAAGATTTGATAATCATCATAACATGATAACCAGATTTGTGTTTCAAACCTCTAATCCAAGTTTTGCTCTCTCACTCTAAGTGCTTCATTCTCTACAATTTCATAGTTTTTCTGACCATCTATGAATTGAAAATGTTTATTAAGTAAACATTTACGCCTCCATTTATTTTTTTTTAAAATAGTGAAAACGATATTGCTGTTTCTGATCTTGCACTAGTTTGATACCTAAGAAAAAGCAGAGTATTTCATTTTTTAGACGTAGTATTGGAATCCTTTTTCTTTAAAATTTAATTACTGTATTTATTGAACACTTAGCTTTTCATCACAGATCATGATAGATCCACTTTACTCCAGAGAGTATAGAAATATTGGTAAAGCTTGCTTCAAAAAACAATTACTGTGAAACTAGAATGTTATTTTTATTAAATTTTAAAACAAAACAAGGCGTTTTTAAATAGGTTTTGCTTTTACAAAAAACGCATTCAAAGTTACCCCATTTGCGGGGTAACTTTGAATGACTATTTAAATTAGTATTATACAAAATACTTTTATTTAAATATTATTTTGGATTTGTGTAAAAGTCAATTTTAGCCCATATATTCACTTTGTTAAATTTCAAATATTGTCAATATTGAAGGAAGAACAAGTAAAAATATCTCAAAAACGTTCAAAGTAACCAAAGTTCAAAGTTTTACGGTAACAAAAACTTCAGCGACATATATAATCATAATCTTTGTATAGCTTTTGATAACTAAACCTTCAACGAGGAAAAAATGGAACGAGAGTTGATGCAAACATGCGAAATGATCAAAAATGCTGCTTTATTAGCATTTGCGCAGTGCTTTGAACAACGAAAAACCTGTATATATTCAAAACCGTGGTGGACAGCAGAACTTAAAAAATGCAGAAAACATCTTTCATTTAACTTTAAACAATGGCAAAAATCTAACTATGACAAATCACACGAATGCATAGCATACAAAAGATACACCCTTGCACGTAAAAACTTTCGAAAAGCGGTTAAAGCAGCCCATAACAAAAAAATCCATGAAAAAACGTTAAATATTGAAAATCTAAGAACTAAAAATCCTCAAAAGTTTTGGGACAATATTCATAAAATCAAAACCAAAGCAAAAACTCGTTTATTTACGATTAATAATTCGCAGAACATAAAAGATATCGTTAAAGAGTTCAAACAACATTTTCGAACTCTATTCAATACGCCGCTCATTACAAATAACAACCATAATCCCCTTAAAATTCCGCCTCTAAGTAATGAGCCTAATTCACTAATAATTAACTCAGCTGATATTATAAACTGCATATCACAACTAAATAATAATAAGTCTTCAGATAGCTTTGGGATAACTTAAAACACCTTAAAAACTGTCATAATAACAATCTTTTTTGTGGCTCTCTAAATTTTATAACAGCATTCTAACAAATGGAAAGGTACCAAAAGATTTATCAACTTCAATATTTATTCCACTTGTTAAGTCATATAAAAAATCTCTTAATAATCCAGATAATTACCGTGGAATTAGTATTTTACCTATCCTTGCCAAACTTTTAGAATATCTAATTTTACTTTTATGTCCTAGTATTAAAGATAGCATTTCCGTTTGGTTTTAAAAAAAAATAGCTCTACGCTCCACACAGAATTTTTATCGAGCGAAACCATTCAACACTATAATAACAATAACACACCTTTATATAT
This sequence comes from Hydra vulgaris, assembly GCF_022113875.1. NCBI lineage: Eukaryota > Metazoa > Cnidaria > Hydrozoa > Anthoathecata > Hydridae > Hydra > Hydra vulgaris. The sequence goes on along the minus strand of NC_061158.1, from coordinate 50,268,351 downwards.
GTGTAGTCTAGATGCAAATAAAGCGTTTGATACTTGCAACTGGGATATGCTATTTGAGAAGCTCTATTTCCAAGAAAAACTTCTTTTATCTGTTGTACACGCAATCACATCGCAATATCGTTCTGGTCTATTTTATCGCCATATTTATATAGCATCTATACCGAAAACATCTTAAATGAAATAGCCTCAGAATGTAAAGTAGGATTGACGATAAATGGCATCTATACTGGTGTCATTGCATACGCAGATGATGTAATTTTGCGTATGCAATGAAAAAAAAAGTCCAACAATCTCTGGTCTGCAAGAACTGATTGACAGATTTCAAACATATGGAATATTAAATTTTATCAAGCTAAACAACGAATATTAACGAAACTTATATACATCTCCAAAATAATTTAAAACATCTGAGTTTCCAATGGGATAACGACACTAACAAAAACATAATCGTGACACTTCAAAAATCAAATCTAAATGAACGTATAACGCAGTTTCAATCGGTTGCAATACCTCTAATTGACAGTGGAATACGTTTTATTCAGCCAGTATACTCAGTCCATGTATACAATACCTTGACATTGCTCAAGCTTATATATGGCCTTGAGCTGTGCAACAGTTTTCTAAGGAACATAGACGCTATTGGAAGAACAGTTTTGAAATCATTTTTTTGTATTTTAAATTATAGCAGAAATTACCTACATTATTTTTTTAAAATAGAAGATATTTCAACTACTCTTCTTCGAAATAAAGTAAACCTATTAATTAGGCTAATGAAAAATTAAACTTGCTATTCGCTGATAATTTGTCAATTACTGGCAACACAAAATAAAAAAACATTTATAAACGAAGTGATTGTAAAACTCGTGGCTTGAACATCTTTCAATGCGCGATAAAAGGTAAAAAAATTAAATTCACACTACCTCAAGAAGAACTGCAGGCTGATACTATACCAATATTAAAAGAAGCGTTCCAATTAAGGAACTTAAAAAATTTAAACCAATGACGGAGGAGAATATTTCCAAAATAGATCTAACAGTCTAGTCGGTCTAGTTATTGGTATTAAAGACAAATATTAGGAGAGCCAAGACTGGCCTTAATTTAATTTGTAACTGTTTAATGCAAATTAATTTACCTGTAATATTATTATTGGGTGTTTAATAAAAAAAAATAATGAAAAATAGTACAATCCCCCCAGACTTGTAGATATTAAAATGTCATAAAAAAGTAGAAATCGGATCTTGAAGACTTTTTAGGACACAATATTTACGATTAAGACAAAACAACAGATCACCCATAACGTATAACGCAAACTTCTCTAAAAAGGAACATAATTTACCAGACTATTTTTGGAATCTGCAATGATTAAAACAAGTAATAAAGCAAAAAAAAAATAAATAATAATAATGGTATGACCTACCTAATATTTTACCTAGCAAAATATTACATAAAAATAAATGTTTTGAATGTAATATTCACTCTATATATAATAGAGTAATAGAATAACAAATGTGGTTGAGGGTGGGTGTGAACACTTAAGAAAATCATAATACAAAATGTAGAGAAATTTTATTTCGTTATTTATTTATTTGCCATTCTTCTATCACGTTCATCAGCAATAGTCAATCTGACTCCCTTTCCGCGAGGTAAACTAACCAACGGTTTAGAACCTTTTCCAATCAAAAAAATGTTAGAAAGTCGAGTAGCAAACTGGTTTCCAGTGACATCTTTAACATGGACAATATCATAGGAACCTTAAGGAAAATAAAATTATAATAACAAAAACTCTACAGTAAAACTCTAAATCTTAAAAGAATAAGTTTTTACTTGGATGTCTCTCACGGTTAGTTATTATTCCAACTCTACCAGTGTTGCGACCAGCAGTTACCATAACAAGATTGCCTGTATCAAACTTAATAAAGTCAGTTATTTTTCCGGTCTTAATATCGACTATAACAGTATCGTTTACTTTAATAGATGGATCTGGATATCTTATGGTTCGCCCATCATGGGTAACAATGTATGGAATCGAGTTTTGACCAACAGCACTTCGCTTTACTTTAGCTAATTTATACTAGAAATGAATTAAATACTTTAATAAAAACATTTTATAACAATAATCAGACTGAAAAGACAAATTATTTTTAAACATATACACATTATTCATTAACATAATACATATACATGCATATCCATAGAGAATAGCTACAGCTTATATTTAATAAATTATACTTTAAAATGTATTTACATATTAAATAATATAGTGTTGAATATTATACTTACAGCAGATTCTTCAGCGCTTATTCTGTTACAAACAAATCTACCTTTGACATCATACAACAGACGGAAATTTTCATGTGTCCTTTCAATTGAAACAACATCTGAATAACAAAAGTTTTGTTGTGTTTTATAATACAACAATTGGTTTTGAAATCATAACTGAAAAACGAATCAGAAAAATCGAGAAAAAAAAAAAAAAAAAAAAAAAAGTTAAATTTTACAAAAGTTTTATTTTATAAATATAGCATAGTGATAAAATCAATTTTGTTTTTTTATACTTTATTATAAAAAAAAGAAAGGATAAACAAAGATATCACAATAAAAAGTACAATAATGCATGAAGGTATAATTACTGTAACTGTAAAAAGCTGTAATAACTTTTAAAGACCAACAAAACATTAAAAGTAATAATCTTGAAAACATTTTAATCAACAAGTCTTCTTCAAATATCAGTAGAAAATACTTATTTGAAATAGCAAATAGTACTAAACTTTAAACCAAAACTTAATCACTTTTAAAAGTTGTAACTGTTACAAAAATCTGGAAGCTGTACTAAATTAAAAGCAATTGAGACAAAACACTAATAGATTTTCGTGGTCAAGTATGATCAATGTCATAAATTTTGTGATGATGAGTTAACTACTGTTTAACACATCATCATATTACAGTTTAACAATTCAAACAAAAATAATAAAAACGAATTTATTAATGCATGTACTAATTTATTATATGCTTCACCTGATTTTTTTTAAGTGAAGATTTTAAAATTAGACTTTAACTCAGTTTCCAAAAGATTATAAGGCAAAAAATAGTGACTAAAAAATATCAGTAATATTATTCTTGTATTATCTTGGGTCAGTATTTAAAACAGCAAAATGAACTATAAACAGCATTTTATGTCTTTAAATATATATATATATATATATATATATATATATATATATATATATATATATATAAAATATACATCACTAACAAAAATAATATAAAAAAATGTAAAAAAAAACTTACCTAAAATTGCACCATTTGATTTAAAATTAATTTTTACATAATTACAAAGTTACTATATCTACTAGTTTTAACTTATACTATAACAAAATCTATTAACTCATATGAATATGTATTAATTGATATGTATATGTTTATAAGTGAGTGTGTGTTTATATATATATATATATATATATATATATATATATATATATATATATATATATATATATATATATATATATGTAATGTGCGAATTCGTTATAATAAAATGTTTAAGTTTTTTTTACCCATAAATCCTGCTGGATAACATATATCAGTCCTAACTTTTCCATCAACCTTTATGAGGCGCTGTTTCATAATTTTAGTAACTTCAGCGTAGTTTAATGCATACTTTAATCTGTTTCTCAAGAACACAATTAATGGCAAGCATTCTCTCAATTTATGTGGACCAGGTGAAGGACGAGGAGCCTAAATGATTGATAACGTCAGCAGACTGAGTTGAAAATCAATTTTGCATAGGGAAATTTAAAAAAAAGAATAGGAAAATAATAATTCTAGCAAATAAAGTACAGCAACTCAATAAGAACTGCAACTATAAAAAATAAAAACAAATATTAAGTTTAAATTTTCAACTTACAAAGTTTCCACTCAACTTGTCCAACATCCAATGCTTAGGAGCATTTAGCCGCTTGAGGTGCTTCTTTGGACCTCGCGTCTAATAAAGAATAAACGAAATTGATAGCAGTTAAAAACGCCATTTGTATATAAAACGTAACTGAGATGGTTAACAAACTGATTCGTTTGATAAATTATGATGTACTATATTCCCTCAAATTATAATTTCTCACCATCTTGGCTATCCTCTTGGTAAAAGAACAATTTGCTTCGCTTTACCAAAATAAAAACAGCTCATGAAATCGAAGCAAAGAGTTTTAAGTCATAGCTCAAAGCTACCTTACAAGCTTTTTATTGTGCGCATTATTATTTTTTGTTTTTGGCGATTTACTCTTAGGGGGCCTGCTAAGAATAAATCGCCAAAACACTGAATCACTTTAAACAAACAAAGTTGAAAAAAAATTAATTATATTTCTTTTCATTTATTTATTATATTTAGTTAAAGCCCTAAAATTTACAAATAATATATACATACAGGGAGTTGGGAAAACACCCCACTATAAACGATCAGTTTTATAAATATTTGAAGAGTACACGGGAAAAAACTGCAAAGTCATATTTAAAAAGTTTTGAGAAAGAATATATTGATCATTTAGATAAGTCTTCAGAGAAAATAAAGAAACCTAAAAATTAGGAAAAAAAAACATTTCTAGATTAATTTATCTTAAGTTAACAATTTTAATAAAATTTTTGTAAATTTAATTAAATTTATTTTTTACCTATTTTTATACCAAGACTTTTATAAATGATCAATATATACTTTCTCAAAACTTTTTAAATGTGACTTTGCAGTTTTTCCCGTGTACTCTTCATTTATTCTGAAATTTTTCTCCAATCTGAAAGTCTACTGTGGCGTAAAAAGTTTGTTGCTCAGTAAATCATTTCAGAAACTTAACGATCTGTTACATGATTGGTTGTGTCTTGGATGACAGTTTTGAATATACTAACGCATTATTTTCAAATGGTGATCTTGTGACAAATAGTTAATAAGTTTTGCAAGATATATTTTTTTTATTTGTTAAAGTAAGCAATAAAATTTGTACATAAAAGGTTTTATATTAAGGAAAGCAACACCAAACTTTCCAAACTGACAATAGCTACATCAACGCGTAGCCGAAGCAGCATTTTAAAGAATTAACTGTTGGTGCATCAACTACATCAATAATTCATTATAAATTCAATCAAGGATATATCAGTTTAAAGATAGCAAAGATAGGCTGCATATTCAGGGTGTGGACTTATAAACACATTATAGAATTTCAGAGGCCTACTTTCATTGATGTAAGTGCATGCCTTTTTTACCATGCAAAAAATTTTCATGCTTTAGGTTAGATGCAAAAATGACTCCTAAACCATGCTGATTTTTAAAAAGCAAGTTATTACTGTTAACAAGCCATAAAATTTTTTTGCTGGTTTTTTAGTATACTTTGCATGCAACTTAGGTTAGCGAAACAACTCGATATTTTTTACCAAGAAATTTTTTTTTCATAAACTAATATTGGCTAATTTCCGTAGAGAAAGTACTATTTTAAAGTTAAAGGATTCTGAAAAGACTTTTGAAGCGGAACTGCGCGGCTTTTGGTTCATATCTTAAAGTATTTAAAAGTGCAAGCCGTCAAAAGTTTCAAATCGGAATTCCAATTGTCTGTGGTTTTGTCCAAGTTTTCATTGTAAATCCATTCAGATTTAAATGACAACTTCCATCTGACGATGGAAAATTTTCAGAGATTTTCAGCGAAAAAAGAAATTTGATTTAAGAGTTCGTAATATTAACTATATCAAGAAAAGTTTCAATAGCTTTGCCTGAAGTATTATTTATAAAACGCATTTAATTTTTAGTTGTTTATTAATGTATTTTAATATATTTACAAGTTCTAGGATTTCGATATTATTTTTTTCATTTTTTTGCTTTAAATATTTCAGCTTTAACATTTTTTCCCAGCAATAGACACCTAAAAAAACATTTATGATTTGAATAATACAAAATAACAATATACTTTTAACCATAGTTTGACTTACTTGGTTGCACTGATATTGGAAATAAATTTATCTTTTAAAAATACATTTTTCTTCCAATCAAGGCAACTGAAATTAAAAATAGAAATTCTTTAATAAACACAGTAAAGTTAATAAATTGATTAAAAATGATTTTGATCTTTACAGTGAAAATTTAAACAGTTCATTCAAAAATTACAATAGGATTAATATTACCCTGGCAAACTGAAGTTCTACAAACAAAAATGTGAATAAAAGCTTCAAATGTCATGACGTTCTCTTAATATATTTTATTATTATTATTGTTATTATTATTGCTATTACTATTATTCAATTGGTATATATATATATATATATATATATATATATATATATATATATATATATATATATATATATATATATATATATATATATATATATATATATATATATATATATCAATTGATATGGGTTGTCCATAAATTACGTCACGCTTGGGGGAGGAGAAGGAGGTGATTTTGTGACAATATATTACGAGGGGAGGGGGGCGTTCCGATTTTGTGACAACATTTTTTTTTTTAGTTTTTAATCTAGCGTATACTTTCTTTTAATTAAAAGATCTGACCAAACCAAAACCCTCAGTTGATGTAAAATCAGCTGCGCCTAAATCTTACTTTGTTGATATGTATACTCCGTTAACGGAGTAGTTGCTTTTAAACTTGTGTTGAATTAATTTAAAACTAAAAAAAAAAACTTGCATATTTTTGGTAATTTTTTTGTAATTAGGTTTGACCCCATTCACAGATAATGTTTTATGTCTAAGCATTTTTAAATGCAAGTAAGTATTTTATACCCAATGTTTTGTGTCTAAGCATTTTAAATGCAAGTAAGTATTTTATACCCTCTCACTTTGAGTTCAAGTTTTTATGTTATTTTTATATGCCAAAAAATATTATTTAAAAAAAAAAAAAAATTGCGAAAAAGGTTTGCCAATAATGAAATTTGCTATTTAATCATGGTAGAGTCAATATCAAGAACTAAAAGAAAGAGCGGATCAAAGCTTTCGGAAGATATAGTTTCTAGAACAGATTTTCTTGTATCGGAGTTACAAACGCCAAGAGATCTTCTTAGATATGGTCTGTTTTTACAAGAAAGAAACAATAAAAATTGAAAAAAAAATTATCCGAAAAAATACTTAATGAACCAAGTTTACTTAAAGTAGATTGGATCCACGCGAATGCTTTATTTGTATATCCTGTAACACACATCGAACATTATGTTGTTGTGAGATAGGCGGATGATTGAAATGCAGCCAACCTGGCTGCTAGGGAAAAAGTAAGCTTAGAGGATAAAAATTTATGGCTAAACTTGACAAATTGTTTGATATACCAAATTGCAATTGCCAAATTATTACAAATTATTAGAAAAATTGTTCGTCAGAATGTAACGATGAAACCCATATTAACTGCACGTGCGAAAAAAAAAAAAAAGATTGCAAAAAAAGTGTTAATTTTTATTTTTGGGCAAAGAAGAAAAAAAAGAGCTAAAATAAGGACTACATTACCATATACCTTATACCATCAAATTGGATTAGCAAACTAGAAAACAAAAAGCTGGAGAAAGAAAAAGAAAAAAAATGAAGAAAAAAGATTGATGGAAAAAGAGAGATTTTTTAAATTAGTTATGTTTTTAATTAATTATTAGATAATAAATAAAAGTTAATTAAAATCCTATATAAAATTAATTTTAGTTATATTACAAATACTTGCTTGTTTCCACTTAAAACTAACAAAATCTAATTAAATTCAAGACAAACTTTTGACATACAACCATTTGTATTTTACTTATGTTGAGACATAAAAGATAAAATTTACATAATTTAAACTACTTGTACTTTACGTATTTTGCAAAACATTATTTAAGGAAAACTTAATTACTTTATCTATAGTTAAAAGCGTCTGAAGAACTTTAACAAACAAATAGAAGTCAGGAAGCAAGTTTTAATTTGAATTTATTGAAACAGCGGAACTATTTAGTAGCAAATGTTGCATAACAAACAGCAATACTAAACTCAATCTAATGTGTCAACAAAATAAAGTTAATGAACGTTTACGAGGACAAAGGAATTCTGAAAGTATTTTCAACATAGCTTTAGCTATCATTCAATATAATACAGGCTTACGAAAACAGCTGCAATTACGATAGCAGCTTGGATAGATGCAGGAATAGAAGATAATATAGAATAAATGATACACTATTATAAACAATATATAACAGAAGACGATATTAAGTTAATGATCACAATTGTCAAGCGAGCTCAAGAAAAAATTATGCAGTTCCTTTTTAAAGAGTTTAACACTTTATGCAGGATTAGCATTTTTAATTGTTTTTTTTTTGATGGAAGAACTGATAATACAAAAGTTCAATAGTTAAAAGTTCGACTAAATATTATCCTGTTACAATCAAAGAGGAACTGAAGTAATTGCTCAGAATATATATGAATCTCTGAAAAACAATGCTACCGATAAAAGCTTAAAGGCGATAGATGATGATTCTACTAGTGTTAAAACATGACGGAGCAATATATTGGCTTGAAGTGAAATTAGAAAGAAAGCTAAAATGGCTGGTTTGCACACTCTATACAAATGAGCTTCCTCTGTGTTATCTGATGACAACTCTTGATGAAGAGACTCTGATCAGCAACAAATGGAGAGGCTGTCTTGAAAAATTATTGAATGACGTAATTGCTCTAGAAATTAATCTATCCTTTCAAAAAATAGATGTCGAAAATGAAATCCTCTTATTACGCTAAAGGATGAAGTAATCAAAACTTTATCCTCCAATCAGTTTTATAGACATAAAATAGTCTGAAGTGGATATATACCTGCAGACTTGGCTTTACTTGGAATTGGGCAAGTTATTCATTCCAGATGGTTGTCAATTGCCAACCGACTTTGCAGAGTTTGGGTCACAAAACAATAGTTGGATGGCAAGAATTTAAAGAACATTAAATTAATAATTAAGTTCGCTGTAAAAATTTACATGCTTATGTGGTTTAAAATTAAAGCTGAATACAGGTTACTGAGACACATTCCTTACCAGCTTAGCTTTCTGAAACATCAATAAAATAAGGTAGTTAAAATTTTTATGCTAACAATTCAACGTTTAGCGTGGTATGCTTTCTCTGAGTCCCTCATACAGGCCATGCTCTGCTTAGAGAATGTTGAGGTAAGAAAGAACGGGATAGAGTTAATTGTAAAAATCAGAGACCCTGGTAAGGAAAAAACTTCAAACCGGTGAAAAAATGTGAGAGGTAGAATAACTCCAGTAATAAATCCTGATCAAAGTCACCCAAAGCGCTTTCTTAAAAAAAAAATGTACACAATTTGGCTTGTGAAAACATTAATAAGTACATACACAAAATTTTTTTTGTAGATATTTTAGGTGCTCCCAGAAGTCCTTACGATCTTATCACAGAGCACCGCTGAAGAGCATTTAACAGGTAGTACACGCCTCCTTTCGTATCAATGTCGCTTGTTGGGCTAGAGCTGGTGTCGAACCTCGGATCTCTGGGTTCTGAGCCAGAACCCAGAGATGCGAGGGTTCTGGCTCAGCTAACCACTGCGCCACGGTGCTCAATGTTTTTAGTTTAGTTTTAAACATGTTTTTAGAATTAGTCCACAATGGTATGGTATATTTGAAAGCATTTATCAGGGTGTAATTTGGGTTTTGATAGACAGAAATTGCAAGCAAAAATGGTTTTCAAGAAATGTTTTTCGGCAAGAAATGTTAGTTTTTCCTTCGCATTACAAACTTGACATCTTTTTTGCGGGGGTTATCATAACTGTCTGCCTTGTTTGGTGGTAGCATTGAAGCAAAATGTCTGCCAGTAAGTCAATCCAAATCCAATCCAACAACAGCACAAGGATTGTGAGAGGTTTTTGGGATTCGTGAAAGTATCAGCCTAATGTTACTCAGCAAAAAGTCCGAACGTGAGATGTTTCTGCTCGTAATACGTGTAAACTTTTGGGAATTCCAGTTGCTGTTTCGATCCGGTCAACATCACTCATTTGCATATTGTATGATTTAACCACTGATGGTTCAAGTATAATTTTACTATCTTTTTTAGCTCTTCCTGTTTTTAACATTACTTGATTGTGATAGGTTAACAGCATGTAAGCAATTGTCGTTAATTGTACGGTTGTCTATAATTCGATTGTCTTCATTGCGAGTCTTATAGAAAACAGCAGTTTTTGCTCATTTGGTATCTTTTTGGTGTAGAATTTTTTGATTAACGCAAACGATTCCACAGATATAAATCTTCTTGAAGAAAAGAAAGCTTGCAAGAGAAAGGGTTGTATAGTAATTGCCAGTGAACATTAAATGCTTTTTATTTAGAAATGGAATTAAGAGTCTCATAGGTATGCGTTGACTTACAGACATTGCAGATATTAGGAAATTACTTGTAATATCATTAGCTGTAAACAACTCAAACCAATTATTCCAACAAAGGATAACCTTAAACCGGTCTCAAGACATGGTTTTCAAAAAGATCGGCGTCCAATAAAGATCATTAGTGGACCAATACATGGATGGTACTCATTATTTATATTTATATATTTATTTATAAATACCAAATAATTAGATCTAAAAAGTTTTCCTTTCAATTACTATAATAGCCGTCTGACTCTCCTTTAGGTAAGAAGGTTTTTGCTGAGTGATTGCTTAAAAAATTGGTTTGCAGAATCGTTTACTTTCAACAACAATAAGTTTTGAAACAGCATCGGTAAGTAGTAAGCTTCAAAGAAGTTACGAGTACTATCTCCTCCTATTCTGACATTTCGATATTCAGTGGAAAAGTATTCAAAAGTATCATTCGCTTTTTCCACTATTAGCATTAACGCGCTCTCATACTTGTATATGTGGTATGTCCCATACCACGCTCTTATAACTTGTAGGTCAGTTTGATCAGGAACAACATGACCATCAATCAGTTGACGTGTTCAACCATCAGAAACATGAGAAAACATAGCTATAACTTGGCCTTGGTTACGTTTTAAATTACGACAAGTGCCTTTATCTAGGATAGCAATGACTAAAATAGTGTAAACCACCTTCACTTCACTTCTGGTTGAAATACGTAATTTTCCTTTTCACTATCAGATTTAATATTTATGTCAATAAATAATTTCTCAGAAATTTTTTTTCATTCTTAGATTCTATTTTTAAGTCACTATCTGCTTGCTTCGCAGATGCAGAAATGTCACTCAAGAAACTTTGATTTTTTGGGCATTTTTAGTTAAATGTTGAAGTTAAAATTAAATTTTTAGTTGGTAAATCAGACAAGGGTAGCAGTTTTTTGTTTAGATATTCTAAAATACTTTCAGAATCACAAGTCACCATTATTATCAAACAAAATATCAAGGATCTCATTTACATAAGTATAACTTTTTTTATTTTTTAGCCATTTTACAGAATTAAATTTTCTGTATGATTTATGTTTTTTTTATAAAAAACTAAAGTATTAACTTAAAATATTATTCCTTGTTTAGATATAAATCAGTGTTTTTTAAAAGGGCGGATTTGCTCAAAACGTTTTGAGCAAAAATCCGCTCTTTTAAAAAACACTGATTCATATATACTTAAAGTTCTATTCAATCGTCCGTAAATTACGCAACGCAAAATTTTTTTGAAATTTTGTAATAATTATTAGTTAATAAATATAAGTAGGAGATCCTTTTGCTCGGCAGTTTTCGCTCGACTTGCAAGGTTGTTTATATACTTGCTTTAATAAAAGACTTTGCGAGGAAAAACATTTATTCCTTTTTTCTTAGTTTCGCTTACGGATCGTCCATAAATTACGTAACGTGAAATTTAACTAATAGACAAAAGAAAAAGTGTTAAAGTTTTCCCTCGCAGAGTCTTTTATTAAACCATGCATTAATTACCGGGAGGCTGCTTAAGCGCGAATTGGCATGTGTACGAACTAGCATAAGTGCGAAGCGTTGCAAAAACTGGCATAAGTGCGAACTGGCATATGTGCAAACTGTCATAAGTGCGCCTAAACATTTTGCAAACTTTGGCATAAGTGCAATCTGGCATAAGTGCGAAGCAGTTGCAAAAACTAGCACAAGTGCGAACTGGTATTAGTGCGAATAGGAATAAGTGCGCCGAACAAATTTGCAAACATTGGCATAAGTGCAAATGGGAATAAGTGCACCGAACAAATTTGCAAACATTGGCATAAGTGCGAACTGGCATAAGCGCGAAGCTGTTACAAAAACTGGCATTGTGCGAACTGGCATAACTGCGAATTGGTTTAAGTGCGCTGAATAAATTTGCAAAAATTGGCATAAGTACAAATTGGTGTAAGTGCGCCGAATAAAATTTCAAATATTGGCATAAGTGCAAATTAGTATCTCGCACTTATGCCAATTCGCACTTATGCCAGTTTTTGTAACTTCTTCGCACTTATGCCAATGTTTGCAAATTTGTGTTTTGTTTTTTTATTTGATTTATGTTTTTTTTATAAAAAACTAAAGTCACAAAAGTTATATAAATTCTTTATTTATCTACTTCTATGTTTAATTTCTCTAGCAGTGTCAATGATATATTAAAAATAACTAGATGTCTAACTTCCGCGTATTTTCTGAAGCAAAAATCAGCCATTATGGGGGGGGGGGGGCAAAAATAAATAGTAAATCACGGTTGTTTGGATCAAATAATATTTAATATTCAAAAATTAGAAATCATGGTTAATTCTTGTGCAGCAGCAGGTTGCACAAATAGAGCAATGAAAAACAACAACAGAATATTTCATAAATTTCCAATTAGTAATAGCGAACTCTGTAAAAAGTGGATTGTTGCTATAAAACGTGAAACATTCCTACTGAGCACAGCTGCATTTGTAGTGATCCCTTTTTACCTTCAGATTACAATATACCTGATTTTAATAACAAACCGCAATTAAAACCTTTTTCTATGCCATCTATTACTATTGATTCAAAACCAAAAGAAAGTTTAGTTCTATATCGCCACAAACAAATAAAAAGAGACTCATTTAAAAAGTTTCAGAAACAGGCAGTCACCATTACATTGATTTCTATTCGGATATAAGTGATAACAGTAATGTTGCTGCTAATATTAACACAATTTATATTTTCACAAAAAATATTGGTAATACATTTTGTGAAAACTTTAGTGTATTGACTTTTGATATTATAAAAAATCAGTTTAAAAACAATACCTCACTTCCTAAAGGGCATAGGTATACTGATGAAATTAAAAAAATTGAAATAACTCTGCATTTTTACTCACCTAAAGGATAAAATTTTTTACGGCCTATACTCCATTTACCTGCTTCAAGCTCTTTAGCCAACTGGACTTCTTTTGTAGATTGTAAAACTGTTTTTTTTTTGAAGATGTTTTAAGTTATATTAATATAAAAGCAGTGGCTGATATTAATTATAAAGATTGTGCATTAATTATAGATGCTATGGTAATCAAAACATCAGTTCTAAGTGATAAAAAGGCAGGTCGATTCATAGGCTTTACAGATTATGGAAAAGATATTGTCGCAATTGAACCAGATACACCAGCTACAGAAGCATTGGTATTTATGCTAGTAGGACTACGAGGTCATTGGAAAACACCTATTGGCCTTATGCTGTGTAGTAAAAAAAACCTTATGCTGTGTAGTGAAAACCTTTCATGTCTTATTAAAAAAGCATTAACAATTTCTTCTGATAAAAAAATTAATGTAGTACATTTGATGGTGTAAGTGTTAACTTTAATTCTGTTGCATCACTAGGATGTACATTTGGGAAAAGACTAGAAAAAATTGATGGACAATTTACTTTTGAAGGATATAATCACTACTTGTATGTAATCACTGACGCAAGTCATTTGCTAAAATTAACTAGAAATGTGTTATGTGATTTAGAGCGACTTGAGGATTGTAATTTTTAAATAGCTCCGGATTTATTGTAAGAAGATTATTATAAGATAACATGTTCTGTGTGTGCAAACTCACACAAAACAATTTTGTGGAATATTCTTATAGAGCATCAATTCTTTCATTAACATAAAAAATAGGAATGTGCTTATTGCTCCAAAAAATGGTGTTATACAAACTATAATAGTATAAGAGAGCGTTTTTAAAATTTATGTCAGCAATGACAATTTCAAAAAACCAAAAATGAATGTGGAGCAAAATCTTAAACTGAAAATGATTTATGCAGTTAATAAAATTATTATTGAAAAACATTTTTTTTAAAGACCTAAATGAACACGATGCTGACCATGAAGCTGTTATCGAAGACATGCATTGCACACAACTAATAAAAATGTTAGCAAATGACTTTTTTACAATCAGACTGCAAAGATATGGTTAATTATATACAGAAAAGTTGGTCTATATATATAATGATTGGTCTACGTCAACAATCAAATAAATTAATTTTATTCAAAGGTTTATAGCATATATATACATATATATATATATATATATATATATATATATATATATATATATATATATATATATATATATATATATATATATATATATATATATGAAAATATTATAAATAAAAATATTAAATTAAGTTATATTAACTGTTACTTTTCTTGATTTGTTGTTTATATTGAAAAACTTGCTTTTCAAAGGAAAGATGTTCTTTATATACCTGAATACCTATGGAGCTTTTTTTGTGTTGAAAACCTTACTAGATTATAACATAACATTGAATTAAATTTATTTAATTGATGGTAAATCAATTATAGAAAAAAGTAATAATGAATTTTATGATAACAAGAAGTATTTAATCATAAATAAAATTCTAATAAAAAAATATAAATAAAATTCTAACATTTCTAGAATGAACCTCTAATTTGTGTCACACAGAACTTAGTTAATAGTCAAGACAGTTTTATAAAATGTTTCACTACAAGTTTTAACTCTGTTTACCTTGCAGTTATGTTATAAAACCGCCTAGCATTACTGCAGAGGGTAATGAATGACTAACAGGCGCATAAAATGTTAATAGATTAAAGGTTAAAATCCAACTAAATCTAAGATTTTAGCTGAATGTTAAATTTTAAAATCATTCAAACTTAAATTTTAAAATAAAAAAAAATGAAGTATGATTTTGAAATGTTTAAAAAAACAATGCATGTTTACATAATTATTAAATTTTAAATCAAAATCAAAATAACATCGAATTTTTCAGATATCTGTGTATCGATTTTTTATTGATTACATTTTTAAGCTTTATTTTGATTAATAGCGCAAAGATGTTGCCCCCCATAATGGCCGATTTTTGCTTCACTTTTTCTTATACCGATTTACGGCAGTTAAACATCTAGTTATTCTTAATATATCATTGAGCAGTGTAGACATTATTTTAATAAAATTCGAGTTTTTGTTGATTTTGAAAAGTTTTTATAAATGTACTTGTACCCTTTTCGAAATGACAGGTTTAATTCAAGTCCAGCGAAAGCCGCCTCTCAAAAGAGCAAAATGTTCTCCTACTTATATTTTTAAAATAGGCTTTGCGTTGCGTTATTTATGGACGATCCCTTACGTTTAATTTCGCGTTACCCAATTTATGGACGATCCCTAAAAAGCAATTCCACATGCCTCGATGTTTTGCTTTTATCGAGGAAATGGAGTTTTATAATATCTATGTGTTGCAAAAATTTTTAAATTTATATTATTTTGATAAGAAAATAGTTTTTACGATATGTTTTTAATTATTTTTTACTTTCTATTTTATGAGTATGGGATCGTCCATAAATTACGCAACGCTAAATTTATTTAAAAAACAGAAGTAGGAGATCTTAAGTTTTTTTTACGAAGTGATTTTTATTAAACTTACCCGGTGGGAAGTTGGCTAGCGAATAGCTAGCTATAATCTTTACGATAAAGACAGCGATTTGGCCACGAGGATCGCTAGCTTTTTAAAGTTAGCAAAAAGCTATCGATATTTGTAAAGACAAAGACAGCGATTTGGCTATCTTAATAAGCTGAAGACTCACAGGCTATTGTAGCTACCGTCATATTGTAATAAAATCGCTATCAAAAAAAATTTGGTATGTAGCTATCAACCAGTTATAGATTTGTAGATATTTTGTAGCTAGCTAAAAAGCTACGATATGTAGCTAGCGACACATTGCTACAAAATCGCAATGTTTAAAGTTCAATTATTCTCATAATTAAAATAGATTAAACACTAAAAATCGAATTTTTAAAGATGTTAGAGACATTAGTAAAGAATAAAATAAGAAAAAAAAAAAATCGCTATAAAGCTAGCTAGTCGTTTGCTAGTCGCTAGCTCATTTCCCACCGGGTTAATGGGCTGTTTTGTTGTTTTTTTAACAAAAGGCTCTGCTTATTAACAAAAATTAGCAAAATTTATAAACGATTAATAAAAATTTGCAAAAATAAGAGTGTCCGGCGTAACAAATCGATATCACGTTGTGACGCGCGTATTTTGAGCTATATCTGTAAAAAATATAAATAAAAATTATAAAAGTTTAGTTTTTATATATACAGTTACGTTATTGCAATATTGAAATAAAGTTCTTAAAATGATAATACCGCAAACTTTTGTAATCTCAATTAAAAAAATATTAACTCGTAGCATGGAATTGTTGTAAAGATGTTGGGGGAAATTCAAAATTATCAACGGACCGCCACGCGGTTTACTCGTCATTTAGGAAGAGATTTTATGAACATTTTATGAAGTGCGAGCCGATAACATTTTTACGTTCAGTTTATATAAATTTATTAATTAACTATTATATATTTCATATGGCATTGAAACTAATCGACCACAAAACTATTTTTTTAAACAGATTAATCATGGCAACAAATTTATCTAGTAAATTTATTGTTGTATATCTATTTAATGTAAAGTAGAAACTACTCTAAACAAATTTCTCAAATTCTTTAGTATCGAATGCCACTAGCGGATTGCGGAGATGAAATAAATAATTACCGATGTTGCTGAAGTGGATTTGCACTGTAGATATACATTAAATATATCAATGAGATATGCAAAGGTTTTGATATCATTGCATCAATACTCGTATGTTACCATAACAATTGATCTTTATTTGAAGCAGAGAAATCCTTTTACATTTTGCAAGAAAACCTCTAAATTTTTACGGAACTGCCGTAAACTTTGGCGATTAGGAGAAAGTTTTAAATTATTAGGTGTCAAAATCTAAATAAAAAATTTAAAGTTTAAATTTCTTGTTTAATTCATTTAATAACTCCATTTAATCAATAAACTTACGTTAAAGGCTTCAGTCAGTTTTAATCTGAAAGTTTCATTAGTCACGTGCTGTTGAGCAATAAGATCATTGGCTAGCATTAAATATTCTTCTTGATGGCAACATATAAGTAGAAACAAACATTCTGATGAAGGCTCAATTAAATCAACATCAAATTGAGCTAGCACAACATTTCGAAAAACAACCTAAAATAAAAAAAAGAATTATTTTAAAAGGTCACGCCGTCTCTCAAGGTCAGAAGGGCTCGCACATTAAGTCATAAAATGAGTTCGATGTGCAGTAATTAAGACAGCCACTACAATGACTTAGAAAAAAAACAAAAAAAAAACTTATTAATTTATACCTTACATAATCCGTAAAAAGAGTGTTATTAATACATCGTTTAATAAGTTTGTAATAAGGAACAATCAAAAATTGGTCCTTACTTCAAACTTATTGAAATAAGAACATTATTTTTAATGTTTCACTAAAGAACCCTTTTCCTGTACACTGTGTAACCTAAAAAATTGCAAAATGACAGGAGATTTTGCATTTTTACAGAACTTATTACTCAACTTGATTATGGGGAAATCATCTAGAAGTAATTTTAAGTGAAAACATTAGTGTTTCTGAAAATTATTTTGGTTGTTTTTATCATTTCAAAACAAATGCCTTAAACTAATAATGTCTTATTATTGAGGTGTTTTTTTCGAAAAATTTCTGGGAATAAGCATTCATTTCAAAAAAGAAAAAAAAGAAACACACTAGAACATATAAGTTGCAAAAATGCCAAACAAAGCCAAAGACCACGAAGAGAATAGAAAAGCTTTTTTTTTTTTTTGTGCCTCCAAAAGGGAAATCGTAAGCTAACAACTTTTCTGATTTAGAAAGCATAAAAAAGTTCTCAAAGTTGAGCTGGATTTTTCTGACTACAGGATTCCTTCAGGTATATTAGTGAAAGATGTCGTGTTGCCATCAGAAGAAAAGATGAGGGTGAAAATCCTCCTCTTCCAAGCCTTTACGATTTTAAGAGCATCATAGTTCGACCAGCTACCAGAGAATCTCTTTGTGATTTTTTGGTATGCCAAATTGCCAGGGCGCCCCACAATTGTACAAAAGGAACAATGCGACAAAATTTGGTTACAGTTGCCTCAAAAGATGATGCAAAGATAGTTGCGACTATGGTCATCTCAAACAAATCTCCTTCTCCACATGGCACTGTCCATCTCAGTCAAGCAAAGGGAGGCAACAGTTTTCCAGTTGTTCCAGGTATGATACAGTTTTAAACTATCATAAGCATTAATCCCCTGTGTGTGATAGCATAGTTTTCTCTTAGGGCCATCCAGGCCAAGAGAACTTTTGAGTCACTTAGAAGAACTCTTGCAGAACAGTTCACGCCAAACCACATTCAAGACTCAACAAAGAAAAATTCTACCAGAGTTGTTGTTCACTGCAAAGATGTGCCTGATATAGTCAACCGTGTTTCAAAAGTCAGAAATATTCCTGGAGAATCATTGATTAAAGTGGGAATGGATGGTGAAAGTATCCTTGGGAGTTATTGAAGCAAACATAGAGGATTCATCTCCTCCCTCAAAGGGTGTTGCAAAAGACACAGGTGTGAAGCGCCAGTTAGTAATTGCTGTTTCTGAAAACCAACCAGAGATTTATGAAAACTTGATAAGCGTTTGAATTTGCTCCAGTTGCAGAAAATTTCTTTTGCTGTTTCATGTGACATGAAAGTAGCGAATCTCATAACTGGATTTTAGCCTCATGCCAGAGCTTGTACACGGTGTGATGCAGATTCTAATAATCTTCACATCTGCAGGAAACGCAGAACATTTGATTCCATTCAAGTTGACTTTTATGTATTTCAAAGGAGTGGGTCAATTTTGAGAAGAGCAATGTTTAACAATGTTATTCACAAACCAACTATTTGCTTGGAGCATCAAACACTCTTATTGGACTTTATCCTTCCAATGGAGCTACATCTTCTTCTTGGAGTAGTAAGTTGTGTCAAACATGGCCTGATGCCAATCAATGGCCTGCTGCTCTTCATATTCGAGAACAGCTTTTTCATGGGGGCCATTTTTCTGGAAAGGATTGTCAAAAGCTATTGAAGCATAGTGATGTTCTACAAAATCTGGATGAACAAAGCTCTTCATTCAATATCATGCCTTTTGTTGAAACTTTCAGATATTTTAAAAGGGTTGTGAATTCTTGCTTCGGAAATAATCTTTCTCCCAACTTTGTAGAGAAGATCAAGGAGTTCCAGAGTTCCTTCTTGAAGTTGCCAAACACCACTATCACTCCAAAAGTGCATGCAGTCTTTTTTCACGTGAAGCATTTTATTGACCACCACAAGTCAAGCTTTGGAGTATTTTCTGAACAGGCCCAGTCATCCAGAATATGAAAAGAAGCTTCTGAATTGTGTTGTAGACCTCAACAGCAAGCATTCATTTTAGTTGAAAGGATCTTTTTCAAACCAAAATTAAGAATACTGTAATCTTAAAGAAATATTCCCGATTGATATTTTCATTCAGAAATGTTGTTTTATATACATAAGAATGTTGTTTTATGTACATAAGAATGTTTCTTTTGTTGTCACAACAATGAAATAACTTTTAAAAAAGAATAATAAATGCTGCAAAAATGCAAAATCCCCTGTCATTTTGAAATTTTTTAGGCCTATTAGCTTAAAAATTTAAAATCAAAATATCTTTCTTGGACGTAATACTTTGATTTCCAAATTTATATTTAAATGTTCAACTATATATGGGCTATCATCTCCCAAAAGGTTTTCCTGGGGACACGAGTTTAGGGTCGATCATGGTTTGGATACACAGTGTGTAGAGTTCAAATCTTTTGTTGTTTACAACTTTGTGTGCGCAGTGTATTGCTTTATATGTTAGATATATGGTTTTTATTAATAAGTGGAAAAAATGTGTTTTATTTTTCAATTGCTTTATATAAAAAATTATAAATATATATATATATATATATATATATATATATATATATATATATATATATATATATATATATATATATATATATATATATATATATATATATATATTTATAAAAAGCTAACAAATATGTATGTATATATATATACATTTATTGGTTATAGAGATCAAAATTTGACGGGAGCTAAGTTAATTTTGCATTTTTTTGTTAAAGGAATACCCAGGTGGCACAGCAACCGCCAGGTTTGAGATGTCCTCACATCCATTTTTTATTAAGAAATAATATATTTGTTAAATAAAGTAAGAACCTCCATGAAAATAGATGAAATGAAAAATTGAAACATTAAGACTTTAATATTTAGTATTTTTAATCTTTTATATTTGTTTATTAATTATTTAAAAGATGTAGGTGTAAAAGCAACAAATATACAATATATTTAAAAATTTACTAAATGCATTTTATCTTAAAATAAGTTTTTTCCAAATAGCTTTATAATGCACAGTGTTATTTTGCGTTAAATTTTAAAAACAGTATCTTTTATGATATTAAAAACTTTTAAAATTCAATTTATATATAAGAATAACAACTTTGACACAATTGTAGGTAGGGTTCCTTGATTCATTGCACCCATTCAATGAATATTTGTACCATTAGTCGACAAATTTGACCTTTTTATATCTTTAGTCAAAGAACCAAAGTCTAATTAAATGGGCAAATTAGAGAATTAAGCCCATTTTTCAGCAAAACTGGTAAGACATTCCCCAACTTGACACTTACTCGTGCTGGACTTGAATCATATGCTTAATTTTTAACAAAACATGATCCAAGGTACGCATATAAGCGTTATGCTCATATTAAATAATACATGTGACATGTCAATTTAAGCCATCTTTGGTCATTTAAAAAGATAAACTTGATTACGCAGTTTTTTGTCATGTTACATGTTTTTGAGATAAGTGCTACATACATATTTACTATTTTGTTGTCATGCTACATGATGTTTTTTGCGCATAAAAAAAAATTAAAATAACATACAATCAATGATACACAGTCAGAAAAATAAGTATCTGACAAAAATTTTTATTATTAAAAATAAACTTTGACAGGTTATTTCAGAAAAAAATAACTTTATAATAAAAAACTGTATGATTATTCTGAAAGAAAATTTAATCAATTCAATAACCATTTAATCAGTAAAAAAGTTATAATAATTATACTTAATTGCTAAAAAATTAAAGAAACATTCAAACTTTTTAGCATTAAATAAAAAACATTCAAACTATGCAACTTTTTAGCATTACATAAGTATCCAAACAAAATTTTGATAATAAAACACTTCTCTAAGTAATTTTTTTTTTGACTTTTTAATATGGAGCCTCTAGCTTTTATGACTTCTAAAACTTCTAAATTCAACAATTTTTTTTTTCGTATCTGGATCAATATGATTCATGCTCCAAGCTTCTTGGAGCATGAATCATATCGATTCAGATACGACATTAGCTTTAGCTCTTTCATTTTTAGTCATCGTGTGTCCATAATTCCATCAATAAACTCCAGTTTTCTTGTTCCGTTCCTAGCCATCGATCCCCAAACCATATTATTGCCTCCACTAAATTTTACTGTTCCTCGAATGCAACTGAGTGTGAATGTTTCACCTTTTTTTCTCCATACTTTTTGAGCTGTTTTGGACTTCACAAGATTAAATTTTGACTTGTCAGTTCATAAAACTTTTCTCCAGAATGATATTGACATATTGACATATTTTTTTGGCTAAGCCATATCTTTGTTTTCAATGAGTTTTTAATAGGAAAAAAAAGGTTTTTAAAAGGTTCTTGCGCGGAACTCTTGTTTTAAATCCACTTTTTTTCAATCAATTTAAAATAGTATTGCCCCAAGAAGACCTTACGGTCTTATCACAGAGCACCGTGGAAGTGCATTTAACCAGGAAGTTCACGCCTCCTTACTTATCGTGACACGAAAATATATCCAAGACTCGTTTCGAACCTGGATCTCCTGCTTATAAAGCAAGCGCTCTAACCATTGCGCCATGGCGGCACAAATCTTGTCAAGCAATTCTGTTTTTTTTTTTGTTTTTTTTTTGTAACTGAACTTATATAACATAAATGAACTTAAGATTTCCTTTGAATCTGATGCTGTCTCTTCTGGATCAGAGGCAGAAGCTATAGTTTCTAAAGATAAAAATTCTTTTGATGAATTACTTCAAAACTCTGATTCTACTGTAAATTGCAAGGTAAATAAAAACTTGTAAAATCTAGTTGGTTGTATTAATTTTGCAAAAACTAAATTAAAATGCATTCCATTAGATAAAAATAACATTATTTATTATTTAGATTGTATGTGTCAGCCCTAAAGATCTGACGGATTATACTACTGTAGTATCTGCTCAGTATAGAGTTGGGATAAATATGCAACATTAACTAAATTTTTCAGCTAAAACACCCCCACAGAGGAAAATAATACATGACATAATCCCACAACATTTAAAGAACGCATTTTCATTTTTCTCTTAATTCAACTTAAAAGTAAATTTTAAGTATTAGCATCTTTTGATATTTCTGAAAAACCTGAAGTTTTTCTAATATTTGACATGACAACTCTTCTGATATTTGACCTGACAACTCTTCTGATATTTGACCTGACGATATGTCCTAATGAGTCTTCTGATTTTTTATAGATGATGATTTATCTTAACAAATATTTTAGGAAAGAAAATTTATTTTTATACTAAAACTGAATTTAAATAACTTTGGTAATTAAAAAAAACAATTATTGTAGTCAAATCCATGATTTTATCAAACTCATCATGCTATTAAATCTATCATTCTATCAAATCCATCATGCTATCAAATCCATCAAGCGCTAAAATTCATCATTCTATCAAATCCAGCATTCTATCAAAACCATCATGCTATCAAATCCATTATGCTATCAAATCTGATTTTTTTTTCCCTCAATAGCTTTGGTTATTTTATAAAACTTTCAGGAGACATTATAGTAACCTGACATCTAGTAAGTGATCAAGCCCTGGTCTCGGCTAATAATGAGACTGGCAAATTTATTTAGATTTAGCAAATGATGATAGCAGGGGCTAGAAAAAAATTTATAATAATTTATATATTATAATTTTATGCTTACATTTACTATTTATTAAATACTAGCATAAATTCATATATTTTTAAACTCTAATTTGAAACATATATTTTTAAACTCTAATTTGACTTACTTAAAAATAGAGGATAGGGTTAAAAAGCTAGGAAACGGTTAACTGAAGACTTGAAAAATTGTATAAAAAAGGAAAACATGAAGATGGGTAAGAATTATACAGTTTTTTTGATGTGCAAGGAAAAAAATTAATTAGTAAAAGTTTTTATAGCATGAAGAGATAGATACAGTAAAAAGATGGAACTTGTTGAATAAGAAGACGAGCAAAAATGAGTTTTGGTTTATTGCCATAAAGTAATATAAGCAATAGCTTGTTTGAGCATTGACCACGAGAGTATTTGTAAAAAAAGAAAGAAATGCAACCTTGCAACAATGGGAGAGTGGCTTAAGGCAAATAAAGCAGGTCTAATTACATTTATAATGAGTTTTTAGTCTTGGTCTGCTTGTTCTAAACAATCAAAAAGTGAAGACTTTTTTGTCAAGACACGAGTATGGAGTTGAGTCGTCAGCGAATAGAGCTTTTTTAGATGTAAAATTTTCATAAAGATCGGTATTGTAAATAAGAAACAATACAGAAGCAAAGATAAAACCTTGTGGTACCCTTAAAGTTACTCGAAATGAAGAAGAGTATAGGCCTTCAAGAATAACTTTAATACTGAGTTAATTACTTAATAATCTTAAAAACTTTATATAAAATTAATTACAGAGTGAAGACTAATTGTAGGATAGTTGGAGAGGTCGAATTGTTTTCTAAAAATTAGTTTTAAATTTAGTTTTTTAAATTATTTAAATTTCTAAAAAAGAGTTTTTAAAAATTGAAACCACTAAATTAACACATTTTGATAGTTTAGCAAAAATTGAAGAGAGTTCTGGAGAACACTTTTTTAAGACTATGATGGAAATTTTGTCTGAAGTACAAACTGTAAAAGTACAAACTGTACAAAGTGTAGAAGTGTTTAATTGAAAATTAACTGGGTTTAGAAGTGTTTAATTGAAAATTAACCTGTTTAACTGGTATGACAGGAAGAATATGGCCTTTAGATTCAATAGTCAAGTTAGAAGAAAGTTTTTTTTCAACTCTACCCTACAATAGGAAGAAGTAAAGAGATCAGACCCATGAATAAGAGACTAAATGTTAGACTTACTTTAGTTAATGACACTGTTGAAGACTAACGATAATAATGATGCTGTTGAAGACTTTCCAAAAGTCTCTAGAAACATTTGAAGTAAGATACATGATTTAGTAAAATTAAAATAACAAAGCTTAAAATTGAACAGGAACCTTTTACATTGGCTTCTTGCAATAATAAAAGGACATTTGTTCTTAAAAGAGATGTTGTTGTAAAAATGATGAAAAAACTGATTACATTTTAATAAGCGGCTGCTCAAGAAATATGTGAAAAATATGTAAAGTAGAATGAGGCTTGACTTAAAAATAAAAAGACCGAATAAAAGCTTCCAAGATGTGCATTTATGCATACATAATATGGATATAAACATATATGTTTGCTATTTATTTAGATGCTGGCAGACATTATCCTTTTATATTTATAAAAACTTTACTATTTATATGATATAGTATTTGCCAAAAGAGAAGATGATCAGATGCATGAGTGTTTTGACTCAACAAGACAAGAAAAGGAGGCATAATCTTAGACAGATTTTAAAAGAATTTTAAAAAAAACATTGTATTCAACAAAAATCGATTTAGGTATCAGCAAGTAGAAAAGTAGCAGCTTCAGGAGGTAAAATGGTAGTAGTAGAAGTAAGAAAACTTGAAGAGAGCACCTTACAAATTGTATGAGGGAGCTTTAGTTAAGGAAAGTGCTATTGATTAAAAGATATTAAAATGCAATTGTTTATATTAGAGAAACAGCATAAAAGTGGAAGGGTTAAGCCTAACGATGATGATGATAAAGATTATGATGATCATGATGGTAATGATGATTATGTTGATCATAATGATATTTATGTATGCATATATATACAAATTATAATATGAATTTTGAATAAAAAAAACAAACTTTAGGATGTATAAATGTTTATGCAGTCCCGGTCACAAACCCAGCCCAAGCCCCAGTTATATTTTATCAAACCCAGCCCTGGCTCTGTCAAATTTCAAGTCTGGTCACTTACTACTGACATCACTGTGGTTCACTGTGAATAGTAATAAAAATTCATAAAGCTTCAAAATACTTTTTTCACCCTTTTTTTGTAGTTTGGAGTTAAATATTTTTATTTGAGGTGCAGACTTTAGAATTATTATTTAGTTAAATGATAATTGTAAAGTTTTGAGACAAACATTATTTTGGGATAGCACAGTTGCATAACTTATGTATATTGTAGTTTTCAGGTCCCTTTTATATTTAAAAATCTTTTTTAAAATATTTTTTATTTGGTATTAAAGTATCAAAGCTAATTGTTCAATCATTAGAACATTAAACAAGATGAACACAACTAACTGTTAAGTAAAATACAAATGAAAAACCTTTTTGAAAATGAAATACTTTTTAAATAATTCTTTTGTCTCTTTTCTTATTATACTTATTCTATATATGCTTCTAGCCACATTCACAAAATTTAATATACTTTAAGGGTGCTGGAATAGCTGAGATAAGAAAAGACCAAATGTTTGGTCTTCCTACAATTTTAAGTCAAAAAAATTAAAAATGATGCCTGTTAACTTACTTTTTACTTCAGAATTCCCTCCTCCCCCCTTTTTTCTACAAGAAAACCAAAAGAAAAATGGTTAATCCAAAATCTGGGCTTATAGTTATAAACCAATCCCTGCATATATATATATATATATACATATATATATATATATAATATATATATATATATATATATATATATATATATATATATATATATATATATATATATATATATATATATATATATATATATATATATATATATATAGAGAGAGAGAGAGAGAGAGAGAGAGAGAGATAGAGATAGAGAGAGAGATACCTTAAGAAATTCTTTTAGGGCAGAGTATAATGGCTGATTAACAGGATCTTTAGTATCACATTCGTTATAACAGTACTTAGCAAGTGAGCTCAATGCATCCAATGCACATTTAGCTGTATCAGGTGAATAACTTTCCATATATTAAAGAAAATAGTTCATGAAAAAAGGTATAATTTTGCATTATTTGTTGTTAATAATAAATCGCTCTAAATAAGTATTTATCTAACTAAAGTTTCAATTTTACAATTTAAAAAAAATGGAAACTTATTTACAACAAATGGTGTATGATATATTGATTGATGCAGATAGTCTATTGCCATTATAACATTCACCCTACTGTAAAATTGACTTTTAAATTCTACAATTAATGACATTACTGAAAATAACTAAAAAAAATAACAAAATTATGTGAAAAGATACTCATCGACAGCCATTTGAATAGATGCCATAAAGTTACGAAACAATACATCTGGTAAAATTTTCATTTTCTCAGGATAAACTTCACATACAAATGTCACAAGTTTAAAGTATTCACTACTGAGATTTGGAAACTAAAGTTATTATTTTATTGATTGAAAATAGGTTAAAAATGTGCAATATATATTAATAATATCAATAAAGCAATAAAGCATTTAGACAAAACAACAATTAAATTTTTTTTATCAAAAACTTCAATACCAGATGGTTAACACAAAAGTAGTTACAGCCTTATTTCTGATAAATTTATAATATACACACAAGTGGATACTATATACTGATTATTATACATCTAATTATAAAAACTATACCCTCATTAGTTCCTGATTAATTAGAGGAATAATTAAATGTAAACCAAACAAAACAACTTCAACAATACTAGTGGCTTCACTGTGCTTGTCATCATCAGGACCTGTGATTATAAAAATTTATATCGATGCTTAAGAGCACAAAGGGAATATGTCCAACATTAAACATTAGGTAAACATTAAACAAATTAGGTATTAAAGTATGTAAAATAAATGAAAAAAAAAATAGTAAAAAACAAGGCAGAATTAATTGAGGATTGCATTTGGTTAAAAATCATGACAATAAATATCATGAATTATTGTATGTTTTCAAACTTTCAAATTCAGATTTCTCAAAACAATGGTTAGTGTACATATTGCCTTTGTGCTCTTAACCATCGATATATAAAAAATTATCTTTAAAATATTTGAAATTCCTATTTAAATAAAAAGCCATAAAAAAATATTAATAAGTTAATTGGATGACCTGAGAGTTTATGTCTAAACAAGTAACCGGTTATATTCTTTAATGTAACTGATATAAATTCACGCCCTTTTTAAGTAAGTTACACCCTTCTATAAATGAACTAATAAAAACATCCAATGATAAAAGAGTTATATAAAAAACATAGTTTACATATTGCTGAACAACTATTGCTGAGACAACTCATGGTATGAGATAACCAAAATAATATTAGAGATTTATCATATTATTTCAGTTATCTCATACTGATAGACAACTATAAATAGACAAATATAAATCATACTCATGAGACAATACTTATGTTATGAAATAACTTATGGTGAGAGACAACTTAATGCTTGGCAAGTTAGTACCCAGGATTTCAAGATTTGCAAAATCAGTTACAGCAATTTTAGTTCAATCAAAGATTAAATCATAATAAACTTTTTCCAAAACATCTTACAAAACAAGAAGTCTTACAAAACAAGATGTCTTACAAAACAAAACATCTTACAAAACAAGAAGTCTTACAAAACAAAACATCTTACAAAACAAGATGTCTTACAAAACAAAACGTCTTACAAAACAAAAAGTCTTACAAAACAAAACGTCTTACAAAACAAGATGTCTTACAAAACAAAACATCTTACAAAACAAGAAGTATTACCAATTAACAGTTATGTAACCTTGCTTTAGTTGTATAAAAACATTTTTAAACTATGAACATGTTTAATCTATTAAAAACATTTTTAAACATATTTACCTAAATCAAGATAATCTTTAGAGAGTATTCGTGTTAGAATTCGCATCAACAACAAAATATCTGCATACTTGTCTTCTTCAGAAGTAGAATCAATTACCTGCTTGCCTTTTTATAAAAAAATTTGAAAAATAATGATAGATAGTTTTTATTAGTTATTTTCCATTATTATATTAAATTTAATATTTTAATCATTAATAATTTTATTAACAAAATTTAAAATAGTATTAAATTAATATATTTTAATACTAACATTTTTATTAGAACAAATTATTTACCTAAATTAAATTTTGAGTATTCTGTCATCATATCTATGCATACTTTACATAATAAGTTTGAACTTGTCTAAAATAAAAAAGTTCAAGGTCACAATATGACAACTAAACATTGCTCAAAAATCAATGATACCTGCAGCTAAGTTATTATTTAGTGGTTTTATGTTTTTTGTTAACTGAGCCCTGATCTTTTTTTACAATTGGGTTCAAAATTGTTTAATTAATTGAATGAAACAACTTGTTTTATAAAAAACAAATATAATTTTAAAATCGTGTGTAATTCAATCATTATTATCTTGAAGTATGGCTTCACTTGCTAAAAACATCACTTGCTAAACGTGTACAAATGAAAGAGGGCAAATCTGAACAAATGATTGCTGCACATTTCCACTGGAAAGCAGATTATAGCACACAAACTCAAACTGATTTGTTTGATATTTATCAACCATCAAACTTTATTTCCTGATGCATTGTGTCTTTTGTTAAGCAATGTCCAGCAATAATAATTTGGGGTGTCATCATTGCCAGCAGTCGTGCAGTTTATACTTTTTACCGCAAGGTGAGATTGTCAATTTCATGAATTATTAAAAAAATATATATATAAAAAAGAAAGAACAATGTGTCTACTTGGTTTCAAATAAGAAAGTTTAATGTTTTTATCCATAAGGGCAAAATTTGTCATAAATTATCATAAATTGTTACAACATGATTCCAAGAAAATGAAAATAATGTTCTTGCCCTGTGGCTGGCTCTGCTTGATTCTAGGGGTTTTAGGTTGAGTTTCAAAAAACATGAGTTTTTTCTTCAGATTCTATTAATATGTATGTGAAAAAAATCAAAATGAGTCCAGAGATTCAGTTTGTTTTGTTGCTGTAACAAAACAGACAACTTCTCTCTTTGTAGTATGCCATCATTGGGGACACTAGTTTGAGACTATGTACACAAAGGATTCAGTTTTGATATAAATGAATTCAATTGCTACGGTTATGAAGCGGTCTCATGCTCTAGATAAGTTTTACAGTTACAAAAAATTGTTTTGTTTTTTTAAATAGAAAGGAAGATGAACTTGAAAACTCAGTGTTGAAAGATGTTGTATACATTGAAGATCTCACCAGACTTGTTTAAGAAATCTGCTCTTTAGGTGGATTAGATCCTATAAAAGCCCTTTTTTAGAGTTGGAATTGACTGAGGACAGAGCTCACTGAAGGTTTAGTAACTTAACCTACTTTATATAACGCAAATAAAAGAAATAAAATTAGAATTATTTTTCAATTATGATTAATTTTCAGATTATAATGAATATTTTCGATGAAACAAAGTTAGAGGAGCAAAGTAGAAACGAGGTGAAAAATAGAAAGGTAATAATTCTGACTTTGGACATAACGTCAAGGAGAATAACCATAATCTTGGAATGCTAACTAAATTAATTAATCTAAATCAGCTCAAATTTTTTGTGGCTTCTGACCTAAAGCTCATAAATGTACTTCTTGATATATCACTAAAAATTTTGCTTAATTTTATTAATTTTTACAAGTAGCTATTAAAACATTAAATCTCAGAATAATAAAATAATTTATTATAAAGTCATGGTGAAAAACATGCTTGTTTTTACTTTACTGGTACAATAAGCTCATCAGGTGACTTGAGAACTTTTGTCTCTTTTAGTTCAGATTAGTATCGGTACCAAGATGCAGTATATTCTTTAAGACTATGCAATTATTCAAATTATTATTAACCCATGTTTGCTTGAGGAAGATCCTAGAAAGTTTATTCTTAAAACCATCCCTCTTCCGGAACTTCACATGTATGAGCATGTTGTGACAAAAATTGTTGACATTCTTTTAGTTAATGAGGGCCTGAAATCCTTTTTGGACAAAAATACTGTAATGTGACATGGTTATAATGGTGGCGGATTGGATGGACCCAACTGTGGTAAAATTCTCAAATAATTAGATGAAATGATTCTGGTAACACCAATTCAGTTATTCAGTTGAAACCCTGCAGAAGTTTAGAACAGGTAACAATTATATATATATATATATATATATATATATATATATATATATATATATATATATATATATATATATATATATATATATATATACATATATATATATATATATATATATATATATATATATATATATATATATATATATATATATATATATATATATATATATATATATATATATATATATATATATATATATATATATATATATATACATAATTGCAAAGGTTTTAGCATCATGCCAAAACTACTTTTTGCAAATATATTGCAAAAAGTAGTTTTGAATATTTTAACTATTTCAGTAATACTAAATTAAAAAAAATTATTATAGAATATGGAATAAAATAACATACATTGCCATCTAATACCACCATTCAATTATTTTATATTCTCTTTAGGATTAGGAGTAAGAAAGAAAATAAAAACACTCAATTGGAAGAAGTATGAAGAAGACTTTTTAAAAAGAAGTACATACAGAAACATACAAAAAAAAAGTACACAAACATACAAAAATAAAGTACAGAAACATACAAAAATAAAGTACAGAAACATAAAATAAAGTACAGAAACATACAAAAATAAAGTATAGAAACATACAAAAATAAAGTACAGAATCTTACAAAATAAAGTACAGAAACATACAAAAATAAAGTACAGAAACATACAAAAATAAAGTACAGAAACATACAAAAATAAAGTACAGAAAAAATTAAAATCAATAATTAAAGAAAAGATTTTTATTCATTCACAATAATAATAGTAATATATTTTTCTGTAAGGGGTCAACGCCGAGTCAACCCTATGACAGACTCAATAACATTATTCAACAAAAGTTAGATAAAAAAAGAGTAAAAAAAAACAACTTGACCCATTGATTTAGTTGTATTTAAGCTTAATAGTTTGTTTAAAAGATCACACGTGATACTATGCATAAATGGAAATTGCAACAACTGGTGCTGCAAAGATATATACCATTGATATTTGTTTAAACATTTATGCTCAGCCCTCGGAATTAGGAAAAATGAGGACCTTAAACTGTTAAAGGTTGGCATAAGGTCAGCGAAAAAATTTGACACAAAGTGGTTATCATAAAACATAGAAACGAGGTTGGCAAATTTTAGCCGACTTCAACCACTTTTAGGTCGGTAAGTTGGCATTGCCAAATGCCAACCCTAATTTCGAGGGTTGTATGCTAACGATAATTGTAATGGGTTCAACTTTTTGTTTCAACAACAAAGGAAAAAAATTATATCATTTTTATTTCTGTATCTTCGATAAAAAAAGTTATTCAAATGTAAAATGATTATCTGATTAAAAGTTTTATCACTTTTTTGTGTGCTGTATATTGTAAAATAGTAATGATATACATCTAAATAATACACAAGAACAGCTTTTTAATTTTAGAGAATTTTTTTGGTTTATATATAAATTTTCAAAATGTAATTATTCAAAAAACAATTACATTTTGATAATTAAACTAATTTGATATCTCGCTTTATAATTAATTCAAACCACCAAAACGCACCTTTACTCTTTACTACAGGTATTGTTTCAAATCTTTTAAAAAATTTTAAACAAGGATCACCTGGATCCGACCAGATCTTCCCCAAACTACTCAAATGCGTTCGTCTTGAAATCTCTGATATTCTAAGTATTCTGTTTAACAAGTGTTTGTCTCACTAAATTACCAAACCCAAGTAACTGGTCAGACTTCCGTCCAATCTCACTCACATCCCACCTCTGCAAGACATTAGAAAGAGTTGTCGCCAAATTTATTATCCAACATACTCACACCATCTTAGAAAACAACAAACAATATGGGTTCCTACCATATCATAGAAGACTGGCATTTTGCTAAAGACAAAAAGAAAAATTTAATTGCAATATTCTTTGACTTAGCTAAGGCCTTTGATGTAATTGATCACAAACTTTTTCTTACCAAAATTAACAATATACCTCCCTAAATGGCTTATTTCCTGGATTGCAACGAGGAAATAAGTTATTTAGGGAGGTATATTAAAGCGAGTTTATACTAACGGCATAGCAACTGAATGGCAACCTGTGGAAGCTGGAGTCATCCAAGGCAGTGCACTCTGACCCGTTCTTTTTATACTCTTCATACTCGATATAAATGATATATTTAAATACAATACTGAACTTTACAAATTTGCTGATGACATTCTTGCATACATTGTTGGAGACCTAGCCTACTCAACCCTGCCACAGGAAATATGCGACAAAATAAATAGCTTGTGCATTAAAAACCAAATGTTATTAAACACAACAAAATGCAAAACCATGAGCATACCTAGTAACTCAACACATGCCCACCACCAATTGTTTCCATCAACTCTAAACCTCTCGAATATGTAACCTAATATAAATACCTAGGATTAGATTTAAATATTGAAATAAACACCGACCAACACTGGCATCGCATCAAGCCCAAATTCTCCTCAGCTCAGTACCTAATTAGAAGTCTAAAAAAACTAGGCTTTCACAGTGAATTACTAGTAACAATATACCGAAGCATTGGACTTAGCCACTTGATCCATAGTGCACCATTACTGTGTGCAAGCAGTATCAAAATAAAGCACGAAATACAGCAAATACATCTAAAAATACTAAAATCTATAGGCATTAGTCCAGAAATCGACAGAACAAAATATAACATTGAAAACACCCACACATACATTGACAATATATGTATAAAAATCCTAAAACGTATTCTACAAAATCCAAATCATCTGCTAAACATAAAGACAAAAAATAAATCCAATAAGACAAAATATTAATAACAATAAGACAAAATATTAACTTCGGTTTCAAGATAGCTACTTCAAATATGGCTTACAAAAATAGTTTTACCCAAAGAACATTGGGTATAATTTGCTTATAAGAGATGGGAAACATAACTTGTACACTAGTTTATCAAAGCAACTACAAATCTAACAATCAAAATATGTGTGCATATATATGTATGAATGTGTGTATGTATAAATGTAAAAAATTCTGTAATTTCTAAATTTTTAGACCATTGAATTTAAATAAAAGATATATAAAGTAAAAAAAAAAAATTATATAGTTAAACTAATTTAAAAAGATTTGTTTAAAACCTGATTTAAAAAAAAAGGTATTTAAGTATGTTTAAGTATATAAGATATATATATATATATATATATATATATATATATATATATATATATATATATATATATATATATTTAACTGCAATACTGAACTTTACAAATTTGTTGATGACACCCTTGCATACATTGTTGGAGACCTAGCCCACTCAATCCTACCACAGGATATATGCGACAAAGTTAATAGCTGGTGCATTAAAAACCATATATATATATATATATATATATATATATATATATATATATATATATATATATATATATATATATATATATATATATATATACACACACAGTATACACACTTACTATAGCGTATTTTTATAAGAATTTGCTCACTTTTTTTGCTTATCTTAATCCTTACGGCTTTTTTAGAAAAAGAAGAAAACAAAGAATAATGAATGAAAAGGTTGCCGCCCCATCCCAAAACCCTTAGGCTATATAGCAGCACTATATGCAAGTCAGGCTAGTTGTCAGTCGATGTATGTACTTATGCCCCTACTTATTCAGTATGACGTCAGATTGCTTACCTTTGTACGCAATACTATTTGTGTATATATATATATATATATATGTATATATATATATATATATATATATATATATATATATATATATATATATATATATATATATATATATATATATATATATATATATATATATATATATATATATATATATATATATATATATATATATATATATATATATATATATATATATATATATATATATATATATATATATATATATATATATATATATATATATAGACTTTGTAAATTACCAATAACTTGAACCTTGAAAGGACCAAAGTTAATTATTGTCAAGTCAAACTTATCTTAAATAAGACATTAGTTCAAGTTAAGGTGATTTTTTTTAATTAATGCTAAAGTATAAACAGTAAATATGCACAATTATATTAATAAAAGTATAAAAAATATACAAATGAAAAAATATATATTTATATACATTTTATACAAAAAATATAAACTAGAAAAGACACTATAAAAGTAAAATATTTAAAAATATAGCTTACTTTGTTCAAGACACATAGCAAAGACTCAACCACATCAAGAAACATCTCTAAAATAACAACTATTATCTCCACAAAGTTATTGTAAAGCTGAAACAGTTTTACAGCATCTTGCAATATTGGGAGTATCTCTTCAAACAACAAGTTCCCAAATTCTGTTGTGCTAGCAATTGTCAAACCACGAATACATTCAAATGTTTGTACAATTGTTTCTCGTACAGCTGGTTGTTGTGATATTTGCATGAACTGTGGGTTGGAACGCAACTCTTTATAACGATTAACAATAGAGAGAAGAATCTTAATAATAAAAGTTAAATTTAAAAAATTGTATTAGAGTAACAAAAAATAATTTGTTACTATATTTACAAAACCTTAATGAATATATATATATATATACATATATATATATATATATATATATATACATATATATATATATATATATATATATATATATATATATATATATATATATATATATATATATATATATATATATATATATATATATATATATATATATATATATATATATATATATATATATTAAAAGGTTTCTAGGTAAAAACAGAGAATAACCAAAAAACATTTGCTGCCCTAGCCCTAACCCTCAATCAATATAGTGGCACTTTGTACATTTTACTGTATGTACTGCAGCTCTTGGCAGCAGGCTATTTTAGTATGACGTCAGACCGCTAACCTAAACACGCAATAAATACGTATTATAGTTATATGCATATATAATAATTAAAATGAAGAAAAACTATAATTTATAGGACTTGAAGGAGCAAGGTTGCCATAGAAGTAATATTATGGCTAGAAAACATGATATTAGTTGTTTTGATAGTAATATATCAAAGTAATTTAAAATATCGAGATGTGCTGTGTAAGATACTTTGTGTGTGTAAGATTTAACAAATCACAAAAATCGTGGTAGAAAATGTGTGAATACATCACAAGACGACAGATGTTTTAAAGAATATTTTTAATAGTAAGCCCCACACAACATCTACAAGATTATCACAACACACAACATCTACAAGATTATCACAACACACAACATCTATAAGATTATCACAACACACAACATCTACAAGATTATCACAACACACAACATCTACAAGATTATCACAACTTGCTATGAAAAGGGGTATTATTATTAGTTTGAGAAAAATAAAAAGGTTGTGAGAATGCTGCGTTATGACTTTGGTTTAGTTACAAAAAGCTAAACAACCTTTGTTAATTCCAGACCTGTGGGAGAGTGACTGAATCCAAAGTACACCATAAAAACAATCAAACATCCTCCTTCAGTTATGGTATGGGGAGCAATCACAACACACGGTCAATGTGGGTTGCACATCTTTAAAAAAATGAAAAAAAAAATCAATGCACAAAAGTATCTATATGTGTTGAAAGATCGAAACTTCACTTCCAACAAGGCTGCAAGCAACCACTATTATAGTTGGAAGTTACTGGAACTGCATATGGAAATTATTAAAACCAACATACTCCAGCAAGATTCAGCACCATACCACACAGCTAAAATAGTTAAGAAGTTGTTTACTAATAATAATATTGAATTATTATCCAATTAGCCTTAAAGTTCACCTGATCTTAATGTTATCGATGACTACTGGAATATGAAGCAGAAAATTGCAGCACATCAGCTAAATGTTCTGAAGAACACCTTAATGAAATTATACTAGAATTTTATAAAACATTAGCGCATAGTATTCCAAAAAGAATACAAGGAGAGCTTGTTAATAAGGGACATCCAACCAAGTATTGTAATATAAAATTCCAGTCAATGTATTTTTGCTATAATTTTGCTAAACTTACATAATAAAATATATAATAACAAATAATGATATTTTAAACTACTTTTTCACATTATTTTAATTATTTTACACTTTATATTGCATTTATTCATTTATTATTTTAAATTTTGAACAAAGGAATCAGTGGAAAACTACACTAATCACAAGCAGATTCGATCATTTAATAAGTTTTTAATAAAATAATAATAAACATTCTAATAAGTTTTTGATATTTTTGATTTTCATAGTTTTTCTGAACAAAATATTGTTATAGATACTAAGTTGTTGATATCTCACTCAAAAAAGCCATTGCTTTTTAATAATGACCAAGTGTGAATTAAAAAACTAATGACCAAGTGTGAATTAAAAAACTAATGACCAAGTGTGAATTAAAAAACTAATGGGGTTATTTAATGTTTCAATAGGAGCTTTTAACAGCACAAAAATTTAGGAACTTGTTAAAATCTTTGTTTTATTTTAAATCAATTTTACACTAAAAAAATTTCGGAATTTTTTGTGACAATAGTTTAACAATATTTAAAAATTCTAAAACATATTTAATTATAAAATCAAACATTATAATCATATTTTTTATTTTATAATTATTGTCTTTATATTATATATTTAAAATAACAAATATTTTTTCATGTTATAAGTTTTTTTAATTCATCAAGGTTATGAAAATCTTTTCCAAGGTACATAATCTTCAACCACTTGATACTTAAATTATGAATCCATTTATAAATGCCTTTAAAAAAATCAATGTCATCATGAAATTCAAGATTTTTCAAAAAGATTAATCTGTGGAAGAAAGTTTTTTTAAAAATCTTTATTTGTTATTAACTTGAGATGTATATCATAATTTAAAATTGGAATTTAAATGGAAAGAATAAAAAAACATAGTCAAAATTTTTAAAAGATTTTTGAATTGAATTCAGTGTAATTTGAAAGTTGTTTTTATTAATTCATATTAATTTATTTTATTAATAATTTATATTTTTATCATACCTTTATATTAAATTTATATCTCAATAAATACATTTTCCAACCTTACTGCAAATCTAAGAGTTAACTAAACTATATTTATGCTAATTAAAACCACCCACCTAGTATTCAAACCATCCACCCAGTATTCAAACCAACCATTTAATATTTAAACCACACTACCAGTATTCAAACCACCCACCCAGTATTCTAAAATAATAACCACGTTATATTGAATTAAACTTGTCCACAAAGTCATTTATCAAAGTTTTTTTTGATTGAAAATATAATAAATATGTGGAATGACATTATAATCACATCTTCTATCATTCTAATTTAGGATTTTCTTTTTGTCAAATATCAAAAACTGTGAATGCATCACCACTTGGCTAAAGATTTTAGCATAGAAAAAAGTTTCTTAACCTTTATAAACAAACACAACTATTCCTATTAATTGTAAGTTTCGCAAATTTTTTAACATAAAAAAAATACTAAAAAA
Source organism: Hydra vulgaris (assembly GCF_022113875.1). Lineage (NCBI taxonomy): Eukaryota > Metazoa > Cnidaria > Hydrozoa > Anthoathecata > Hydridae > Hydra > Hydra vulgaris. Next base: position 50,230,265 of record NC_061158.1, on the reverse strand, counting down.
CATATGTAATCTTACAATCTTCATATTCTAAATGAGAACAACACAACCACACATACACACACACACACAAAATGTAGACTTTATAAAACAAGTTTTGTTAATTATGTGCTTAACAAAAAAAATGTTTTGTGTCAAGCAAACGGTCACACTAAAGTTGATAAATCCTACATTGTTAAAAGTGAAACACCTTTTAAAATTAGATATGCAAATCATATTTTTAATTTAAAGATTTACAAATAAAAAAAATGTATAAGCATATAATGCCTGTCAACCTGGTTATATAAAAGTTTAATAATGTCAGTTTTTTATATAAACTAATATAAAAAGAAATGCATATCAGTCATAGAGAAGCCATTTGTTTTTGAGAAACATGTCAAAATTCGTTGTCAAGAAACATTTTTTCAGTGGAGGTTCTTTTAAGATGTTATTAAAAAGAAAGTTCCATTTATTAATAATTCTTATAGAAAAAAAGCAAGAGGAATATTTTTTTAGTTTGAATGTATGACCACAGGTAATAAATTGGTTATCGATTTCAAATAAATTTTTATCATGATTATTATTATTGCACCATTCAAAGATATTAATTAGATCTCCATGAATTAGTCTGTATTATATACTTGTCATATTTAGCGCCAATAGTCTTTGTTCATATGATAGATTTTTTAAGCCTATAATTTGTTTAGAGGCTTAAAAAATCTGACGCTTTTCATTTAACATTTGTCTTTGAGAAGCTGCGGGGTACAGATTTATCCAGAATATTCTAGATGACGACTTAGAGCTGAGAACAGTTTTTTAAATGGGTATAGATTTGGATAAGATGAAAATAATCTTCTTATCAGACCTAATAGTATTGTTGCTATGTTGACTTGAATAGTTATGTGTTTTAAAAATAATAAACTTGAGTATATGAGAACACATAAATCTCGTTCACAAATTGTGGGCTTAATACTGACTAGGGTGGGCTTAATACTGATATTGTGGTCTCAAATTAGATTAGCCTGAAGTACGAATGGTAAATGCCTAATAGTAACAAAAATACCTTACTTTTTTTTCTTTCACAGATGAGTTCTTCAGGTTCCTCTTTGGATTCAAAACTAACATTTTTACCCAAAACAGACTTAAAAAGTCATCTATTGTGAAAACATGCGTGTGCAAGTTAAATATGTCTAAAATGCTAAAATATTTGCTCATCCGCATTTTTATTTATCTATTATTGACATTAATTTTTAAACAGATGACTATTTATTTAAATATCAATATCAGAAAGAGATGATTAAAACTCGTAAGGAATCATTTTGCAAAGTGTTTGGCATAGCCAAGGAATTCAATAAAAATGTTCTTCCTACACAAGCAGATATAATGAAGCATCATCTATCTTGCAGACTGGTATTAAATGAAAATGCTAATGGAAATGATCCTTCTGTGTATGATATTTTGAATATTTTACTGTGATATTTAAAAAGTACATGACAAAAAGCATCTATTTCAATAATTTCCAATCAATGATTTTTAAGCTTGATAGCAAACATAAACAAAGAGTAAAAGTCTTTTAAAAAAAATTGTCATAAGTTACAAGACAAGGCATCAATGTTTAGAAAAATGTGTGAAATAACTCTGTTTGATATATGTACCTGCAAATGTAAAAACTTAATTGACTGTCATTGTAAAGCTAAAGTTCCTATTAGCAAAAGATATTTTCTTGTCGATCAAGGAACAGTATGGAAAATGATAATTGGTAATGTTGATAAAAAAGTTACCCAACTTCTTCATAAAAATATGAAAAGGAAAGCAACATTTTTTTAATGCAGACAATATAGCGGGAAAAAGTAAAAAAATATTTCAATCTACATGTAAAATAGAAATTGAAGAATAAACATCTTTTGTAAACTCAGATAATATATTTAAAGAATTGTTTAGAATTAAAACTTTTGATCCCAACACAAAATCAGAATCTTACTATACTTTTCCTTCTGGAAAAAGATTGAAATATATATAGTATAATTTAGCTTTGGCACGCAATCGAATTGGCACTTTATATCAATCTGGTTCATTAAAAATCCTATTCTAAAGGATTTTCAAGTCGTAACAAAAGAAAATTCATCAAAAATAATTGATCCAGCTAAAATAAGGAAAAGAACGAAAAAAAAAAGTTCACAACTTCATACATGCACTAAAGGATTATTTTGAAGTTTAAGGACTATTTTTTGATGGAAGGAAGGAGCAACATTTACGCAGGATAAAAAGGGGGCAAAATATTACAGAAAATATGTTACAGAGGAACATATTGTTCTAGTTTTCGAACTTGGATCAAAGTATTTGTGTCATGTAACGCCATCATCATAAACTGAACTAGGTATTGCATCAAGCATTCAAACATTTTTAGAGGATCCAAATAAAAAAATTATATTAGAGCAAATAACATAGATTATCCTGGCCATATTTTAAAAATCCGGAAATTTTTTTTCCTCAAATACCCGGAAAAAATCTGGAAAATTTTTTTGTAATATCCGCAAAAAATCTGGAAAATTTTTTTGCAATATCCGGAAAAAATCCGGAATTTACAAAGAGATGTTAACAAGGAGGGAGGGGGCGTGCTCTCCTTCATCTTTTATATTACTATAATATTATGCCAGTTTAAAAGTATCCTTATTCAACGTATATATGAATAAAAAACTACATAACTTTTTTCATCAAAAAATAATAATAATAACAATAAAATTTTAACAATAATAATAAGAAGAAGATGATGAAGATAAAGAAGAAGTAGAAAACTATATTTAAAAGCTGTTAAACAATGCGGAAACTTTTTTAGACATGCTTTTATACATTTAAATACATAATGAATAATGAAATATTGCCTCAATTCACCAAAGATATACAAATAGAAAAACGTTTAACGCATTGTTACGGATCAGAGGCGCCACCATAACTGAAATCCATTGGGCGTTATTTATTTTAGCGTTTTGGTTTTTTTGTAGTAATTTTACAAAATAAACCGACATTTATCCGACACTTTAGCTTGGCAACTTCTTTCAGTAAACATTTTATTACCTGTAAAACACCAACTTTTGGAAAATATAAATGGATTTTATTTTAACTATTTTCGGAGCACACTTCAATCGCAGTAAAAAGATAGGAAATAATAATAATAATAAAACACCAGACTTCTAAAATACAAAAAAATAAGAAATCTTTAGTAATAAATATGTTAAAAAAGAAAATAAATAAATAAAAAGTAAAAAGATATTGAATTATTTTTCTGTAATCAGTTAGTTTTCTACAATTAGTTCTTCCACTCAGTGCTTAAAATATTCTAAACTTAATTTTTAGTACAACGACTTCTTTTATTAAAAAATCTCCACGTTCAAAAATTATAAAAGTTTAAACATTCGTTAGATAAAGTTTAAATAAAAGTTTTAAATTTATTTTAACTATGATAAACAAAAGGTGAGGCATTATTAATGATTCACGTGCTCATTCACGTGATTCAAAATTTAAAAGATTTAAAAATATGATTTTTTTTTAATTGAAAGAAAATAAAATTAATTTTGACACGTGCTTTTTGAATTGAAAAGAAAACATACCTCAAGATGCAATGTTTTTAAAAACCTAATAATGGCACTTAAAAGCAATTTGATTCACTTGACGTTTAGTCAAAGTACATATGTTTAGATTTCTTTAAAATAAGTACATAGAATAAAATTCTTTATAGTTTAGAATATAGTTTTATTATACAACACTTACTTGTATGTAATAACTTATTACTAACAAAGTAATTAATCTTAGTAATAATAAGTTTTTTTCACCCTTTAGGAAAATAAGTTGTACCGCACGACCATATTACACCACGGTATTACAGTAACTGTAAGATTAATAGAAGTTTCTACTAGTTGAAGGTCATACCAAATTTCTCATTCTTAGATCGAACTATACATTGTTTCACTGCACTCTAGAATTAGATTTCACTCATCTCTAAAGAGTTTAAATTTAACGATTATATCTCATATTTGACGGAAATTAAAAACTGATTTCTCTGACAGCTTTTGTATTATTCTACCATCGTCATAACTTTTTAAATACTATCGTCAAAACTTTTTAAAGTTTCCAATTAATAAGAAATTTTGCGAAAAAATGATACTTTCAAGAAGTGTACGAATGGAGATTTGCAATGGTACGACTGGACAGAAAACGAAACAATGATGCAGTAAATTTTGAACCACCGACAAATAAACTGAGAGAAGTTTCAGTCCATAAGCGAAGTAATTTACTTAAAAAAAGTTTTAAAACAATAAAAAAAGAAATCTCTTTGCTAATAGCTAAAAGAGCTATTTAAAAAATGTAAATTTACAATTAATTTTAAAAAGAAGACTTTGACACGCATCGCTAATTTTATTTTAAAAGTAGGAGATCATTCGCTCTTTTGCGCTGGGATTTTTATTAAACTTTAATTAAAATGCATATTAATTTTTGGTTTACTCTGCGAGGAAAATCTTTTAATCTTTTTTGCTTTGTTTGCTAACTAAATATAACGTTCCGTAATTTATGGACAACAAATTTACTGTTTATATATACTTGTTACTGTTTCATTTGATAGTAATAAACAGAAAAAATTTTATAAATTGTATATTCGGAAACTAATTATCCGGAAAATATAAAAAGTTTAAAAAATATCCGGAATTCCGGAAATATCCGGAAAAAGATAATTCCTGAAATAAAGGCTTTTGGATTTTATTTTATTACCATCACAAATACAGGATGAAAAAATGGATTAATCAGTCAATTAGAATAATATCTTGGCCGCCCTGTACAGTGGCTTATATGCTTACTTTACACTAATCAGTTACCTCTCTGCCATCTAATACAACACTTAGATAAGAAAACAAACAATTCTACAGGATTTTAAGGTGCTTGGAAAAATTTTAGAAAATTGTGAGAAACTTTCACTTGTTTCTTTTGAACCTATTTAAGTGGAACTTCAAAAAATTGACTCCAAAGAGTCAAGTATTGATAAGAAATATCTTTTTGACATATTTAATGGAATTTCAGAAGGTGACATATCAATGTCTTTGTCACTGCGAGCTCCTGGAAAAATCTCACATTCACATTGGTAAACAACAGCCAACAGAATTTTATATGTTTCCACTCTAGATCCATCAATAGATCTGATAAATTTTAACTATGTGATTAAAGTATAAATTATACTGAGATAAAAATGAAACCAACCTGTTTTTATGGATCCAATCATTTGGAATGATTTAAAAATCTCATTACTTAAGTATTGTTGAGAATCATATGATAATGAGAAGACTATTTAACCATTTAAAGTGCCAAATCTAAATTTTAATGCTGAAGATTACATAGATATGATTAGTTGGGAATATGATTTTTTTTTTTTTAACTAGTTCATGTTCCCAAGGTTAAATGGGCCACAATTGTTGAGGAAGCTACTTTTTATATTGGCTACAACCCTCTCTCAACTCTAAAAGAGGTTGTAACCAATAGAAACAGGTTGATATACATAAAACATATAATACATTTTATAATTCTTCTTTATAAATTGAAAAAAACTTTATAGCTTTCAAATTTAACTGAAAGTTAAATGAAGTTTTGAAATTGTTACCGAATTTAACTGGAGCAAAATTTCTATTTCAACTTCGGCACTGAATTAATCCGAATTTTAACAAATATTCACCAGTCCTTTAACAAGACACATCTCAATTGATAATTAAAAAAAAAATGATTTCCTCTATTTCTGATACAATTAATATTATAAAAATAACTTGCCACACTCAAGCAGTTGAATAATGTATAAAGGTTATATCAAATACTTCTACATCAGTTTGTGGAAATAAAG
>NC_061158.1:50186911-50221911 GCF_022113875.1 Hydra vulgaris | reverse complement strand
TATATATATATATATATATATATAAATTTATATATTTATATATTTATATATTTATATATTTATAAATATTTATCAAAAAAACAAGGTTTTTTTTGTGTCTGTCTACATTTTAGTTTTCTGCTGTAAACTAGAAAAGTATAACTTATAGAGACAAATGAACTTTTGTTTTTGTTGATTGATAAAAGCAAAAAAAAAGTTTTTAAAAAAACTAAAACTTTTTTAGTAGTTTTTTTTAAAACTTTTGATTTTATTTATCGAATTTATTTTAAAAATTTAATCAATTAGAATATCAATTAATAAGAATAAATGTAAAATAAAATCAAAAGTTTTAAAGATGACAAGATGTTTTACATTGGTTTCAAGGTATTAATGAAAAACACCTGTACACAATTTTAATTTTCGATATATCTGACTTTTACCCATCGATTAATGTAAAACTACTAGCGACGCAATAGAGTTTGCTGGTCAGCACCTAGTTATAAATCAAGAAGATAGGAAATTTATTATGCACGCGAGAAAATTATTAATCTTTACCAATGGCGTTTCTTGGATTAAAAAAAACGGAGAATTATTTGATGTAACTATGGGTGCTTATGATGGTGCAAAAGTATGCGAATTAGTGGGAATTTTTATATTGCACCAACTATCTCAATATTACAACGAGAAGGATTTAGGTTTATACCGGGATGACAGTCTAGCTATATTTAAAAATCGTAGTGGCCAACAAATAGAAAAAATAAAGAAGCATTTTGTTAAAATTTTTAAAAGCAATGGTCTCCATTTATCTATCAGCTGTAATGTTAAAATTGTCAATTACCTCGACTTAACACTAAATCTTAACAACAGTACCTTCCAACCTTACTCAAAGCCCGATAACACTCTTAATTATATTCACGCCGACCCATGTTATATTAACCACCCTCCATGCATATTAAAAAGTCTACCACGAACAATTGATCTAAGACTGTCTGCTGCATCTTCAAACAAAAAACTTTTTGAAAAAGCTGTTTCTCCTTATCAGGATGCATTAATAAAATCGGGTTTCTCATCCAAGCTCAAATACCAGTCAGATATAGTTCCCACTAAAAACAAAAATCACAAACGAAACATTATTTGGTATAATCCCCCGTATAGTAAAAATGTTGCAACAAAAATTGGTAATCTTTTTTTAAAAATAATTGATGCAAGCTTTCCTGTTGATCATTTATTACACAAGATTTTTAACAGAAACACCATTAAAATTAGCTACTCGTGTATGCCGAACGTTAAATCAGTCATTAATTCGCATAATCAAAATATTTTATACAATCATGAAAAAACAACAACAAAAACTTGAAACTGCATCAATAAATCTACCTGCGTTATGAACAACCAGTGTCTAAGTAAGAACATTGTGTATCAAGCTACTGTTTCATCCAATAAACCAGATTACACAGATAAAGTTTATATTGGTATTAGCGAGACCCCTTTCAAGTTAAGGTATGCAAACCAATCTTTTAATTTAATTAAGTACAGCAATGATACGGAGTTATCTAAAGAAATTTGGAAACTTAAAGAAGAAAACTTTTTGTTTGTTACTAAATGGAAAATTATCAAGCACTGCCAAACATATAATCCTTCGTCCAAAATTTGCAATCTTTGTTTTAATAAAAAGTATTTTATTTTAACGTATACAGGGGGAAACCTGTTGAACAAAAGGAACGAGTTGGTTTCAAATTGTAGGCATAAAAATAAATTCCTTCTCTCGTTTTATGATACTGGCGATTAGCTGATTTATATAAGATTTTCTTTGACGTTTTCTTTTTTTGTCTCTATAGAGACATCAGATGTCGCTCCACTGTATTTTGTAATTTTATTAACGATTTGTTTGTTTTTGATATAGTACATGGCTGATGATTGCCGTATAGACATGAAACTATTAGTCCCATGAAAAGTTGTTTTTTCTATATGTAAATAAAAATATATATATATATATATACATATATATATATATATATATATATATATATATATATATATATATATATATATATATATATATATATATATATATATATATATATGCACGCACATATGCTGTAATAGAATAACTCTAAACTATATACATACATACATACATACATACATACCAACAAACACAAAAGAAATAAAAAGTTAAAAAAAACTAAAATTATTCATAAAGAAATTCATAAATACTTTGTTGTGAACCATTGGCTTTTCTGAATTGTTCTCAGAAGTTGAATAAGCTCTCATTAATGCTTGAACAAGTTGTCGATTTACAGATGGGGTAAGAGAGACAATATCAGGTGTGTTATTAACAAATTTTTCAGCTAATAAATGAATAGTTGGAAATGATAAACATACATCCATTCTAAAATATATATTTAAATTGATAAATTACAAAAGTGTGTGTATATATATAAATACAACCCTCCGAATTAAGGTCGATATTTCGCAATGCTGGTCTAACTGCCAACCTAATATATATATATATATATATATATATATATATATATATATATATATATATATATATATATATATATATATATATATATATATATATATATATATATATATATATAGTAACAATCTTCTTTTTGATTTGAAAAACATTCATTGTTGAACTTATTTCCTCAATAAAAAAAATTTACTTAAATTTAAAAATTTATTTGAAAGAAATTTTCTGATTAAAAATATTTATACTAAATTTAAGATTATTGAAAATGAAACATCAACAGACAATGAAAAAGAAATTCACACACCCACACACAGTTTAAACACAGCAAAATGGCGGGCTTACACATTGTACTACTTTAAAGTTTTTTTATTTGCTGATAGAAATGTACGCATTTTTTTAAACAAAAAAAAAATATTTTTAGTAATAGTTTCTGAATTGAAATATAATTATTGTTTTGAATTCGCTTTTTATACATTTAAAGATCTTACATATACAAGATTTGTATCCATAATTGTTTGGAACTATCTGATTCTGATTTTAACATTTCTGAATACAACTTAATTATCACAGTATCTTTTAAAGATGCTCTATCGATTATACAATTTGTTTAGCACTCTGAAGTAAAGTGAAACAGAAAAAAAACTCCATGTTTAATTTATTAAAAATTTCAAAAAGTAGTTTAACAGCAGATATTCCAAATTTTTATATTATCTACAAAACAATCTCCTTTAATGGACTCCTTCCATTACAAATTGACTATTAAATTAGTTGTTAGAAAATATTGTGATAAAGTAAAAATAAATTCTTTGCTACATAAAACCTTTTACCTCAATATTTAAAAAATAAACACATTCAAAATGTTAGTTTGTGTAAGCACATGAACTGTTTCTATTCAAGAAGACAACAGTGTGAGGACTACACTGCAAAGACAACAGTGTGAGGACTACACTGCAAAGACAACAAAAGACTACACGTTTACTCAGAAATGGCAACATGGCTTAATAAAGACTTAACTCAGTCTTTATTAAGTCATGCAAAGACTTTTTAAATATCGCTATTTAAAACCCCATGAAATATTTTACAATAAAGAATTTAAAAAAAAATGTCATGTAAAAAATAAACAATTTACAGCACCATTTATAAAAAAAAAAACACAAAAAACAATAATCATATTATTTTGTAGTATAGAGATGAAACAAAACTGTCATTATAAAATGATAAATTTCCAAAATAATCAGATTAGACATACTTGTCAAAAAAATAACAATAGTTTTTACAAAAACATAATTTTTTTTCAAGTTTTAAGAACTTACCGACTTTTATTTGAAAGAAGCTGTATCAACAATTTTACTGCATCATCTGTTGTCTGAGGTTCAGCAGACCAAGCACTTAAGAAAACTAAAACGACATCTAAAACTAGCTTCACAAAAAACATTCCACAACTACTATGTGACTTGAAACATGCAGAGAGTGTTTGGTCTGTATCAAAGACTTCACTGTAAGATAAATAACCTTGAGTCCATCTTTTTAAAAACCAAAGTGAAGTTGAAGCAAGTTCAGGACTGAGTAAATGAGTCAAACTGCTTTTTGAAAATTCCATTTGAATTTTTATCAAGTTTACTACAGATTTAAATAATGAAATGACTGGATCAACTAAAAAATATTTTAGTATTTTATATTCATATATATATATATATATATATATATATATATATATATATATATATATATATATATATATATATATATATATATATATATATATATATATATATATATATATATATATACATAAATTAAAACAACAGATAGTATGAGTTCTCTAATTACTATTGGTATTTATTTTAAAGTTTTTTTTGGATTATGGTTATCAGCATATATAATAGAAGAGTATCAATAAATAAAAACTTTCAGTCTAACTCTTTACTTCCAATTCTATTTCATTTTAATTATATTTTAACTGAGGATGACTGCGCAATTTTCAAAACATATATTTGTAATTTAAAAATTAAATGTATGTATATATTAAGAATTGTAATTAGTTAAAGATTTTAAACATAACAAACGTATGCAATTATCTTTCAAAAAAAGTATTAAAAAAATAATTCAAAAAATAAGAGAAAAAAAGCTAGTTTTACAAACTCAACTTAAATTGTGACACTTTTTGTGTTACTAAAATTGTGTCCCTTAAGTTGTATCATTTAAATTTATTTAATGCAACAAACCTATGAAGCCTCTCTGTGACTTGAGTATATACAGTTATGGCTAAAACGATTTTTGTGATGTATAGTGTAAGCAATTATTACTAAAAATGTCACTTTTATGTCACTTTGCTTTTTTATGGCTTCTCTTAGATCTTCTCATACCCTGAAAAATTGGGTTCTGTTTAGAAACTGCTTTTAATTTTAATTAATTGTTTTTGATGAGGTTTTGGGTGAATAAGGCTACAGAACAAGAAGATTGCATTTTCTCAAAGCAATGTCTTGATAATTTTTGATAATTAACTGATTGCAAGCTGTCTTGTTATAAAAATTGTAAACATATTCTTCAAAATTTTTAAACAACTAACAACTTTGTCTAACTTTGTGGAAAAGGTGTAACCAGCACAACTGCTGACAGTGACTGCACCCCAAATCATAATTGCTGAACATTACTTAACACAAGATGTACGCTCTACCACTACACTAATATATTTGGGATTGAAGCGTATATTTAAAACATTAACCTTGTGTTTACTGCAAACTGGTTAATGCCCTTGAGAGTATGACATGTTGTGGTATTTTAACAATCTAATTCTTATGTTCTTTAAAAAATTTGAGGAGGTCAAAGTGTTTTTGAGAAAGGCCTGACTTTAATATAAGATGGTATAATTCAAGATAAAAGCCTTTCACACAGTCTGATAACAGTTTGAAACTTTTTGAAATATTTTTTTTCAAACTTATATAAATACTTTTAATGCTAAATTAAAACCATGAATAAAACCAAATTTTATTTTTATATGCTAAAAACTTGCATATAACTTCAATAAAATAAAACTTGCAACCTGATGTAAACAACACAAATGTAAATTAAAATATTTAATAAGTTTTTTAAAAAGAAAGAACATTAGATTTAATATATATATATATATATATATATATATATATATATATATATATATATATATATATATATATATATATATATATATATATATATATATATATATATATATATATATATATATATATATATATATATATATATATATATATATATATATATATATATATATATATATATATATATATGCGGTAATGGTGTAGTGGTAAAGCGCTTGCTTCATAAGTGTGAGGTTCCGAGTTTGATCCCCACCACGTCCCTGGTAGTATTGCGCTTAACTCGTTTCTCCGCCCAGCAACCTTGTTTATCAAGGTTCGTGTTTCGGAATTATAGAGTTGAGAGAGGGTTATAATCACAAATAAGTAGCCTCCTTGTCTTTAGTAGCCTTCTCGGCCTTGAGGAGGTGAATAAAAATATTATTATTAAGTGAACTATTAACAAACAAAAAGTATTACCTTGGTGAATATCCCCCTCGTTGCCTTCAGACATCAAGTAGTTTACTGAGTGCCCAATACTATTACATTGGGTTGTTAGGAAATGTTTTGTAAAATCTATTACTTCTGATGGTATTTGTGGACTTTCACTTACATCGTTATGTGTCAATATAAATGATGTGACCATAAGCAGCCAATGCAGATCTTCAAACAAACTTGTGGCGTTATTTCTATCTATATACATAAACAATTTTTTTAATTATGTGAATAATTATCTGATAGTTACAAGAAAAAAAACTTTTGAGTGTTTACCAGTGGTGATGATTTTGATATTAGCATAAAAGGAATTTTTCCACATGTATGCATTGGCAGCAAATAGGTACCACAATCTTTTGATTAAATACAACAATATTCACTATCAATGACTCACCAAATATTTTATCAGCTTGTTTAACACTCTGAAGCAGTTTATTCAGTTGCTGAATGCGAACTTGAAATTTTTCATGAAGTACAGGTAATATATGCATTAAGCATTGACGAGCAAGGTGACCAATATTTGATAATTCGTCAACATAAGCAATTCTATCAATTTCCACAAGGTCGCAATCAATTTCATTGGTAATCTGCAGTAAAAATGAATAATTCAATAAGTTTTTAACAAAAATTCAAATTATGAAATAAAATGCTTCAATCAAGTAATAAATATTAGCGACAAAACATAATACAAACAATTTTATAACATAATTACTAATTATGAATTAAATTTTTTACAGATTACAGACAAATAATTTTTTTTTGAACGTAATATTACAAATGTATTAAAAAATCTTTGATCCGAAACTATGCAGAAGAAAATAATACTAAAATCATTAAAATTACTCTAGCTTACATGAGCAGGTTAATATATGATATTGTTTAAATGTCTTTGCAATTTGGTAACTACATTTACATAGAGTTACCAAGACAAAATTAAATTCAAATTTTTTAAAATCATCTTTAACATTTTAATATTGAGAAAGAAAAACAATATACAAGATTATAAAATATAAAAAATTTGAATGAGCTTAAAAAAAGAAGTCTCTCATGATTTGGAGCATTATGTTGAAATTATAAAGTATTATTAAATATAAAGCACTTGAAAATCAAAATTAGATACCAGGATAATTAAACAAGCTTCAAAAATTACTTAAAACAAAAAAAAAATCTAGTAAATAAACTTAAGCAACAAACAAAAAGCACAAACTTTGCTTACACGACAACAGCACAGCGAATGGACAAACACAGTCAGAAACCACTCAAAAAGGTTCAGAAATGTTTAGATATTCTAGATTTATGATTATATTGTGAATCACTCTCTCAGAGTAGCCCCCAAATATAGTCCTCCATCATGTTTTCGTTATACTGTCCTTGGTAACAATGTTCAAAGTCCAATATATCTAAATAAAAGCGCTCGCCTTGCTCCTCAAAGTAAGAGCCCATGTTCTACTTGAATTTGTCAAAATGCGAATCAAGGATATGAACTTTCAGAGACATTCTGCTTCCCATTTTGGCATAATTCTTTATGCGAATCTGCATTAACTCCACATAGTTTTTAGCTTTGTGATTACCTAGGAAGCCCTGAACAACTGCAATGAAACTGCTCCAAGCTGTTCTCTCCTTGCATTTTATGATCTTCTTGATGTGTTAATAAATATACCAGCCCTGACTTTTCCTCGGACAGCTTTGGAAAAAGATCTTGGAGATATTGAAATGCTGCTGATCTTTGTCAAGAGCAGTGACAAATTGCTTAATGAGACCTAACTTAATGTGCAGTGGTGGCATAAGCACTTTATGAGGTTCTATCAGCGACTCCAACTTCACATTGCTCTTCCCAACAGAAAACTTGGTCCGTTGTGGCCAATCCTTTGTGCGATAATGCGACTTAGTGTGAGGCTCCAGGATGACCTGCCTATGAATAGGTGCCATTCGATAGAATAACATGTGATACCTATAGCCTGGAATAGACTGGAAACATGGTTGCATAAGCACAGCCCATCACATTGACTGATCTGTGACTTGTACACTATCATCAACCATGTTCCACTGCTTGAGCTTGGATATCAGAAGCTCAGTATTCAATTTCGTAAGTTCAAGGTCCTTAATTAAATCGCTCATTTCTTTCTGGTTAGGGAAGTACAGCTTTCTATCCCCAACTTCATCTGAAGAATTATAATAATTTGAGGACAGGAAACTTCAAAATATGGAACGATTTCAAGATGGAACGTATTTGCCTACAGTACACAACTTAGAACAATACTCTTTAAACTTTTTTAACTCCTTAAAATGAACTAAATCTAAAGCATCGAAATTTTAGGAAAATAAATTAACACATATAAGCAAGAAGCAACTGTTCAGTTTACCTTCAAGTGTTTTCATGTAATATTTGTATGTGAAATGCAGTGCCCAAGATTTGTCTTGGTTTTCGACTGGCACGCCGAAGTATACCTTGTAGACCTTGCATATTATATAACTTGCTTTTATGAAATACTTTTTCGCTTTTGTCTTTATGAAGTGTCCACATACGTAGCAGAATGAATCAGCTGTATGCAAATAATCTTTTGATGCCATATCAAATATATAACTTCTCTTCAACTACGAATTGTTATCCTTTTAGACTGCAATAACACAAATTAAAATCTAGGTTCGAGACACCTGTGCTTTTATACTTGTATAGCTACTTTTGGAACGTTCAAGAATGTTTTAGAAAGTTTTGAGAGTTTCTCAAAAGTTCTGGAAGTTTCTTGAACATTCTAGAGTATTTAGGAAAATCATAGTAACATCTGGACAACTTTAACAGTTCAGGAATATTATAGGAGGAAGTTTGGCATTGAAAGCAAATTGAGAATTTTCTCGAAAACACACGATTTTCCAACATTTTATTGTCCTGTTCACAGAAACAAAGTTTTTCTGCACTAATAGCGATTTCTTTTCTGTTCTAGACATAACAGGTTAGAAAAACACACTTTCAACACATAAATAGAACAAAAGTGAAAATTACATAGTGTAATACTTCACACAAATTTACTTAATTTTTTTTTTTTTTTTTTTTGTTTAATAAACATTTTGATATTTAATTTTCTAAATTACTATTGGCCAAAAATGTCCTATATTGGATCAATTATTTTTTACCATAGCAACTAACTACTCTATAATTTATTTGAAACAAAATAAATTTATTGTCGTGAATAGAAAATTTGTTTTTACTGTGTTTTCAAAATAGTATTTTATAAATAACAGGCTTTCACAGGAAGACGTGCGATCGCACGTCTTTATATGACCACGCAAAAAATAATATGTTTTAAAGATTTGACCACGGCTTTTGACGTATTTTCAAAATTTAAAAATGCGCTACAAAAACTTACCTAAACTCATCTAAAAAAAAAAAATTGTAAAAAGAAAAAAAATCTTATTGAAATATGAAATAAAAAAAAATACTTAGTTAAAGCAAAAACACAAAAAAATAAATATATATATATAACCCAAATAAAACAAAACTCATCAAATTAAAATGCTTAGTCTATTTAATTTACGCATTAAAAAACCATTTCAATCTTTGTTTTAACATTTGTACTTTTTTTATTTTATTAAATATGTTTCATAAGATAAACATTTCTCATAAAAAATACCTAACTATATAAATAAAAAAAAAAAAACAGTTTTATTATATTAATACTTATTTTAAAAATTAATCAGAAGTGTTTTGTTACTTCATCGAAAAGCCTTACAATAATATAAAAGTATTTAAGATCAAACTTATTTAATTTAACGGCTTTCTAAAACCTTTTTTTTTTCTAACAAAATTTTGTTTATCTTTTTAAATGTATTAAATTTAATTATTCTTATATTAAAATTCGTTAAAGAATCTTTCGTAGTCGTAGAAAGTCATCATTTATAAAAACAAAACACTTTTTTATTTTTTAATAACGTTTATTATAGAAATGCGCACTTAAACAATTATAATTATATATTATAAATTAAAAAAATATATACAACTGTCAACTATATTTTAAAATAAAAAATATCAGTAAATTGTTATTTTATTTAAAAGTGTTTCGCTAATATAAAAATATTTGTTGAGAAGTTTTGATGTAATTAATTTCACTTTTTCAGAATATTTTTCATTTAGCCCGTTTTTAAAATGTTTTTTGAATTAGCCGCGGTCAAATCGTCATAGCAAAGTGAAATTTGCATGGTCATATAAAGACTTGCGATTGCACACCTTCCTGTGAAAGCCTGAAATAAGCATATTTACTCAGCCATTTTATTTAGTATCTCTAATTAGCTAAAAATGTTTTTAAAATTCTTTAAAAATATACTTACCTTGAATAAAACTAAGATTAATGTGTTAAACATTGTTAAAAAACATTCTTCAGTGTTTCAGTTAACAGTTTTTGGAGAGTAAAATTTTTAAAAAGAAAACATTGAAAATGATTTTGTAAAATTTAATAAACATCTATTAGTCTATTCTATTGGTCTATTTCTAATGTCAGTTTTAACACTTATAGCTTGATTTAAAACAACTACAAGCCTGAAATTAATTAATTTGCAGGTCTGATGTAACTGCATAGCTAATTGCTTGGGGTGCCATGTTCTATCTATGATTGAGTCAGGTTCTTTTAAACTTTAAATATGACTTATGAAGTATTAAGATTCTTAAACTTTAAAAGCCATTACCACAACTTAACTGTCTAAATCTATCTTTTATGAAAATTTGTGTTCTTTAAAAAAACTTTTCATCATTCAACTTTACCTGCAAAACTCACCAGACTTATTGTTTTATGTGAGATTAATTTCCAGACAATAATATGATTATTTTAGTATAATAGGCATGTACATAGTTGAAATTACCAGAAATGCAGATGGTTTTCACAGAGATTTAGAGTTAACAATTTTAAAGATGCACTGTATTGATTTGTTACATTTAAATGAATGCACAGTGGTCTGAAAAACTTGATTTTTGGCTAAAATTAACATTTTCATGTTTATATATTAAATCGATAATGCTGAATGTAAATCTAAAAATAATTTTTGATTTAAAGGTTTGTTGTACAGATATCGCATAACCGGCCCAGTCAAGAGTTTCAGAAAAAGTTTTCATTTCTTTTGCTTATATATATATATATATATATATATATATATATATATATATATATATATATATATATATATATATATATATATATATATATATATATATATATATATATATATATATATATATATATATATATATATATATGGGCTGCAGCAAGGAAAGGGGGGGAGGTCAAGGCAATGCCCCCCCCCCCTTCCATAAAAAAATTTTGGCAAAAAAAAAATTAGTCATAAATTCTGTATTTTTTTTTAATGAAAAGCTACTATTCTAATTTTTAATTTAATAATCACTCTAAAGATATACAAGTCAATACATTAAACTAAAAACCATAATAATTTAAAAGTTTCAAAAACTATGTTCTAAAAAAGTATTTTGAAATATAAATATGTTTTAATAGTGGACTTTGCATTTTACAAGGATTTTAAATTTACCAAAATACGCTTTTTTTTTAAGTACTTTTATCTAGTTAAATATATGGAATATTTTATAAAAATAAAATAAAAATGAATATTTAAACTATTTTTAATAATTTAGATAGCAATTACAATTGCATTTAAAAAAAATTGTTTTTGAACATCTATTTATAAAAATAAAACATAAGTAGAGACACTAGTATTTTCGATAACATAAAATAGGTATTTTGGAAGCTCTAAAGTTGTTATTTAAATAAATATTTTGGGAGCTTTAAAGTTGGTTTGAATAGTTATGTATGCAGCTGATTTTTTTTTTAAATAATATATGATATTAGAATTTAATAAAATCATATCGCTCAAGTCCATATTGAAATTGAAGAAAAAACTTTTATTTTATGCTAATTTTAAATATAAATAACTTATGCAAATATACAATAATAAAAAATTATTATTTCAAATAAACTAAAACAGTTGTTTTAAAAAAATCTATACATATGTGCATATATATACTAAAACAGTTGTTTTAAAAAAATCTATGCAGATGTGCATATAGGTATAAATTTATACACAAATGAAAAAATGTTGTATTTTTGCAAGGAATTATTCATTGATTTTTAATCAATGAATAATTTCAAAAATTACAGATTTAAAAAAAAAAAAATCTGCAATTTTTCAATAACCTGGATAATGTTGTGTTTAAAGATAATAATAATAAAAAAAGCCTAAAATCAAGTTTTTCAGACAACTGGAATGCAAAAAATCTTAATATTACATTTAAATAAATTTGTGATATGCTTTTTGATTTTTGTAACTAGTATTTTGCAACACCATACAAAGAAATCACTCTTTCTTTTTTAAACAACTTATGAAAAATTAATGAACAGCACTACTATGAAAATATTTACTTTTTAGCACTTTTTTTAAATCCACAGGTAGATACATAATGGAAACTGCAGTAAAAAAGTCTCCTGAAGTTCAACTTATGGGTAAGAACTACAACCAATTCTCTTTAACATTGGCTGCAATTGATGATGCCAAAAAAACTAAAACAGTTTTTGCTTTGTTTTGTCTAACTAAATTGTTAGAATTACATGTTCTTTTCTAAAGTAGCCATGATGGCAGAAGATGAGTTTGGAAAAGATTTTTCCAAATTATAAAAACTGATTTTACTTTGTACCACTTATTTGTTTTATACTTTTAAAATCAGTAACAATAAAAACTAGTAACTTTTTCTGATGATTGAAAAGAATTAAGATTATTAATGATCAATGATTAATAATAGATTAATCATTGATCATTGAAGATAATCAATGATTAATAATCTATTAGTCATTGATCATCTTCAATGTTTTATTTGCTTGATTTAATTGACACATGGTGGTACATCTTTTATTTAAAATTTTAAATATTGATTATAAATAAAATCCAAAAATTAAAATCAAAATTTATATTGTCCGGATTGTTCCAAATTTTTACAAAAACTCTCTAACATTATATAAAACAAGAAAAATGGAAAACAAATATTTTCCAAACTTCAATTTTGGACTATCCTAATATGCACATACCAAATAATTTTAAAATTGTAACATTACTTATCAAATTAGATTTTTAAGCTGGCCTGTGCAATAGAAACAATTTGGCTGTATGTGCACTACAATATATCTAGATTGACAGAAAAGTTTTAACATAAGTTTTGTCTGTAAGAGATTTTTCTTCAGACTCAGCTGATATTAAAAGTCATAGTCAAACTTTTGATAAAATAGCATTTATTACAAAAACCTTGCTTTTCACATGGACAACTTTATGTCATGTCTTCAAAAACAAGATTGATTAACAAACTATTTTTTAATGTTAACTACAAGGTTAAAAAAATAATTTATTACAAGGTCATTGAAAAAAATCTCACACCTTTGCTTTTTATTATATTAGTCTTTTTCATTTCTAGAACTACTTTTATTTTGGTTTGCCTGCTGTTGAAATATAGTTTAACTGTAATATAAATTTTCATAATTTCAAATCAATGACCTATAAAATTATTTAAAATATTTCCATTTCCGTAAATTAATATGAAACTAATAATTGACAAATTTAAAGATGTCAAGGCTAAATTTGAAAGTAAGTTTAATATACAGTTAAACCTTACATTTTCTGGTTTTCTAATTCCATGTGGTGGCGCTAGATGAACATTTAAGTATATGCTGACAATCTTCAGGCTATGCTCAACAAAAACTCCATTCGGAAAATTATCTGCATGAGATACAAGTGACATCCATCCATCTAGTAGTATATTTGCAGCTTCACCATATTCATTGTCAAAATCGTCCTAATCATCAAGTTTTAAAATAAAAGATTATTGTTATGTCAACAAAATTTATATTTTTTTAATCAAAAATATGAGAAATATAGGTAAAACCTATATTCCACACATTGTTGGATATTAAATATATATATATATATATATATATATATATATATATATATATATATATATATATATATATATATATATATATATATATATATATATATATATATATATATATATATATATAAATATTATACATTGGTTATATTCTTGATGTCTAAGAAAAGGATTTGTGCACATAATAATTTTTTTTTTTTTATCAAAATACTATTAATCTATAATTTTTAATGTAAAAAAACTTATTGAAATGAGGAATAAAAGATTAGAAAACTGAAATAAAAATTTCTGTACAAATGATAAATTATGTTAACAATTGTTTTATTTATAAATTATGTTAACAACTGTTAACAATTTTGTAGATCAAATTTTCTCTATAACAATAAATTATACGAGGACTCCAGAGATCAAGGGGTCTAAGTAACAAAATCATCATTTTGAGAAAACTTAAGGAAAACTAAAATTCCATCATTTTGATGGCTTATCAGAAGAATAATCAGGTCTGTAGGTTTTTATTGCTATAATAATAAGTAGGGGTAGGGTGGGGGTAATCTGAGCCTGTTTTTACTTATTTCTGACTTTGAGTTTTAAAAAAAACAATCTTTAGGTATCAGCTTTCTGACAAAGGATGTCTTAAAATCATGATTGGACATCCTACTAAAATAAAATCATGATTGGACATCCTACTAAAATAAAATCATGATTGGACATCCTACTAAAATATAACAACAAACTATTACTTAAAATACTATCAATAGGTCTGGGGAGCCTTTATTTGAGGATGCCTATAAAGAACCACATTACCTCACATAGTGGGGTAATGTGGATTAACATTCTGGTTTAAAATACCGCTGCTAATGAAAAATCTGACAAACATTCTATATGCACGCACCTTTATTATAGTATATATATACAAGGTTTTAACTTAAAAATTAGTCTTAAGATATTTTTATTGAAAAAGAAAGTGCAAACATACACAGCACAACAATAAAAATCAAAAACTCAGAGAAATAAAAATCAAAAATGGTGATTAATAACAGAAATAATGTTTTAATGTGTTTTATAAAAATTTATTATTTTTTTGATCACTGCACTTTTATGGTAACAATCGTGCTATTTTTGGCACTTGTTAGATCTTTTTGGGTATTTCTTTGATACTTCAGCAGAGGTATAGTTTTTTTGTACTTTTTTTTTTAACTTGGTTTTTTCCTCTCTAACCTTTTGTTTCTCAATAAACCATCGTTTAACTTTCTCATTTGTAAGGAGTCCTCTATATTTTGCTTGTGTTTTCTTCCTTTTTTATTTTTGTTCTATTATTGCTGCTGTTTCTGCAGATAGATTAAGACACATGATTGAATTTAAAGCTTCTCGCATAACTGATCTTGGTCTTTGTAATCTTGGAGATTTAGGGCTATAACATTCAGGTGATTGATTGAGAAAGTCAATACCTGTTATTCTTCTTTCCATCTTTTCTTTACTTAATGGTGAGATACCTGTACCTCAAAATGCTGCTAGAGCAGTTGCTGGAGAGAGTCTCGGAGACAACTGTTTCAATAACCCTGTAAAAGCTGTCTTATCATTATTTTTGTGTTGTGTTTCTCTTGCAAACCGCTTTAAAACTTTTCTCCACTCTCTAATGGTCTGAAGACAGCTACATCTAACAGTTGTAATGCATGTGAGCAATTTGGCGGAAGACGAACATTACATATCATTATATTTTACATGCATAGACAAACCTGATTATATTTCAAATTTTAAATAAATCATGTTAGTTAGTGTCTTAAAGGTATACTATCCTTAAAATATAGTAATTTAAATTTCAAAATAACCATTTTTCACATGCATATGCCTTATTTAAATATATTTTCTCTGGTTTAAAAACGGAGAAAAAAATGACTTTGTTGATGTATCTAGCATTTTAGGTAAAAAAAAAGTGCCATTTCTAACAGCATAGCTAGGTTATATTTTAAAAATAATTAGCCTAATATGTTATAACAAAAGGGTAAAAGTTATAACAGTATACCTAAAGCCATTATCAATATAACAGATAAATATGAATTAGACTCAGATTACCACTTAGACCCACATTAACCCACCCTACCCTACTTACATCACTTGGTTATGGTTTTAATAATGAAAAATAGTTAATGGTGCAAACTTTTTAGGATTTTATTTAAAAAACATTATGGTATTTTAAAAATTATAGTATAACATTTTTTGCAAGAAACTTCATTCAAACTTTATTATATTTTTACAAAAACAAAAGTATACAAATAAAAATACCTCTGCATGCACTGACGCCTCTAAAAAGGAACATGTAAGAAAGGTCATTCCATCAAAAAACTGAAAAAGTAACTCCCTAGGAATTAATATTAGTATTTTAATTGGGAAAATGTCTGCAATTCGAAAAAATATATTTGATAAACCAAGTGCCTCATGACCACTCCAATGATGTCTACAAATAAAAAATGAGTACCAAAGTTTATGAAGAAAAAAAAGTAATAAAGAATTAAGTATTTATATTAAAATATTAAACTTACACATTAATTATTGACAATAAGCATGTCATATATTTAGCAAGATAATTAACTGAGTGCTCATCTGAACTGAAAACTGCTCCAGTAACTGAAGCAAGTTGCACAAGACATTGCATGCAATGGTGAGATAATTCACTATGACTTATGCTTATAAGTTGTAACTATAAAATAAACAAATGTTGACAACTTAAAATTATTTGACGAGATAAACATTTGACATAAACACTTATTCACAATTATTATATGCTTATATAAATGTGCAGTAGTTGTCAAATATATTTTTACAATCATTTTTTGTGCAATAACATCTTAAGAGAAAATATTTAAACCATTTGTTGTTTGGAAAATGAAGTTACACCCATACAAATATAGTTTTAGTTGGTAGGAGTTCTTTTGTTTTAATAAGTAATTGCATGTGTAACAATGTTTGTAACATTTTTTAGAAAATAATAAACAATTAAATTGCATTTAGCTTGTAACATTTTTCGAGTAATAACTTTTTATTAATTCTTATATTTATATGGAATTTTTTCAGCAAACTTCATTAAAAATTATTAAAATCACATTCAAAAACGGGAAAACACAAGAAGTATATTAAAGATCTTTGTAATTCAATAATAAATGTAGTGGAATCACAAAAGCAAAGCTGCTCATCAAATCGGAGTATCCAAACAGCTTGTATGTGCATGGATTAAGATAAAAGCACCCAGGGAAACTTTGGAAACAAAATCCAGATCTGGTCAAACAAGAAGAACTATTAAAAATATAGCAAAAACATTTTCTAAAAAATACAATTTTTTTTGTACTAAAAAGTAGAAAATAAACTTTTTAATTTAAATTTAATAGTTCAGTAAACTAAAGGTTGACAGGTCTGCGCAAGATTTATATAAAAACATACCAGTCAATCTTTAGTTTACTGAACTATTAAATTTAAATTAAAAAGTTTATTTTCTACTTTTTAGTAAAAAAAAGATTATATTTTTTAGCAAATGTTTTAGCTCTATTTTATTTTCTACTTTTTAGTCTTTACAAAGAGTTACGATATATTAGTATGAAACAAAATTTTTTTGTTAACCACAGTATTTTATAAGAATAAAAAAAAAAAAAAAAAATAGAAACCCACAAGCAATTTTAGCAAATTTTAAAAATGAAAAGTATTTATAAAAAAGAAAAAAGCAATAAACAGCGTAAACATTCTCGCCTCCACTTTTCTTCCGCAGCAGACGGCGGCTGCCTCCCAAATAATTTTTAGCGGCAAACTTTTTTATGTTCTGCCTTCAATGGCATCCGCCTTTCTATTGACGGCCATAGTCAGAGATTTTTTTTGGAGGCAAAATGTTTTTCAGGCCGACAATAGAGAAAGGCAGAAGTAGTAATCTAGTAGAAATTTTGGAGGCAAAACCATTTGGAGGCCGCCTCCTATAGCTTTTTCCTCCCAGCTGGCTGCGGCCGATAAATTAAAGGAGAATATTTGCCTCCCGTCGGCGGACGTAATGAAAAATTGCATATTTGCCTTTAAGTTAACGAGCAATTAAATTATTAACTGAGAACAAATGTTAAATATTTGACATCAAAGTTTTGTTTTGTATGATTTATTGACTATTTAAAAAATTTTTTGAAAAAAAATTATTATTTTGTCAGAGTGGTTGTTTTTCTACAACTATTGAATAAATTTTTAATTTTTAAACGCTTAACTTTAAAATGTGTAAAAGTAGATGAGTCTATAATTTTAAACGTTTTAAAAGTATAGAGTAAAATATAAATAATATTTATAAAAGTATTTATATTTTAAGTTTATAATTTTTGTTGTTGTTGTTGTTGTTGTTGTTGTAATTTGGCAAAACTATTAGCATAATACAGCGTAGTGGCAAACTTTTTATAAACATTAGCAGTTATTTTTGCAATAACTTTTACAATATTCAAATTTGATGTCAAATATTTAACATTTGTTTCTAGTTAATATTTAATTGCATTAAAGTAAACGGGCAATTATTTTTCATTACATCTGCCGGCGGGAGGCAAACATTCCTGCCTCCAATTTGGCGGCCACAGCCAGTTAGGAAACAGAAGCCATTAGAAGCGACCTCCAAATAATTCTGCTTCCACAATTTTTTTGGGGGGTGGCAACCAATGGCTTCCGCCTCCCTAATGGCGTCGTCCTCTAAAACATTTTGCCTCCAAAAAATAACTCTGGCTGCAGCCACCAATAGAAGAGCAGAAGCTACTGGAAGCGGAAGAAAGAACATTTTGCGGCTAAAAATTGAACAAGAGCCCGCCGCTTACAGCTTCCGCCTTCCTAAAAAGTTGACCTTTTGGCAGAAAGTTACTTTGCCGCCTGGCGGCATTATTAACTAACAGAAAAATTTTAAAAAAAGTAAATTAAAAAAAAATTACAAACCCACAAGCAATATTAGCCTATTTTAAAAATGAAAAGATTAACATTTCCCATATATAACTAGCAATTTAGTAGCAAATTTTTTTATAAAATATTTTTATTTCAGAGCGTCATGGACGACAATTTAAGATAAGGAAAAAAATTATATAAGTGAGCAAAAAGATTACAAAATATTCAATTTTTTAGCAAATGATATTGTTATATTTTATTTTCTTCTTTTTAGTCTCTACAGAGTCACGATATTTAGCAATGTCAAGACATTTGAAATTAAATAGAGCTTTCTATCCTTATTAAAGAAACAGAGCATTTCCTGATTAAAGGGAACCACTGAATAAGCGCAAATTTTATAAGTGCAAATGATGTAAGTACGAACTGGTATATATGCGAAATGGCATAAGTGTGAACTGGCATAAGTGCAAAGCAGTTAAAAAAACTGGCACAATAGCGAACTGGCATAAGTGAGCCAAAAGAATTTGGAAACATTGGCATAATTGGGAAATGTGATAAGTGCAAACTTGCACAAGTGCGCCAAATAAAATTGCAAAAGTTGGCATAACGCAACTTATCATACTTTGCACTTATGCCACTTCGCACTTGTGCCAGTTTTTGCAACGCCTCGCACTTATGCTAGTTTGCACTTAAGCCAGTTTGCGCTTATAAAGCATCCTGGATTAAAGGAGCAGAATATATTTTTTTTAAAGGATAAAATTTTTTATATAAAAGTAAGATAAATACAAATACTGTACAAATATTTCATTTGCATTGTCCTCCCACATATGTAATATATTTTAATATTAATATTAGACAAAATTATGTTGTAAGTTACATTTTTCAAGTTTATTTAAAAAAAAAAAATTTTTAAGTATTAAAAAAAGATTTAAAAAAAAAAATAAAAATCCACAAGCACAATATTATCCGATTTTAAGCAAAGAAACAATTTTACATTAACAAAAAGCATTTTTTAATAATAAACAAACCCGCAAGCAGTTTAGAAGCAAATCTTTATATAAAAGGTTACTTTTTATGTCCCTAGGACGACAAAGAAAGTTGAGGAAGAGCGCATGTTAAGTGAGAGAAAAGATTATAAAAAAGATAATCGTCAACTTCGTCAAATTTCAAAAGGTGAGGCTTGCCTTACCGGACCACAGATTACTTCTGAATACAACAAATATTCTGAAGTAAAAATATGTGAAATAAATGAGTCAACTGTGAAAAAACATTTACTTGAGAATAATTATTCAGAAGACATCCTAGCAGATATTTACAAGATGTCCTAGTCGAAAACTGTTGATTTTAAAAAAGAACCAGATTGCTTGAGCATTTACAATTGCATTTACACTGGATTAAACAAGATTGAGGTAAAGTATTGTGGAGTGATGAAAGTAAATATAATTTGTTTTTATCTGATGGTATTAAGTATGTTAGATGTCCAAATAATAAAAGAGAAGACCCCCGGTACACTGTGCCAACTATAAAACTTGGAGGTGGTAGAGTGATGGTGAAAGAGGCGCTGCTGTAACTACCTCAAAAGGCTATGTAACCAACTATTGATTAAAATAATTATAAATTTTATGAACTTTGATAGGTATCTTTATTTTTTTACTTTTTTTAAAATATAATCAAAAATAAAAATACTTTTGACCAAATTGAAAAATAATTATTTAAAATATATTAATGCAAAGTCCATTTAAAACTTTATACTGTAGTAGAATGTCACTAATGTACATTTAATAAAAAATAAATGATCCACCAGCACCCATCAAAACAATATATATATATATATATATATATATATATATATATATATATATATATATATATATATATATATATATATATATATATATATATATATATATATATATATATATATATATATATATATATATATATATATATATATATATATATATATATATATTATATATATATATATATATATATATATATATATATATATATATATATATATATATATATATATATATATATAATATATATATATATATATATATATATATATATATATATATATATATATATATATATATATATATATATATATATATATATATATATATATATATTAGGTTGACCGGAAAGTAATGTCGTTTTTGCGCATGTTGACATTCGATAATCGTTGGCCAGTTTATTGTGTCTCGAACACGTGCACAGGTTATTTTTATATTAGTGTGACTTGTTTACTTCTAAATTACTTAAAATTAAATAGTTTTCTTTGCAAATTGGAGTGAAATGGCATACGAAATACAGGAAGTGCATATTCGTCATTGTATGCTTTTTGAATTTCGCATAGGTAATAACGCTACAGTTGCGACTAAGAACATTAGTGATGTTTACCCAGGTTCATTAGATGTTCGCAAATGCTAAAGATGGTTTTCCAAGTTTAGATCTGGGAATTTTGATCTTTCTGACGCCCATCGACCAGGAAGACCAATGTCATTAGACAACGACGTTCTAAGGGCAGAAGTTGAAGCAAATCCATGCCAAACCATTGAAGAATTGTCGAACACCCTTAACCAACCTTGGTCGACCATCCAAGAACATTTACACCAGATAGGAAAAATCAGCAGAGCAGGTGTTTGGGTCCCCCATAACTTGTCAGTGCAAAACAAAGCCAACAGATCAACCACGTGCAATGCATTGATTCAACGGCACCATGCAGAACCGTTTCTTGATCGTTTGGTCACTGGAGATGAAAAATGGGTCCTATACGATAATCCAAAACGCAAAAGGCAGTGGCTCTCCCCAAATGAACCAGCACGCAGTACTGCAAAGCCGGGATTACACCCCAAGAAGGCGCTCCTGTGTGTTTGGTGGAGTATCCGCGGAATCGTCCACTTTGAAGTGCTTATTCCTGGACAAACTGTTAATGCGGACCTTTATTGTCAACAATTGGATTGAGTGAACCAAGCTCTAGTTGAGAATTACCAGGCTATCGTCAACAGAAAAGGTGTCATTCTTCAACATGACAATGCAAGGCCGCACTGTGCACGACGGACGCTAGAAAAAATTAATGAATTGGGATGGGAGGTGCTGCCCCACCCTCCATATTCACCTGATATCGCCCCTTCAGATTTTCATTTGTTCCGATCCTTACAGCACTTTCTAAGTGACAAAAAATTTCAAACTTTGTACTGCTTAAAAAATGGCATCTCCAGATATTTTGATGACAAACCAATACATTTTTTTCGATCTGGTATAGAAAATTTGTCCGCTAGATGGCAAAAGGTTGTGGAAAATGAGGGTGATTATATCATTGATTAAAAATAAATATTATAAAAAAATTATTTGTTTTAATTTGACGTAAAAATACGACATTACTTTCCGGTCAACCTAATATATATATATATATATATATATATATATATATATATATATATATATATATATATATATATATATATATATATATATATATATATATATATATATATATATATATATATATATATATATATATATATATATATATATATATATATATTGTTTTGATTGGTGTTAAGAAAGGTGCCTAAAGATAGGAAAAAAAATTTCCAAAAAATGTCCTTATAGTATCATATAATAAAATGTCAAATAGATCTTGATCTAACTTGTAACTACTAATTCCAAATTCAATGAAGTTTTAAAAAAACTGAAATATTTTTGTCTGGACTAAGAAAAATTGACCAAAGAAAGATTTTTAGGAAGTCCAGAGGGTAAGAGAAAACATTTTTTTCAAATTTACCAGAACTTTTTTAAAATATTATACAGATAGAATTGTATAACTGAAGCAATTAAAACTTCAATTAAATTAAAACAAACTTCAATTAAAACAAACTTCAATTAAAACAAACTTCAATTAAAACAAACTTCATACTGCTAATTCAAAACAAAAAATTCTGATATGCTACAATAGCGCTTATGAAAGGTGCAAAAAAAAAATTGATTTTACCTAAATTAAAATTAAAAAAAAAAACCAAACCAAAATTCTCTTGAATGATTAAATGTTATTAAAATATATATCTTTGCATAGGAAAATAGGAGTCACACCAAGTTGACAAAGCAAAACAAATAACAACATTTTTGATAATGATAGATACAACATAATACTTTGTACATCCTAAGGGCTTACTCCTATTAATAAGTTATTAATAGGCAAGGTCTATTACAATCATACATATGTTCTATCCATTAATATCAAAGAATTGACATTAAAGACTTCGAAACAGCAATTTTTTTTATTTCAAAATGTTTTCTAAACAACAACTATATAACAATAATTAGATTAAATCAAAAACTGCAATGTTTAGACATTATTTTAAAACATCCATTCACAACAGTTGATTCATAGAGTTGATCCAGATATCATATAGATATTCTATATCACTTAATTTTGAATTGTAAACATTGATATTTAAATTTAGACTTATTTACATTAGTATTAAGGTGAATTCTTTAAAACAAATGAAGAATTCAGATTTTCATTTTAGACAGAGATTAAAAGCGCAAAAAACTTGTAGTTAAAAAGTGCAACACAAAACTTTTAAGTTTTATGTTGTGTTTTTAACTACTTCTAAAGCACCAGTGTTCAAGGAAAAAAATTGAAAAGAATTGCATCAGAACTATAAGCATTGGGATCAAAAATTAAACTTAAAATTTTCAAAAACTTTGTGAAATTACTCAAATTTAAGAAACATTAAGCTAGTTATTAAAGATATTTTTTCTGGACTAAGTATAACAAAAATTAAATAAAAGTGTGTAAATAAGACAATTAAAAACGAAAAAGAATGGGAGCCAAGATAATAAGTAGAATTGTAACTTCTTAATTCATTTCATGCACAAAACATAAAAATGTCATTGAAGATTCACTTTTTGAAATGTCCCATTTTCTTTCCTGCAGATTTGGCGGCAAAAAAAAAAAAAAAAAAGACACAATGAACATTAGTGTAAACCATTTTTGTCAAATTTTTTGATTTTTAATTCAAATCATTTTTTTTTTAATATATGGAGTTAAAAAAATATTTTGTTTATTAAATATTATTTTAAGCATAAAGGCAGCGGTCATACTTTTTCAATTATTAAAATCTAAAACTGTATCTGTAATATGTATAAAAATCTAAAGTTTTTTTGCTTGTATTACCATAACCCTGACCATATATTTAAAAATATGAATAATTTTTAATATTAGTGAACACAAAAAACCCGCCAAATCTACGAACAACTAATTCTAATGGTTCCAAAGATACTAACCAAAATTTCTAGAGTATTTAAAAAATACTAACCGAATGTCCTGAGTATTCTGTTGAAATATTTTAAAAAATTGTATTATTTGAATTTTGTTACGTTTTTGTGAGATTTCTAGCATAAATTATTTTAAAAATATACTATCAAACAAACTATTATTTTAATTCTTAGAGCCACATCTACAAAGCTATAAATGTTTTAAACTAACATTATTTGTTTACAATAATAAATGTTTAAAATTTATATTTTTTAACTTGTCAACGTTTTGTAAATATATTATAGATTTTATTAGTATATTCTTATTTTTTATATATAAGGGATGTATTTTTTATGTATATAATGTATTTTTATGTATGCAATGTATTTTTATCTATGTAATTTTATGTATGTGTATTTTATTCAAATGTAATTTTTTAAAGCAATTTGTGCGATTGATTTTGTAAAATACTTTCAATAATAACTGCGTTTTCAATGAAATTATTAATATTTGTCAGAGTTAATACAAATAATTTTAACCACTAATCAATTTTCCTCAGTGTACCTGATAACTGATTCTTTCCCCCAAGAAAGAAAAGTTTTTAAGTTCTTAAAAATTGGTTTACTACCTTCAATTATTTTTGCTTCAGCCATTCTTACAAACTCGTTATACTTAAAGTTACTTTTTTCTGTTTTAAATACTAATTAAAATTATAAAGCCCACTCACTAAACATCATCAGCGTTATTGTGAAGCAATTCCGCTTCCTCCTCACAAAGTAATTTAATGTTTTTAGTTAATTTTTATCTAGCTAATTGAATTTATAGAGTAATTCGATGATTTAATTATTTCATTTGTTTATCTTACTAAGAAGAATTCTTTCAAATGTGTTAAACTTTTTAAACTACACGAAGCATAAAACAGTTATTAAAAAAACTTTTTTATTTATAAATAAATCATCTAGCGTTAGTTTTATTGGTTGAATCTTGTTGGACTTTTCATGGCCGGGGGCTGCATTATTTTGGTGGCCTTTTTTATGTGCCACAGCATAAAAATGACTAAAAAAAATACCAAATGGTCCTCTTGACTATTTCCCCTAACATTATGAGTCCCGGGGCTATAGCCCTACTACCCTTACCCCACCTCCTTAATTTGCAACTGGAAATAAGACATAAGTATATAAATAAAAATTATATATACTCTGATAAATTGAAGAACATTTGTTTCTTTATAGTTGTTACTTTATATAAAAAATGTCGCTTAATTTTATAAAAAAAATTATAAAAGAGCGACATTTCAAAAATAATTGCTCTAATAAATTTATTTTGCTTGAAGTTTTTTTGCGTTAAAAGCTTTTTTCCTTTTTTTAACTGTCTCTCATTGGTCCAGTTAATCTTATTGCGCTTTTTTTGTTTGTTTTTGAAATGTTCTTAAAACGACTATAAAATCTGGCCGGTTTTTCGCAACTAAATATTCTTTCCGTGGTCAATTATCGAGTGCGATCGCACCCGCTTTCCGACCAACCCTATATATATATATATATATATATATATATATATATATATATTATATACATATATATATATATATATATGCGGTAGTGGTGTAGTGGTAGAGCGCTCGCTTCATAAACGAGTGGTTCCGAGTTCGATCCCCACCACGTCCCTGGTAGTACCACACTCAACTCGTTTCTCCGCGCAGCGGCCTTGTTCGTCAGGGTTCGTGTTTCGGAGTTAAAGAGTTGAGAGAGGGTTATAGCCACAAATAAGTAGCCTCCTCGTCTGTAGTGGCCTTCTCGGCCTTGAGGAGGTGAATTAAAATAAAAAATATATATATATATATACATACATACATATATATATATATATATATATATATATATATATATATATATATATATATATATATATATATATATATATATATATATATATATATATATATATATATATATATATATATATATATATATATATAGATATAGATATAGATATAGATATAGATATAGATAAAGATAAAGATAAAGATAAAGATATAGATAAAGATATAGATAAAGATATAGATAAAGATATAGATATATAGTCTTGCATGGTAGTCAGAAAGTTTTTCCCATAAACTGTTGTTTTTAATAAGCCTGACCAGAAAATGTTAAAAAACTTCAAAAAAAAATTTTTTTTTTTTTTTTAATGATAGGCTACCTGCCCAAACTAAACTCTCAGTTTCTCTGACTGCGAGTCAGGCTATTTGTCAGTCGATGTAGCAGCACTCCCTTGCGCGTCAGGCTATTTGTCAGTCGATGTAGTAGTACTCCCTTACAAGTCAGGCTGTTTGTCAGTCGATGTAGCAGCACTCCGTTGCGAGTCAGGCTATAAGATAGTCGATGTAGCAACACTCCCTTGTAGCAGCAGGCTATAAGATAGTCAATGTAGCAACACTTACGCATGTTTTAAAAATCTTTTTTAATAAAACAAAAACAAAAACACCACTAATTTACAAAAATCTTTCTAGTCATTATTATTGCGGTTTTTTTTAAAAACAATAAAATTTAATGTACTTCCACATTAATTTAATTGCTTTGACATTTTGAAGACAATAAAATGCAGCTTAAGAAACAAGGTAAAAAAATTGTAGTTAAAAGAGACTTTTTTTACCATAAAAGTCTATTTCGACTACACTATAAGGATATATATATATATATATATATATATATATATATATATATATATATATACATATATATATATATATATATATATATATATATATATATATATATATATATATATATATATAAAAGAACATATAAGTGTGACCTGTGTGTCTGATGGAAGATACCTTATTCATTATATTTCTAAAACCATACCGCCAAGCATTTAAAAATTTTTTTAAACAATATTGTTTCCCAATTAGATTGCACTCTGGATATGACAATTGTAAAATCAATTTATCAATTGTGCTCATCTATTTAGAAAATTATAAAGCTCAAATAAAAGCCACTGTAGTCATAAATTTTGTAGTCATAATGTCAAAATCAGCTTAACATTGATTTTTTATGTTTTTAAGCTAAAAAAGAAACCATATAAAATCAATCAATGATTAAGTACCAATATTGAAAAAAAAGAGTTTATGAACAAGAAAATGACAGAAGACTGTAAGTTGTACAAGTCAGGAAAACAGAAAGGGAAATAATTCCAAAACACAGATATTACAGATAAAAAGTAGAAAAAATGGACTATAAAAGAATGCAACTTAGTTGAAAGATTGTGTTTTGGTTGGTGGAGTGTAAGATGAAATCTTACTTAATCAGCAACCATGGTAGTATTCATAGAAAAAAGAAAAAGATGCAACCTCATCATTAGAAAAACCAGCCCAAATCTTTTTATATTTTTTACATTTATACTTCATACAAAATAAATAAAAGATTTATAAAATCAAATCAAAGAAGTAAGAAAATAGTAAGCACAATGATCAGAGGCAACCTTAGCAGATGCAAACTTTCCACATGCTAACTTCACAATAGATTGGATGTATGTACAAATAGCTACAGATGTAAAGCAATCACAAATTGCTACAATTGAGTTCAAATACAACAACTATAAATACTAAAGCACATATGCTGCAAATATAGACATTAACACTAAAGCATATATGCTGCAAATATAGACATTTACACATGCGTACATGCATAACAACTGCTTTATTTTGGAAATTATCATAAACTCAAAATCCAGAATAATTTTTTTATATTTCATACCCAGCTTCTTATGGTTACTATGGTGCTCCGAGAAAATCTAATAGTTTTGTCACAAAGAACCATGGAGCATGTTACAAGTAAATTCATGCTGTCTTCCTTACCAATGAGGCAAATATGTTAAGAGCTGGCATCAAACCTCAAACTTCTAAAGCTAGCACTCTAACCACTGCATCACAACATTATACTCCAGCACAAACACAGTACTACATTATGTCTTATTAAAATGACAATAATTAAAAAAAAAAAACATTAAAAATTTATACTATTTATAAAATAATTTGAAAAAAAAAAATTGAGTAAAAGCTTCATAGAGGTCAATTAATAATTAATTGGCCTTCTTGATAAAAAAAAAAATTATATAAACTTTTGTTATTCATTTTATATTGTTTAATAAAACAAAAACAAATAATTACAAATTTTTAATATTTTATTCCATTTATCAGATTAATCTGATTGAAGGAGCACAGAGCAGTTCGATCATCATGAATGAGTTAAGGAGAGCAGTTCGATCATCATGAATGAGTTAAGGAGAGCAGTTCGATCATCATGAATGAGTTAAGGAGAGCAGTTCGATCATCATGAATGAGTTAAGGAGAGCAGTTCGATCATCATGAATGAGTTAAGGAGAGCAGTTCGATCATCATGAATGAGTTAAGGAGAGCAGTTCGATCATCATGAATGAGTTAAGTGGTTACTAAATAATAAATATGGTATTACCTTAAAAAAAAGTTCCAGTAAACTAGGATTTAGAATTATCTCTTGCCAGCTTTTGTTTGGTTTAAAAATCACTTTTTGCATAGTTTCATTTAAACATGGAATTCGAAGTTGAGAAAGAGGTAGTCTTATGTTAAAGAAGTTATATGACATAAAAATTATATAAATATATTTGTTTCATTAAAAAGCAATAAAAAAAAAAGTATACTAATATGTATAAATTCATTCATATCATTTTGTACTTCCTAGTAGGAAACAAGGTTATACAATAGACCAATGTATTCGTTTTTTCTATTTTTGTTATTAAAACGAAAAGTATTATTGTTTTTGCTAGTTTTTTTTTTTTTATTATTTTGTTATTGTAAAATTGTTCTGTTATTCTAATTGTTCTTGTATTATAATTTATTACTTTGTTATTGTATAATTGTTCTGTTATTATTTATCAATAGTTTACTAAGAAATAATTTTATCATATTTTGCTCTTTTTTTAATTTTTTTTTTTTTTTTGTCTTATTCTATTGCTATGGTGATAAGATTATTCCGTTGTGATAACATTATTTTGTTGCAGTATGTTAACATTGATAATTACTGAGATAATTATATTTAAAAAATTTGAATTTGCTTTTCATCATATAACTATAATCAAATAAAAATATAACCAATTAAATATTCTGCAGATAAAGCAAAAGATAATGGTGATGCTGGTAACAATGATAATGGTGCAAACAACTGCAATTAATGCTGCTTTTAATGATAATGGTACTAAAGGTTCTGATAAAATATAAACTAATGCTAAATAATGAGTAAAAAAATCAAATGACAGTTATTATTTTGAGATCATTTTTTATACTTTTGATATATCTTACTGTTTAGTTTTGCCTCACTGTTTTTTTCCTAAATATATGGTGATGGACTGATGGAATAATGGATGCTATGATGGACTGATAGAATGATGGATGCTATGATGGATTGATGGATGTTTTAAACTAATTTAAACTTTTAATTAAAATATTTTACATTCTTGCTTTTTATATTTTACAATACAAAAGCAATTTACATATTATTTTACATATTACATATTATTACATACAATTTACATATTATTTGTAATTTTTTGTTGAAAAGATATGATTTCCACATAAGAACTCCCAATGAAATATTTGCTCAGCTAAAGATAAGAATCTGTTAAAAACTGCTTGATCTTGTCGAGTTAGAGATTTTATTTCTTTATTGGCGTACTTCTGAAGAGTTTGAATTGTCATCATAAAGATTGTTAAAAGATCTTTAGTCTTAAAAAAAAAAAAATTACAAAAGAAGTTATATAAATTAATCATAAAAAAAGGATTAAAACATTTTAAAAATAGAATATAAAATAGTTATAAAAAATAATAATAATAAAAATACTTTTGAAGCAATTGGAGCAAGATCTTAAATATTAATTATAATGGTAGATAATACGAATTTATGATTTTAACATTTTTTATTGAATTTAGAAGTTTGTAACAAAAAAAATCTTTTCTTTTTTTTCTTTGTAATTAAAATTAATATTATTTACATACTAATGAATTTGTGTTTTACACTATAAATAAATTCTAAATAATAATCTTTAATGTGTTTAAATACTTACAAATCATAGCAAACAATACATAATAAAAAAAGCATAACATAATATCAAGAGCCATCTTTATCTACCAAGTTTAAAATTGTTAAAAAATTATTTTCATTAAAAAAATCATTCTTAAATTATTTTCTCAAAAATCATCTCCAAAATAAAGTTTTCTCAAAAATCCAAAGTTTTTATTGAGAATTTAATTGAGTATTTTGCACTTTTGTTTATTTGTTAAAATTTCAATTTGTTTTATTTATAAATGAAAAATAAAATTGATGTTTTTTAATTAAGTTTTACATGCTTTTTGACATAAATTTAGCGCAACTCATTTGCGCATATTGTGAATATCAAATAGTTGCAAAATGCACACAAAAAATGTCTTTCAAATACATGTAGTTTAAAAAAAACTAATATATAATTCTTTTTTAGAAAAAACAAATCAATTATTTGTAAAATTATATTCAAATCCAATAACATGCTATTTAAACTCATAAACATTTTATTATATCAAATTTTGAATTATTGCATCAAGCAACAAGTTATTATACCTAGTAACAAGTTATTATATTTAATAACAAGTTATTTTTTCTAGTAACAAGTTATTATACCTAGTAACAAATTTTTATA
The DNA here is from genome assembly GCF_022113875.1 of Hydra vulgaris. NCBI lineage: Eukaryota > Metazoa > Cnidaria > Hydrozoa > Anthoathecata > Hydridae > Hydra > Hydra vulgaris. The sequence goes on along the minus strand of NC_061158.1, from coordinate 50,191,090 downwards.
CCTAGTAACAATTTATTGTATCTAGTAAAATTTTTATAGCTTTTTATAGTAAGATGATTTCATACCTAGTAAAATGTTTTTACACCTAGTATACACATGTTATACCTAGTAACATGTTATTATACCTAGTATTAAATTAGTATATTTAGTAAGATGTTATTATACCTAGTAACATGTTATTATACCTAGTATCGAGTTATTATACCTAGTAACATGTATACTAAACCTAGTAATTAGTAAATGACCAGGATTGATATTTGACCGGAGTCAGGTTTGATAAAATATAGCCAGGGCCAGGGCCAGGTTTATGGGGATAAACATTTATACATGCTAAAGTATATTTTTTTTATTCAAAATTCATGTTATATTTTTTATATATATGAATATATAAACATCATTATGATCAACATGATTATCATAATTGTCATTATTATCATGATGATGATGATCATGATGATCACGATCATCATGATCATCAACAACATAAAATAGAAATGCTAAAGCCTGATGATGATGATGATGATGATCATCATCATCATCATCAGGCTTGATCATGGCTTATAATCATTATCAGATCATGATGATGATGATCATCATCATGATCATTATCAGCTTCCATACCTTTAGCCTTCCTCTTTTATGCTATTTCACTAATATAAACCATCTAAATCATTTTTTTTTTCTTAACTAAAGCTAATTCATACAATATGTAAGGCACTCTAAGTTTTTTTATTATCACTACCATTTTCTACTGAAGCTGGTATCTCTCTACATGCTGATGCCTATATTACTTTAATCTTTTCTAGAAAACATTGTTGGATACAATGTTTTTTCAAATCTGTCTAAGAATATGCCTTTTTTTTTTGTCTTGCTTGAGTTACACCACACATCCATCTGATCCTCTTCTCTTTTGGCAAATATTATTCCATATAAATTTTAAAGTTTATGTAACAATAAAAGGATATTTTATGCCGGAATCTAAATAACTAGTAAACAGATAAGTTTATAATATGTATGCATAAAGTGCATCTTGAAAGCTTTTATTCCTTCTGGAATAAATGTTTGGAAGCTTTTACTACTTCTCTTCAACTTTAAGTCAAGCCTCATTCTACTCCATATTTTTCACTATCTTTAGCAGTTGCTTATTAAACATTATTCATTTTTTAAATCTTTTTTACAAGAACATCTTTCTTAAGAACAAATGTCCTTTTAATATTGCAAAAAACCAATATAAAAAAGTCCTGTCTGACGTTAAGCTCTGTTATTCTCAGTTTACTAAATCTTGTATCTTATCTCAAATGTCAGGTCCCAGAGACTTTTGGTAAGTCTTCAACAGTATCATTAACTAAAGTAAGTCTAACATTTAGTCTCTTATTCATGTGTCTGATCTTTTTACTTCTCCCTAGAATAAAGCAGAGTTATTTGCAAAGAAAACTTACCCATATGTGACTCTTGAATATAATGGCCATACTCTTCCTGACAGTTGAACAGATTATCTCATTGTTATCCAAGTCACTCTGGCTGTTAATGCTAAAGTTAATGCTCCAAAATAGATTTCCATCATTGTCTTTAAAAAGTGTTCTCCAGAACTCTTTTCAATTATTGCTAAACATTTATAAAGTGCTAAATAAGTAGTTCAAATTTTTCAAAACTCTAGAAAACACTTTGACCTCTCAGAATATCCTACAATCAGCTTTCACTATTTTATTAGTTTCTTCATATAAAGGTTTTGAGGTTATTAAATGATTTTTTTCTAACTGTAGTAGTAAAGTTATTATTGAAGGCCTACCATCTTCTTTATTCTAAGTAACTTAAAGGTTCTACCTTTGCTCCAGTATTGTTTCTTATCTACAATAACGATCTTCATGAAATACAAAGTCTATTTGCTGACGACTTAACTTAATACTATTCTTTTCACTTTATTCTGTAACAACCTAAGACTTGCAGTGGCTTGTAGATTTTAAGTCTGGATTTAAAATCCACAACTTTTTTTAGACAACAAAACTCATTTATTTACTGCAAAAAAAATATTGCAATATTGTTGGCATTCCTATATTGATAAATAACAACCTTCTTACCCTCAGACAAAGTCTAAAAGCACATTGTAAATGTAATTAGACCTGCTTTATCTCCCAAGCTTGAGCCACGCTCCCATTGTTGTAAGGTTGCAGTACTTTCTTTTTTCTACAAATACAATCATGGTCAATGCTCAAACAAGCTATCATCTCTATTACAATAAACAAAAACTCATTCTTGTTTGTTTCTTATTCAATAGGTTGCATCTTTTTACTGTATCTGTCCCTCCATGCTACAAAAACTTTTTAATCCAGTTTTTTTTCCTTGCACATCAAAAAAATCTTCTATTAGCCATCTTCATGTTTTTCTTTTATATACAACCTACAACTTTTCAAGACTTCAGTTAACGATTTCCTAGTATTTTTACTTATTCTCTATTTTAACTCATAACTAAATAGTGGTTGCTTGCAATCTTGTTAGAAGTAAATTAGAGTTGAAAAGTACATAAATTTATGCTAGTATTTAATAAATAGTAAATGTAAGCATAAAATTTTAATAAAGTATTATAAATTTTTTTATAATCCTGGCTATCAATCACTGCTAAATCTTGTAGTTCAGACGAGGCCCGGTTGGAAAAAAGTCTCATTTTTAGCCGGGGCTGGGGCCCGGGTCACTTACTACTAGTAATATGTTATGATACCAAGAAACATTATACCCAGTAATATGTTATTATACTTAGAAACATATTATTATATCTAGTAACATGTTACTTGGTATGTTTTGTTATAATATACCTAGTATATATAGTTATACCAAGTAACAAGTTATTATATCTAGACTTTAGTGGTCCTCTAAGCCTTAGGTAAACAAACACATAAAAAAAAAATTATAAAATAATATTATGAAACTTTTAAACAACTAATTAACAGTTTAGGATGTTAAATGTGTAGCTTGTTTATTTTTGAATTTTCCTTATTTGCAGTCGAATCAATTTGTGAAAAAGTTTAAATTAAAAAGGTTTACTACAAATTTTTTCTGGAGAAACCCATACAACCAAATTTAAGAGACATTTTATCTCTTGAACTTGATAAGCAATATTTAATTATCTTTTTATTTTAATAATATATTTAATTACCTCAAATGACTTTTTACATTTAGAATGAAATTCTAAACTCATTCCAAAATTTGTAGATTGTTTTGTAATAGAATATTCTGTTAATAAAGCTTTTATTATTGAACTGCAGGTTAACTCCTAAAAAAATAAAAAAATTATTATTTAAAAAAAAACACATTACCTTTATAAAATAAAATTAAAAAACAAACTAAATAAAAATCTCATTACAAATGTAAAAAAATATATTGTTATTTTTAATTTGTGTAAAACACTAACAAAAAGCAAGTTTATAATTTTAAATATTATTATATGACCATATATAATATTATTTAGTTTTAATATATTACACTGTTATTATTCAAAACTAAATATATTTTAGTCAAAATATATTAAATTTCATTTTAAAAAATTTTAGCGTTCAAAAGTCATGACCATGTAGAGTTTATAATCCCTTTAAAGGTGATTCAGACCATGTTATAGTCTGAACATGGTTAGACCATGATCTAAACCATCAAAAAGAAAACATTGGCTAACTGAACACAAACTCAGTTGAAAACAAACCTTGTCTCACAAGAGTGTGAGACAAAGTACAAATCAAGAAGTGGGGATAAGTGATTAGATTTGTCTGGAATACAAGGCACAAGGTTAACTATCTGAATAGGAGAAATACTTTGAGTGCCAGCAGTGTCAATTATAAAAAATTTGGCTTCTTTCTGAAATCCTAAGAGTGCAAGTCAATGTCACTCTAAGTCAGTGGTCAATATAACTAAATTAAAGTGTTAATTAGAGCCAAAAATTTAGTGTGGCATTTAAGTCAATAACAGGAACAATTAATAATTAAGAAAGAAAATAGGCTGAATTGATTCAATCAGAAATAACATCAAAGTGTGCAGTTTGCAATGTGGGAAAAAGGAGAAAAAAAAAGACAAAAGAGAATATGATTAGATGATAAAACACATAAAAGAATTATCAGAAGGTTGAAACCTGAAATGTTTGAATACAAAAATTATTACTATCATGCAATAACATCTAAAATATTGGTTTTTATT